>CM031612.1:14174911-14189911 GCA_018398815.1 Conus ventricosus | reverse complement strand
GACAAACGAATCACAAGACAAAGTGTTTTGTCTTGTGATTCGTTTGTCCACGTTTTTTTTTTTTTTTTTTTTCGGTTCGCTAACATTTATGTAAAATCTGTTTAGATTTCCGCCTGCAGCCGTCTCACTTTGCAACTAGATCTATTTTGAATCATAACACGAACTATAACAAATGCCCCATAGGACTGCGTAGTAAACAGTTCACAAAATCAAAATACATATACACGTATGTATGCATGTATGCATATATGTATGTGTGTATGTGTAGATAAAAAGGAGAGTATGTGTGTATGCATGTATGTACATTTGTACGTACATACGTATGCATGTATGTATGTATGTATGTATGTATGTATGTATGTATGTATGTATGTATGTATGTATGTATGTATGTATGTGTGTATGTATGTATGTATGTATGTGATTTTATTATGTACCAATGTACGAATGTGTGTGTGTGTGTGTGTGTGTGTGTGTGTGTGTGTGTGTGTGTGTGTGTGTGTGTGTGTGTGTGTGTGTGTGTGTGTGTGTGTGTGTGTGTGTGTGTGTGTGGCGTGTCGATGTATGTATGTATTTTCGTGCGTGCGTACATACTTACATACGTACGAACGTACGTACGTACGTACGTATGTATGTATGTATGTATGTATGTATGCATGGTAGCATCCCATTTGGTCTACTCCCATTTCGTCTACTCCCATTTCGTCTACTACTCCCATTTCGTCTATTTCCATACTGACCATACTGCAAGGCTCCCCCCTGGCGTAACCAGTGTCCCAGTCTACTCCAAAGCAGAATCGATGGTCTTTAGATTAGAGTAGGGCGAAGCCCGAGAGAGGACGAAGGACGAATGAACGAAGGCCGTTAGGCCAAGTCGTGCTCACACATTTCTGAGTAGGCGAAATGGGAGTAGACCAAATGGGAAGTAACCGTATGTATGTATGTATGTATGTATGTATGTATGTATGTATGTATGTATGTATGTATGTATGTATGTATGTATGTATGTATGTATGTATGCATTGTGTATGTATGTGTGTATGTATTTCTGTATGCATGTATGTATGGATGTATGGATGGATGGATGGATGGATGTATGGATGTATGTACGTACGTACGTACGTATGTATGTATGTATGTATGTATGTATGTATGTATGTATGTATGTATGTATGTATGTATGTATGTATGTATGTATGTATGTATGTATGCATGTATGTATGTATGTATGTATGTATGTATGTATGTATTTCTCTCTCTTTCTCACTCTCTCTCCCTCTTACTCTCTCTCTCTCTCTCTCTCTCTCTCTCTCTCTCTCTCTTTCTCCATTTTCTTCCTTTCTTTCTATCTATACATATATACTTCCTTCTGTCTGTCTGGATATTTTTCCATCTATCTATCTATCTATCTATCTATCTATCTATCTATCTATCTATCTATCTATCTATCTATCTATCTATCTATCTATCTATCTATCTGCGCTTTTTTTCTTGTGCGTGCTGGCGCCCCCGTCCGTCCGTGTGTGTGTGTGTGTGTGTGTGTGTGTGTGTGTGTGTGTGTGTGTGTTGTGTGTGTGTGCGTGCGTGCGTGTGTGTGTGTGTGTGTGTGTGTGTGTGTGTGTGTGTGTGTGTGTGTGTGTGTGTGTGTGTGTGTGTGTGTGTGTGTGTGTGTTTGTCTGTCTGGGGCGCGCAGGTGCATATGCGTGCATGCATGTGTGCGTGGTCGCACTTGCGCACGAGCGCGCGCGTATGTAATCTCTGTGCAGATATATGTGTACGCGCGCGCGCGTGTGTGTGTGTGTGTGCGCGCGCGCGGGCGCGTACGTGCGTGTGTGCTTGTGTGCGTGCATGCCCCAATCACGCACCTGGGAGTGCCCGAAACCACTCGCTGGGGAGTGCCCCAAATCACTCACCGAAAAGTGCCCAAATCACTCATTGGTGAGCCCTAAATCTCTCACTGCGGAGTGCCCTAAATCGCTCACTGGGGAGTGCCCCAAATCACTCACTGGGGAGTGCCCTAAATCACTCACTGGGGAGTGCCCTAAATCATTCACTGGGGACTGCCCCAAATAACAGACTGGGGAGTGCGCTCAATCACTCACTGGGGACTGCCCTAAATCACACACTGGGGAGTGCCCTCAATCAGTCACTGGGGACTGCCCTAAATCACACACTGGGAAGTGCCCTCAATCACTCACTGGGGACTGCCCTAAATCACACACTGGGGAGTGCCCTCAATCACTCACTGGGGACTGCCCTAAATCACACACTGGGGAGTGCCCTCAATCACTCACTGGGGACTGCCCTAAATCACACACTGGGGAGTGCCCTAAATCATTCACTGGGGACTGCCCCAAATAACAGACTGGGGAGTGCGCTCAATCACTCACTGGGGACTGCCCTAAATCACTCACTGGGGAGTGCCCTCAATCACTCACTGGGGACTGCCCTAAATCACACACTGGGGATGCCCTCAATCACTCACTGGGGACTGCCCTAAATCACACACTGGGGAGTGCCCTCAATCGCTTACTGGGGAGTGCCCTCATTCACTCACTGGGGACTGCCCTAAATCACACACTGGGATGTGCCCTAAATCACGCACTGGGGGTGCCCCAAATCACTCACTGGGGAGTGCCCTAAATCACTCACTGGGGAGTGCCCTAAATCACTCACTGGGGACTGCCCTAAATCACGTAATGGGAAGTGCCCCAAACCACGTACCGGGGAGTGCCCTAAGTTACTCACTGGGTAGTGCCCCAAATTACTCACTTCATCATGCCCAAATCACTCACTGGTGAGTACCCCAAATTACTCGCTTTGTCATGCCCTAAATCACTCACTGGGGAGTACCCAAAACACTCACTGGGTAGTGCCCTAAATCATTCACCGGGCAGTGCCCAAATCACTCACTGGGAGTGACCCAAATCACTGACTGTGGACTGCCCTAAATCACTCACTGGGGAGTGCCCTAAATCACTCACTAGGGACTGCCCTAAATTACTGACTGGAGACTACCCCAAATCACTCACTGGGGAGTGCCCTAAATCACTCACTGGGGACTGCCCCAAATCACTCACTGGGGACTGCCCCAAATCACTCACTGGGGAGTGCCCTAAATCAGTCACTGGGGAGTGCCCTAAATCACTCACTGGGGACTGCCCCAAATCCCTCACTGGGGAGTGCCCCAAATCACTCGCTGGGGAGTGCCCTAAATCACTCACTGGGGACTGTCCTAAATCACTCACTGGGGAGTGCCCCAAATCACTCACTGGGGGACTGTCCTAAATCACTCACTGGGGAGTGCCCTAAATAACTCTTAGGCGAGTGGTCTTGCAGCAGCGCTCAGGTCCAGATTCACTCCCCCGGCCTTCTCAATTCCAGCTGCATTGTGCTGTGACTTAGAATTTTGAAGAAGGGGAGTTATTCTGTAACAAGGGGGGGGGGGGGGGGGGGGGGGGGGCGGGGGGGAGGGTCGACCGGGATTTACTCCCCGAAGAGTGAGTTTGGGCATGTATTCTTTCTGCCGGGGAGTAATTTGAGAAATTATGTTAAGGACAAACAAATGACAAGACAAAACACGACGCGTTTCGACCTCTGGTCTTCTTCAGTCAAGCTAAACAACGTTCAGGACAATGAAAACGAAGAGCGAGCAATCACGTATTTTCTCAAATTGGGCGCAAGATGGACGTTGAATGAAGAGACCGCTGGAAAGAAGGCAATGCGAGTTAAAATAATAATAATGATTATAATAGTGATAATAATAATAATAATAATAATAATAATAATAATAATAATAATAATAATAATAATAATAATAATAATGATTATTATAGTAATAATCATAATAATGATAATGATGATAATAATAATAATAACAACAACAACAATAATAATAATAGTAATAATGATGTTGGTAATAATATAATAATGAATACTTATATAGCGCCTATTCTCGGCTAGAGGCCAAGCTCTAAGCGCTTTACAATCTGATCGAAAATAATACAGAGAGGATTACTACCAGTTTTGGAAATAATATGACGATAGGAGTTGTACTAGTACTATTAATAGTGGGTATACACGCAGGAGGGGGAAGAAGAAGAAGAAGAAGGGCTAGAGGATTGTGGAACAGCTAGCTTAGTTGTAGTGGCAACGGCCCTAGTGGCTATGATGGTGATGATAATGGTAACGATGATTTATGGTAATAATAATGAAATAATGATGATGATCATCATATGATAATAGTAATTATAATAATAATAACAATAACAATAATAATAATAATAATAATAATAATAATAATAATAATGATAATGATGATTACTACTATCATTATTATCATTATGGTACTAATGATGCTACTACTACTACAACTACTACTACTACTGATAATGATAGTAGTAGTAGTAGTAGTAGTAGTAGTAGTAGTAGTAGTAGTAGTAGTAGTAGTAGTAGTAGAAGAAGAAGAAGTAGTACCAGCCGCCGTGGCGAAGTGGTTAGCGTCGCGGACTCCCGGCAGGGAGGTCGTGGGTTCGAATCCCATCAGAGTCATGTGGGTTTTTCTGCCCCGACCGGCTCCTACCCAGAGTTGAGTTTGCTGCGGACTCAGTTGGGAAGACTGGAACCACCCAGTCGAGCTTCATCCACTTAATGGATGCGTTTCTGAGAGTGTTGCTCAAATTTCCTGACTAACACTGCAGGTGCGTGTATCTCTCGGGCCTGGTTGACGCCGGGATATATCATGAAAGGAAGCGTAGAGTACAGCCCTGTCATGTAGTCTCAGACCGAAATGGAAACCCGTAGCATCATCTTAATCATCCTCATTCTCATCGATCAGCATTAAAAAAAATGTCTCAAATTCTGTGGCCCTTCATGCCCTGCTCTCATGGTGACCTCAATTTCGATATCCTCTCCACGTCTGTGGCCTTGGTTTGGTTCCGTCGGGATCACCGGTATCGGCGAGTCCATGGGGGCTGTCGTTGGACGGACGTGGTGGCGCCCTCCGGAGGAGAGCTCACTCACGCCGGCTCCGCGACTAAGCAATTATTGTTGTCTGTAGGGGGCTTAGTAGGTGGTGTCCTGCGTATGTTAGATCAGAACAGGCACCACTGAACACCACCGAAGTGACTCGGCAGCAGTGCAGTGTCTCCTCCGGTGGGTTGCCTCTTGACGACTTGACATTGACTGCGCCCTGTGGATTGCCGGTGATGGGGCTGCGGCGGGGCCGATCGGGCTGTGGCTGTGGACGGGGTGTCGGAATGAGCGGCGTGGGTGTGCTGCCTTGAGGTGGCACAGAGGTTGGGACAGCAAAAAAAAAAAGTAGTTAGTAGTAGCAGCAGTAGTAGTAGTAGTAGTAGTAGTAGTAGTAGCAGAAGTAATGTGGGAAGAGAGGAAGAGAAACACGGAGGAGGGGGATGGACAAGGCAGGAAGAACAAAGAGGAGAAGGAGGAACATACAGAATATGGGAAAGATAGAATCTAATAAGTATAGTAATAGTTATAATAATAATAATCATGATTATAACCATACAATAATGATCGTGATGACATAGGATGCTGGAAAAATGACAGGTTGAAATGCAAGAAATATAGTAATGTATATTGATTATATCAATAATGCAAGAAATATAGTAATGTATATTGATTATATCAATAATGCTACTACATATAATGGTCGTAACAGTTATGAAGTTGTATTTATTTCAGAAACACTAGGATTAAATCTGTTTATTGACGTTTTCAAATACATGCATGAATCGAACCTTAAATTGGGCTGAATGCAATGAATACTGATACAGTTTTGTACAGATGATCTCCTACACTAGTTTGGATATGATCGCTATACATCTGTCATCTACGGTGTACCAACCTCTGGAGGAAAACACGAATGAACAGATTTTGATTCCCGACATCCTGAGTCAGCGAAACCCCAACTCTGTGCTTACAGACCAAACAAAGAAAAGAAAAGAAAAGAAAAAGGCGCATTTGAGACTCTGTACGCTTTCTCCCGCACATCCAATCTAAAAGTATTTATATGATTCGTGAGGCAGCCTACGATATTATGCGTAAAAGGTTTAAAGGTTTAATCAATATGGAAAACATCTTATGGCTGAAGTAACGGAGGCCAGATGTTGGGAAATACGTGCTTTCCCTTTTGGTTGAAGAACTGCGATTGTTCTCTCTCTCTCTCTCTCTCTCTCTCTCTCTCTCTCTCTCTCTCTCTCTCTCTCTCTCTCTCTCTCTCTCTCTCTCTCTCTCTGTCAGAGACTTTGTTTCTTCATACTGTTTCTCCACTCCCCCACCCCCACCCTCTCTTTTTCTCCGGTCGTTCTCCGTCCCTTCCTCCCTCCATCCTCCCACAATCTCTTTCTCGAAACATATATTGTATTATTCATTCTGTATTGACCAGGTGTGTCAGTGATCATGGCTGTTGGTACCTCCTCTCGTGTCAAGATGGTTAAAGCTGAGTCGGCAGAAATTGATGGTGTTGTTTTACCTTTCAAAGAGTCAGTGAAATATTTAGGTGTCAGCATTGATCAAACGCTCTCTATGTAGAACCAGATATCTACACACAGTGTGTCAACAGGGCGTCTCACCAGATAAGCCACATGAGATCACAGCTCCGAAACCTCATGGATTACCAAACATCAAGATACATTATTGGCACTGTTCAGGAAGCCAACAGAGGACTACGCACAGCTATGAACAAAACTAAACAACAGAAAATGGAACGCTCACAGTCTAAGACTACATCAATGCCTACCACTCATCCAACGGCACCCATGACTCCAACTCTGACCCCAACCTGGTTGTGACTATACCACCAGACTTAAACCTACCTGATGACCAACGCCGCGTCCTGTCGAGAGGCTTGAAGTTTGTCCCCCTGCAGCCTACAGCGAACCGAATGCATGTTCTGTTTCTGTGCCAACGGTTTTTCCGCAGACTCCGTCTAGCTGCCCATTTTTCAAGCACATCCTCTCCAGCACCTGCCACCTCTCACGACGACTTGGCAAAACTGTTTCCTCGACAACCAAGCACCTGGACACCAAGTCGGGGGAATTTCCAGCTCTGGACTTCTACATAGCCACCTGCAAAAAACAGATTGCCCAGCTGCAACCCAGGCCACTCAGACACTCCAACCTCTCAACTGCAGAACTTGAAGCATTGAAAGATCTGAAGAAGAGGACAGATGTTGTCATCAAACCAGCTGACAAGGGAGGGGCCATAACAGTATGGCGAAGAGATCTCTATGTGGAGGAGGCGAGGAGACAATTGGGTGACAGGGACTCCTACAGAGAGATTATGAAATCTACAATCAAGTCTGACAACACACTGATCCGAAAAACAATAAAATCGGCCATAGACCAAGGACATCTTCCAACAGAAGCTTTTAATGCCATCAACAGTGAACCTAAAGAACCAAACTTCTACCTGTTACCCAAGATTCACAAAATTGACACTCCTGGACGTCCCATTGTTTCTGCATGCGCTTGCCCCACAGTCATCATTTCTGATGTCCTGGACAAGATTCTCCAACCCCTAGTGGCCACTCTACCCACGTACGTAAAACACCAAACGACACTCTGAGACTGTTAGAGGGTTTCTCTTTCCCAGATGACAGCAAGGAGAGACACATCTTCACGATGGATATTGTGTCACTTTACACCAGTATCCCCCATAGTGACGGATTGCAGGCGATGAAACACTACTTGGAGAAGAGTGACATCAAACACCTTCACATCCCTACCATCCTCGCCTAGCAGAACTGGTTCTCTCCCTGAACTCGTTTGCCTTCGAGGACTGCCACTACCTACAGACAAGAGGGGTCGCCATGGGCACTGTCACCGATCTGTGTCAGTGTGGAAATCGTACAGACGCGCCGACGGCTCTGTATCGATTCGTAGCATCATTCCACGATGGGGGTGTAGGCTTACCGGGCCATATATGGTAGTTGTTGGGTTCAGGAAGGATGGTGGGGGTGTTGGATACCTGTAGGTTCCATTCATATTACTGGGTGTGCGTTTGCTACCAGGCACAGGCAGGGAAAGGATAAGTGTGGGGAGAGAGGGGGTTAGCCTTCCGTCTCTGTTTTGTGTCGTATGGAGTCCTGTTGCACGTGCAGTGTTGTAGAGTTCAGAACTCAGCAAGGAGTGAGTGCTGAGTCATCAGGCTTTAAAGTTTGGTGGGGCCGGGTGGCTATCACTTCGGTCAAGTCCTTGGTGAAGAGCAGTTGGGCTTTTGTCTTGGTGCCAGCGTTTGTGCTGTGGGTCCCGACTTCGGTCGACATGGTGAGCGGCCCTCGTGAGCATGTTGCTCTTGGCTGTGCAAGTCATCTGTGTTTCTGTGTGCTGCGACCTGAGGTTCAGGTGCTGGGGTGGCCAGCCGCAGTTGTTGTCATCGTTCGGTGTTGTGGCAGGTATGTGGAGTTTAGTTAAGGTGATCGTAGTGTAGTGTTAAGGATGGCGTTGTCTTGGGCACATTTCTGTCGACTTGTACAAACGTGTAAATAATACGAGCTCATATTTTGAATCAATTTCCAGTTTTCTTAAGGAAAAGGAAGAGGAAGAAAATGGGGGGAAAATAAGTGACTAAAACGAAGCAAGCTGAGAAAGTGTGATGGTGGTTTGTGACCAGTGGGTTGTGTTGAGAGGTGCAAACAAGGAAAAGGGAAAAGGAAAGAAGGAAATTTGGTTGTGAAGTTTTGAATGAAAATGTAAATAGTTACCATTGGTTCGATCATGATGTTTGGATTGAGTTTTTTACTTATTCGTGACAGGGGGTTTGAACGGAAATGCTTTCGGGAAGCATGGATAAGGTGTGTTGGCCATTGGGTGCTGTAGAGGTTATGATTGTGCGTGTCATGGAAGTTAATTAGAAAGGATAAGTATTGGGTAGTTGTGTGAAGAAGTACGGGTGTCAAGCCGCGCGGTTTTGTAGGGTGTGGGTACCCTAATTCAATAATATAGATTTAAGATTTGTTCCTACATTGTTGATTTGTGGGAGTGTGCTAATGCCTTGGGTGATTGCCAAGGGGATATACCTGTCCTGTCCCATTGGTTTTCTTTGGAATCGAGACATGATATTTGTGGTTGTTGCAATATGACTGAGAATGTGTGTGTGGGAAGGTGTATTATGGAGTAGCTCTGTGTATACCGTAGTGTACGAGAAATATAATTTTGTGATATAAACAACGTGGGATGGTTATAGAGGTAACTCGATTGTAGAGCAATTAGGAATGGGGTGCGTAAAGGAAATCCTGGGAAGGGGCGAACTAAGGGGTTACCCTATGCATATCTACGATTAGAGGGTAACATCTATGTCAAGTGCAGGTGAGGGCGCATTCCCACCATCCTGTGGCCCGGTACACCAGGCGGATCAGGGCAGCTTAGTCGGGGTGCTGTGGACGGCCAATTGCGGGCATTCCTGTCCTTGACTGTCCGGTGGTCGTCACAGGTGCCTGCAGTACCCTTCCTGCCACTCCCCACCCTGCTGTGCCGGACGGTTGTCCCAGCCTTTACCCGTCCGGTGCTACAACCCTTTACTTTTTCCTCCATCCGTCCGGGCCTTTACAGCTGGCCGTTGCTGGTGTCACCTTTGCTGCTGGAGCCGTAGCTGGTGCCACTGTTGCGTGGGCGCCGTAGTCGCTGTCGTCTGTGTCGCCGTCAGTGTGTCACCGCTGCTGTTATCGCCGGTGCTGTGACTCCCCTGATGTGGATAGCCAGTGTGTCACTGTCACTGGTCGCTGTCGTCTGTGTCGCCGTTAGTGTGTCACCGCTGCTGCTATCGCGGTGCTGTGACCCCACTGATGTGGAAGCCAGTGTGTCACTGTCACTGGTCGCTGTCGTCTGTGTCGCCGTTAGTGTGTCACCGCTGCTGCTATCGCCGGTGCTGTGACTCCACTGATGTAAAAGCCAGTGTGTCACTGTCACCGGGCGTTGTCGTCTGTGTCGCCGTTAGTGTGTCACCGCTGCTGCTATCGCCGGTGCTGTGACCCCACTGATGTGGAAGCCAGTGTGTCACTGTCACTGGTCGCTGTCGTCTGTGTCGCCGTTAGTGTGTCACCGCTGCTGCTATCGCCGGTGCTGTGACTCCACTGATGTAAAAGCCAGTGTGTCACTGTCACCGGGCGTTGTCGTCTGTGTCGCCGTTAGTGTGTCATCACTGCTGTTATCGCCGTTGCTGTGACTCAACTGTTTGTGAAGCCAGTGTGTTTACTGTTGTGTCTTCTCGTCTTCGGCAGGCAGGTTCGTCTGGTCACCGTCACCGTCGCTGTCGTCGTCGTGAGACAGTCAACGTTGTCGTCGTGTGACATGGTTTTTTTTTTTTTTTTGTTTTTTTTTTGTGTGTGTGGACGTTGAAACACCCGAAGACATTGGGTTTTGGATGTGCATACGTGAAGGATGGATGTTGATTAAAAAGGGTATGACTGAAGGGGTGAATGTGCGCAGTGAATTATATGCTGAATTGAATATAGTTAAGTGAAGTTAGTATAGTTTGGTTGTTGTTGTTTTTTTCCCTTTTGGAGAATTGGTTTTGGGAAAAAAATGATTTGTATTATGCTATGTGTAATCTGCGGATCTGGGAAACACTGCACGCCGTGACTGGAAAAGGGGTTAAATAACTGGTTGTGGCGGCCTTGGCCGTAGGAACCGTGTGTTTCAGGCTGGGGTTGAGACGAGTATATAGAAGATTCCGGTCATTGATTGTTGTGTCGGGAATAAATTGTTTTATTGTCAGTTCTTGTGTGACGTGTTATATGTTTAATGGGTTAGTTATGGGAGGTTTTTTTTTTTTTTTTTTACGTCCGGCTTAGCGATCCGTGACAGGCACAAAGATGGGGCCAGCTTTGCATGCTTGTTTGTAGGCTTCGTGGAGGAGCAAGCTCTCAGCCGTTACACAGGAACACAACCGGCACTGTTCAAACGGTATATTGACGACTGCCTTGGTGTGTCGGTAGGACCAAGGGAAGACTTGTTAACTTCATCCAACACATGTCTAACTTCCACCTGCCCTCCGATACACCCACGAAATATCATCCAAATCTATCTCCTTCCTGGACACTTTCCATCTCTGTCCACCCAGACTGTTCCAAACTCTCCACCACCGTCTTCTACAAGCCCACTGACTCACATGCATATCTCCTGTACAACTCCAGCCACCCATCCTCCACAGGAACAGTATACCACATTCTCAGTTCCAAAGGCTCAGGCGCATTTGCAGTAGTGAGCAGGACTTTGAGAATGAGGCTCAGAGGATGTCCACCTTCTTCATAGCCCGCCAGTACCCAGAGGATATTGTGCAGACAGCACTTCAGCGTGCATGCTCTACCAGCCGCACAGAAGCCCTGAGACCAAAAGCAACGGGAGAGGATGAGGATCGTGCTGTGGTAGTCATCCCATACCACCCTCACAACCTACCAGTCTGCAGAATCCTACGTGAAAACTTTAGTCTCCTCCAACAAGACCCAGACCTCAAACAAATCTTTTCCAAGCCACCGCTGATTGCTTTTCAGAGGGACAAGAACCTGCGTGACATGCTTGTGAGGTCCAAGCTTAGACCGCAGGCCACCCAGTCAACCTCACCAGGGTGCAGACCTTGTGGGGACAAAAAATGCAAGACGTGCCCATTCATAGACACTTCAGCTACAGTCGTGGGACCCACTGGCACATTCACTGTGAGGTCCAGTTTAAACTGCCAGTCTAGGGACTTAGTGTACGTCTTGACCTGCACCCTCTGCTCCAAGCTGTATATTTGGGGAGACCTACCGCTCATTGGCCGACCGCTTTTCGACCGCTTATCGGATTCATTGTCGGCATTGTCAGCTTTGTCGACAAGAGAAGTATCACATCCAGTTTTTAGCGGATATTCATGATCTTCATACTCAGCTTGTCTCTTCGGGAAAGCATATAGTTTTCTTGTGGGTCCCCAGTCACATGGGAATCTATGGTAACTCAGTGGTGGACAAAGCAGCCAAACAAGCTCTCGGTGCAAGTCTTTCCAGGAGGCCTATGCAGTTTGTTCCTCACTCTGATCTACGTCATAAATCCAGTTTGTATTGTCGTGAACTGTGGCAGAGTGAATGGTGTAATCAAATTCATAATAAATTGTTTAAAATTTGCCCAGATTTAACCAATCCTTTCCCATCGGTGGTACGTAACCGTAAAGAGGAATCGATTTTGTCACGGTTACATATTGGGCACAGCTATATAACGCACAGTTGGATATTCAGAAGGGAAGACCCCCCATGGTGTGTTGCGTGTGACAGCTTGTTCAGTGTTAATCATTTTTTGACAGAATGTGCTGATTTGATGTGTATCAGAGAGAAGTTCTTTTCCACCAGTGATTTTATCGGTTCTTTTTCGTGAGATTTCAGTGGATCTTATTTTTTTTTTTGAAAGAGGTAAACTTATTTTATAAAAATATAGGGTTTTATTAATGTATACAGGTGTCGAAGGAGTTGAAAAGATAATTGTGCTTTTGTCCTCATAAATTTTAAGTGATGTGTTAAAACTAGTGTGAGTATTTGTATCAAGAGACTCAGATATGATAGCTGAGGTCCTGATTTGGCTCCTAGTAGTCCGCTGGACCCTATAAACACTAACTAACTAACTAACAAATTACTGTTGTGTCTTCTCGTCTTCGGCAGGCAGGTTCGTCTGGTCACCGTCACCGTCGCTGTCGTCGTCGTGAGACAGTCAACGTTGTCGTCGTGTGACATGGTTTTTTGTTTTTTTTTTGTTTTTTTTTTGTGTGTGTGACGTTGAAACACCCGAAGACATTGGGTTTTGGATGTGCATACGTGAAGGATGGATGGTGATTAAAAAGGGTATGACTGAAGGGGTGAATGTGCGCAGTGAATTATATGCTGAAATGAATATAGTTAAGTGAAGTTAGTATAGTTTGGTTGTTGTTTTTTTTTCCCTTTTGGAGAATTGGTTTTGGGAAAAAAAATGATTTGTATTATGCTATGTGTAATCTGCGGATCTGGGAAACACTGCACGCCGTGACTGGAAAAGGGGTTAAATAACTGGTTGTGGCGGCCTTGGCCGTAGGAACCGTGTGTTTCAGGCTGGGGTCTGAGACGAGTATATAGAAGATTCCGGTCATTGATTGTTGTGTCGGGAATAAAATTGTTTTATTGTCAGTTCTTGTGTGACGTGTTATATGTTTAATGGGTTAGTTATGGGAGGGTTTTGTTTTTTTTTACGTCCGGCTTAGCGATCCGTGACAGGCACAAAGATGGGGCCCAGCTTTGCATGCTTGTTTGTAGGCTTCGTGGAGGAGCAAGCTCTCAGCCGTTACACAGGAACACAACCGGCACTGTTCAAACGGTATATTGACGACTGCCTTGGTGTGTCGGTAGGACCAAGGGAAGACTTGTTAAACTTCATCCAACACATGTCTAACTTCCACCCTGCCCTCCGATACACCCACGAAATATCATCCAAATCTATCTCCTTCCTGGACCTTTCCATCTCTGTCCACCCAGACTGTTCCAAACTCTCCACCACCGTCTTCTACAAGCCCACTGACTCACATGCATATCTCCTGTACAACTCCAGCCACCCATCCTCCACCAGGAACAGTATACCACATTCTCAGTTCCAAAGGCTCAGGCGCATTTGCAGTAGTGAGCAGGACTTTGAGAATGAGGCTCAGAGGATGTCCACCTTCTTCATAGCCCGCCAGTACCCAGAGGATATTGTGCAGACAGCACTTGAGCGTGCATGCTCTACCAGCCGCACAGAAGCCCTGAGACCAAAAGCAACGGGAGAGGATGAGGATCGTGCTGTGGTAGTCATCCCATACCATCCTCACAACCTACCAGTCTGCAGAATCCTACGTGAAAACTTTAGTCTCCTCCAACAAGACCCAGACCTCAAACAAATCTTTTCCAAGCCACCGCTGATTGCTTTTCAGAGGGACAAGAAACCTGCGTGACATGCTTGTGAGGTCCAAGCTTAGACCGCAGGCCACCCAGTCAACCTCACCAGGGTGCAGACCTTGTGGGGACAAAAAATGCAAGACGTGCCCATTCATAGACACTTCAGCTACAGTCGTGGGACCCACTGGCACATTCACTGTGAGGTCCAGTTTAAACTGCCAGTCTAGGGACTTAGTGTACGTCTTGACCTGCACCCTCTGCTCCAAGCTGTATATTGGGGAGACCTACCGCTCATTGGCCGACCGCTTTTCGACCGCTTATCGGATTCATTGTCGGCATTGTCAGCTTTGTCGACAAGAGAAGTATCACATCCAGTTTTAGCGGATATTCATGATCTTCATACTCAGCTTGTCTCTTCGGAAAGCATATAGTTTTCTTGTGGGTCCCCAGTCACATGGGAATCTATGGTAACTCAGTGGTGGACAAAGCAGCCAAACAAGCTCTCGGTGCAAGTCTTTCCAGGAGGCTATGCAGTTTGTTCCTCACTCTGATCTACGTTATAAATCCAGTTTGTATTGTCGTGAACTGTGGCAGAGTGAATGGTGTATCAAATTCATAATAAAATTGTTTAAAATTTGCCCAGATTTAACCAATCCTTTCCCATCGGTGGTACGTAACGTAAAGAGGAATCGATTTTGTCATGGTTACATATTGGGCACAGCTATATAACGCACAGTTGGATATTCAGAAGGGAAGACCCCCCATGGTGTGTTGCGTGTGACAGCTTGTTCAGTGTTAATCATTTTTTTGACAGAATGTGCTGATTTGATGTGTATTAGGGAGAAGTTCTTTTCCACCAGTGATTTATCGGTTCTTTTTCGTGAGATTTCAGTGGATCTTATTTTTTCTTTTTTGAAAGAGGTAAACTTATTTTATAAAATATAGGGCCCCCATGGGCCGGCCTTCTCGTGGCGGGGGTGTGTTTCTAGACCAACCTGTGCCCACCCCTTTTTCTTGTCTTTCCTAATGTTCTGCCTACCATGTCTTTTGCTATCTCTTTTCACCCATAAAGTCTCCCCACATCATCTGCAGCTCTATGTTCCGTCTTTTTT
>CM031612.1:14171904-14174811 GCA_018398815.1 Conus ventricosus | reverse complement strand
GGGCAGCAGATCACATGCATGAAATGATTCATGCAACCTATAAGCAGTACGATGAAGATTTTGTTCCTGAGAACAGTATCGAACGCTTTTTTGTTTTGTTTTGTTTTTTTACAGAAGTTCATAAACTGAAAGATACCGTTGTCAAAAGCACTGAAGACATCAGTGAACTAAAAAAAGACAATGCGAACATTCTGGACAGACTAGAGCATCTGGAAAGAAAGCTGGAATCCGCCGAGCGGCAATTCGTCAATGTTGAAGAAACTGACTGGGAGGACGAATACATAACTTCACAAGCAGTAATCAATGTGTTGAACAAACATGCAAGTTCGCCTGTCTGGCGTCAAGATGATATTGGCAGGCCTCGTCCACACAGAAGTGATCCCCAGCCCATTCTTGTCTAGTTCTGTCGATGGTCGGACAAGATGGCGGTGCTTGGTGATAAAGATCTTAGAGACAACCTAAGAGAAAATGGCATACGAGTGTCCTCCGATCTGATAACACGGCAAAGGGACATGGTAGAGTTCCATCGTGGACTCGGCAAGATCGCCTACACTCACAGCGGCAAACTGCATGTTAGGGACATACGGCAAGATTCTTCCTCTGGAGACGTCAGAAATGAATGGTGCCATACCTCTGAACCCAGAGGAACTGACGAAGACTGTCCCCTCATGCAGAATAACTACGAAAACGGCTATAGCAAAACAGTGAAGGCACACACCACAGGTTCAAGTCTTCGCTTTATCAGCAAGATTCCTACGAAAACAAAGGCGTCATGGAACACCGCTCAGGCATCAGACTTTCCGGCAACAGATTGATTGGCAGTCCAAGAACAGAGAAGAACTCTTGAATCTGGGATCCAGATACATATACCTCCATACCAGTCGTTTCCGGGAACACGGTCCTACAGTGAGGTGACAAAACTGTATAGACCACGACATGAAAGCAAAACATCAGAACACAAAAGAACTGTTATGGTGAAAGACTACTCCAAAAGGTCTACTGGGTATTATGGGGATGATGAGCTGATGTCAACTACCCCAAATGGTCTACAGAATCAACTAAATATTTTACACACATGTTGCAACAACATGAAGTTATATGTAAACATAAAAAAAACAAAAGTTATGGTATTCAGAAAAGGGGGATTTCTGGGGAGGCATGAAAAAAATGGTTCTACAATGGTACAAGACTAAAGATGGTAAATAGTTATTGTTATTTAGGGTTTAATTTCACAACTATGATTAGTGCTAGAAAAGACCCTATGCATTTGACAGCAAAAGGAAAGAAAACCGTTATACAACTGTGCAGAGTTTTCCAAAAGTATAAGGAAATGAGTTCAATTACCTTTAAAAAAAAATTGATATAAAGATACAGCCAATACTATTATATTCATCAGAAGTGTGGGGATTAAATATATTGGATCATATAGAAAAAGTACATTTAATTGCATGTAAGAGGTTAATGGGTGTTCCTAATAGTTCTACAATGGTACAAGACTAGAGATGGTAAATAGTTATTGTTATTTAGGGTTTAATTTCACAACTATAGTTTGTGCTAGAAAAGGCACTAGTTTGGCAGCAAAAGGAAAGAAAGCCGTTATACAGCTGTGCAGGGTTTTCCAAAAGTATAAGGAAATGAGTTCAATTACCTTTAAAAAGAAATTTGATATGAAGATTCAGCCAATACTATCATACTCATCAGAAGTGTGGGGGTTAAATAGATTGGATCATATAGAAAAAGTACATTCAGTGGCATGTAAGAGGTTTATGGGTGTTCCTAGCAGAACTCCTAATAAGATAGTATATGGAGATCTAGGAAGATACCCTCTGTATGTTAATTCTTACGTTGCATGTTTCAGATTCTGGTTAAAACTGTTGCATATGGATGTTGAAAGACTGCCACAGAAAGCTTACTTGATGTTGCTTGAATTAGACAAAGCTGGCAAAATATGTTGGGTTTCAAAGGTAAGAGAAACTTTTGTGAAACTGGTTTCAGTATTATCTGGCTGCAACAAGGCGTTGGTGATGTTAAACAGTTTTTGAATTTGTTTAAACAAAGAGTTGTCGATTTCTTCATTCAAGAGTGAAACGCAACAATGAGAGATTGGGACAGATGCAGCACTTACAGAACATTTCAAACTATTTTTGAAAAAGAAAGGTACGTTTGTGATATGGATAAGTATTGATTTCGTGTAGCCTTCTTTCAGTTAAGATTTAACGTGCTTCCTCTCAATAACAATGTGCATCGGTACAGTGACTCTGTCGAAGACAAAAATTGTTTATTGTTTGTGGGTCAGTTTGAAAATGAGCATCATTTCTTATTTGATTGTTGCCTGTATATAGATCTTCGAGTTACATGTTTAAGAGAATCAATGAAAGTGCCTGTAAATGTTCTGTTGAAAACAACAAGTATGAGTCACAGGCACAATGTTTCAAGATTGTGTTCCATGCGATTAACAAACAAAATAAGCTTATATTTTAGACGAAAATGATCGGCTCATTATCACGGCTCGATAATTTTGATACTTACTCTTGTACTTCATGTTGTATAGATCTTCATTATTCACTCATGTAGCGAAGCTTTGTTTGCTAGGGAACCTTAGTTCTGAATTTCTACTACATCTTTGAGTTTAGAAGAGATTGTCCACATTGTGAAATATGAAACTGTGGAATATATTTATCTTTTTTCCCCCTCACCCCTCACCCCCCCCCCCCCCCTCCTCTCATTCCTTACTCGCTCCCAGCTCCTTGACTCCTTTCGCCAGCCCCACCACCTATTTCCCTTTGTTACCTCCATGTATTGTGGCCAAAGGCCGACGTACATTACCATTCTGAGTTTTCAGTTCTCTCTCTCTCTCTCTCTCTCTCTCTCTCTCTCCTCTCTCTCTCTCTCTCTCTCTCTCTCTGT
>CM031612.1:14166904-14169404 GCA_018398815.1 Conus ventricosus | reverse complement strand
AATCCACCCGCTAAGCTCTTCTTTTAGTTGGTGAACTCTCAACACAAAGACAAGGTATAGGTTAACACATGCGCACAAGCTCCGAGTCTTCGCTTTGCGGCTGCTGTTGCCGGTCAAGAGAATTTCAGGTCAGAGGTCAGAGTTCAAGGTAGACCAAAGGTATGAGCTTATCAATTCACCGTTCATGTTAGGGTACATTAGTTGGTATGTGATGACTGAGGGGCTGTTCGCTTACTGAAATCGCTAATCTGTGCTAATCGTATTCTGAGGGTCTCTTCTGTGGAAATAGCTTGGGTGTTCTTGGTAAAAAATGATGCCTCTCACCCGAAACTTGGTGACTGACTTCATCTATTGTGAATTAGTATGACACAGGCCCTTGATCTTCGCTTCCAACAACTTTTTTTGTAGCTGTTTGCACATCATGTTTTGTTTAAAGTACAATTAAAAGATTCATAGCCTCTCACCAGATGTTCGGTGAATGATTTAATCTCTTGTGAATAAGTATGCTATAGGCACTTGATGTTTCCTTCCGACCACTTTGTTTGTGAGTGATTGCGCATTACTTTTTGTTTAAAGTAAGATGTGAAACATTCGTACTGACTCACATTCCACAGTCTTATTACACCTATGCTACTCATTACGGCTTCCCTGTTCTCCGTTATCCCACATCCTCTCTTCCACACAGCTACATTCAGATGCGTTTTAGTGCAGTCCATTGCTAGCAAACTCTGTCTGTCTGTCTGTCTGTCTGTCTGTCTGCTCCTCTCTCTCTCTCTCTCTCTCTCTCTCTCTCTCTCTCTCTCTCTCTCTCTCTTCTCTCTCTCTCTCTCATTGTGACTGTCTCATTCTCTGTCTGTATGCTCTCTCTCTCTCTCTCTCTCTCTCTCTCTCTCTCTCTCTCTCTCTCTCTCTCTCTCTCTCTCTCTCTCTCCCTCTCCCTCTCTCTCTCTCTCCCTCTCTCTCTGTTTGTCTGCTGTCTGTCTCTGTCTCTGTGTGTCTGTGTGTCTGTCTGTCTCTCTCTCTCTCTCATTCTCTCTCTCTCTCTCTCTCTCTCTCTCTCTCTCTCTCTCTCTCTCTCTCTCTCTCTCTCTCTCTCTCTCTCTCTGTCTGCATGCATGATTGAATTATACACGTTGTGTATTATTTTGAGAAAAAAAAAAGTTCAAAATCTTAACACCTACTGACAGAAAACGTCTGATCACTGCGTTCGAGATCAACACATCTGCAGCTTCGCAACATTGTGTTTGATTGGGTTAACTAGAATAAGATATCCAAAACACCTCGTATGAACGAAAAATCTCTCGGTGAAAGGGAAATGTTAATTCATGTGCAGCCAGATTTAGAATCAGTGAAGCATTCGATCTGATGTGATACTTCAGAATGGTCTGAGGTGGGACAAAAGCCTTCACGTTGCGTCTTGCGCCCGATTGTTTCCGTGCTAACTTCAACGCCAAGGAATCGTTGAATAATTAAAATTTGTGAATTTGCGAATAATTGCTTATTTCGAATTGTGAAAGACTTCAGACATATATGTTGTTTTCCTCACACATTAACACATGCAGCAGTGAAGATTTCGTTATGAAAAATTCTTTTTGCAAGAGCGCGATGTGATTTTGAAGATATAAAAACGCTGGTTAAGAAGGAAAGAATCCATACAATTTTATAATCTATACAATATAAGGAAGGTTCCATATGAAAGAACAAACAAAGGGATTTATGCCAGATTGTGTGGCATCTGTGAAATCGTTACTTTAATGGTAAGCTTCATAACAGTTTGAGACAGGACGAATGTACGGACTTTGCGTTTAGTTGTTTCCACCCTATCATAGACATTGTCAAACCTTCTTTCGTGCCAGTGGAAGCAGAGATCATTCTACCCGAGTTATTTTATAATTTGTATTTAATTGTCCTCACCCCTTACCCCCGCTCCTCATTTATACATTTCTGTACTCACACGCTTTCTGTAGTTAGGGAAGCATTCTTTCCTGCATTGTTAAATTCTAATGCGTGTAGCCTCTGTATAAACATATTTGTTGAAGACTAATTTGCATGTTCTGTTAAAAACATTGTCAAAGATCCCATAGCGTAATGTCACAAGTTCACTGTGTCCAAGACATAGCATGATGGATGGCGGAGCCAATCCATTCCCTTGCACCGCCTTAAACCTTTCCTGAACTGAAACAGGCACCCATTTACTGCTGGCAGACAGAGTGTTTTGAAAACAAGTCTGCCCTCATTTGTGGTTCGAACTCATGACTGTCAGCTCTGTAGGTAAATGTTCAGACCATTTGGCCATGGGCCCCTTTGGTATGTTTCATACAGTGTGTTGAATAAGTGTTACTACACACTTTGCTTTGTTACTTCATCTTCATATCGCCCTTTTCCAGAGCTGCTGCAGTCTGTTTTATCCTCTTTCTAATCGTGAAGTCTCTCTACCCACATAGCTGATATTGGCATTTTCTGAAGAAGATATGTTTTCGAAAACTGCCATGTCTTGTTT
>CM031612.1:14111904-14161904 GCA_018398815.1 Conus ventricosus | reverse complement strand
GTAACTTAAAATTCGCTGCCTGGAGACCGGGGGTAGGGGGAGGGGGGGGGGGGGGGGAATTCTGCGTTGGTCTGGCAGGGAATATAATTTCCGCACCGTAATGTGCTGGGTTTATCTGTATCATCTCTTCACGGGTCACGTTAAGTGTGAGGCCATTGGATTAGTATAGGTTTTTACAGCTTAAAGATTGTGTGCCTCACGGTTTTCAGTGAATGATAAAATGTGTGAAGTGCTCGACTCATATGCCCGCTCATGCGCGCGCGCACACACACACACACACACACACACACACACACACACACACACACACACACACACACAGATATGCATACATATATACACACACACACACACACACACACACACACACACACACACACACACACACACACATACACACATATGTATATATCACTCATCTGTATTGAGTGGGGTGTCATCTCTCTCTCTCTCTCTCTCTCTCTCTCTCTCTCTCTCTCTCTCTCTCTCTCTCTCCACGATCCACTCCATTAACAAGAACCCGCTAATCTACCCACAATACACTTCTTTTTTGTTATTTGGCGAACCGTCTGTACAAGCTATCAGTTGACACCTTGCAGAGACTGTTGTGAATCCTGATGACATTCTTTTGTAGGTGAATAGACAACATCTCAGGCCAGAGGTCCGGTCTGGAGGGTAGACAGAGGGTGGGATGGTTCCTGCGCACAAAACATTTACACTTAGACTGTGCCATATAATGCTGGCCTCTCTGCTTATGGAAAAACTGTGGTCTAACTTTACTCTGCGGTTAAGTTCTTTTCTTCCTGATTGCTCGATCAGTCTTTAGTGGGACAAGTTTGCCTGAGGTGAAATGTTTTTAATTTGGTTGATCTTTGATATACAGAGATGTTTGCCATCTGTACAACGGATTTCATGTCAGATAGAATACACTACGTTTAAATGTCCCAGGTGTGCTTAAGTACAGAGTTCAGGTCACGAAGATTGTGGTAGGGATGTACTTATAATAGGAACTTACTATATTCTGTTCTGTAGATATTTGTGTTTCAGAAGACATATTTCGTCCTCTTTCATATGTTCGATTTTTTTTAATTATTCAGTCAATGTTATTTCTGTGGGAAACTTCAGCATATTATGTATGTTTATGTTTGCATTTATGATGTTTAAATATGCATGCCTATTACTGTCTATACTCATTCTTATAGATAACCATGAAAAAAAAGATTTTGCATTTAACGATGAATCCACTGGGTTAATATTATCAGTGAAGCAGAACTCAGAATGCTCAAGCTGGATGCTGAATATTGACCAATGAATTCGTTGGTTCACTGATTGATTGAAGAACTCACTTCTTCATTGTTGTTAAAAGTAAATCAAGCAATTCTGACCACTGGTCAAACATAAAATTCAAATGGTCAGTTAATCAGTTGGCTGATTGGTTACCATGTAACAATTAGAGCTTCTCTCGTCAACAGGAAAGAGAGAGAGAGAGAGAGAGAGAGAGAGAGAGAGAGAGAGAGAGAGAGAGAGAGAGAGAGAGAGAGTTAGAGTGAGAGAGAGAGAGGCCAGAAGAAAAAGAGAAAGGGAGCACACACACACACACACACAACACACACACACACACACACACACACGCGCGCGCGCGCGCGCGCGCGCGCACATACACACACACACACACACACACACACACACACACACACACACACACACACACACACACACATTTTGAGTGTATGCTACTTGTACGAATGCATGATACTTGTACAAAGAAATGCTGTGTATTCCTAACGTTTCAAAACCACAAATCAAGTATCACCCCTACTCATATCCTCCTCCCCCCACCCCCAACCCCCTCCCCACCCCCACTCTCCCATCCTCCTCCCACCTCGACCACCAGAGGAATGCAAAACGGAATGATGAAGGTCACACACTACATAGATCTATTACTTTGACAAGAAACCGCTAATCCACACTCTAAACTCTTCATTCGCTCAGCGAATCTCAATACAAAGACAAGGTATCGGTTTGACACCTTTGCACGAAACTCCAAGTCTTTAGTGTGCCACTGCTGTTGTCGGTCAACACAATTTCAGGTCAGAGGACAGAGTTCAAGGTTAGACCAACAAAATCTGTTTACCTGTCCACTGATCAGATTACAGAACAGTCAGACAGCAGTGATAAGCGAGGGACGATTTGCTCATTGACAGCTTGATTCCTCCTTAATAATGTGCCTCAGGTCTTCACTTTGGAAATGACTCGATCATTGTTTGGGGGAAAAAAATTGCCTCACACACCGTGTTCTCTGATTGATTTTATGTATTGTGGATCAGTTTATATACCAGTTCAGCTAGTCAAGGCTGAGGAAGGACGCCATTTTTATTCAATCAAAAGTGATCTTTCTAGCAATGGACTGGCTGCACACACACGCACGCACGCACGCACGCACGCACGCACGCACGCGCACACACACACACACACACACACACACACACACACACACACTAATATATAACATATGGCATTGTTAACCTACTGGAATGAAAAAAATTCAGAGCTTGTCAAGAAAAACGAGTGTAGAATTGGTACCCACGCCACCCCTTACACACACCGACTATGTCGTTCCCATTACTTCCCTCCCTGCTACCCCTCCTTACTTACTTACTCAGGCCCATAGCTCAAGGGTGAGCATAGGCCATCGACAACACTCCGCCATCGCACTCGGTTCTGGGCTGCTCGCTGAATGCCTGTCCAGTTGGTCCCCTGCCTCTTTATCTCTGCCTCAGTGTCTCGCCTCCAGCTGCTGCGAGGTCGGCCTCTCTTCCTTTTCCCCTGCGGGTTCCATGTCAGGGCTTGGCGTGTAGTGCTGGATGCTGCGTAACGGCAGCACAACGCATCCCCGCTCACATGACAGACAACCTTGGAGAATCTCGATATGGTGCTCGACCGTTGAGGACCCGCCAGGGTGGAAGAGTGCCGGGCCCTGTGCCTCAAAGGGCCCAACCAGAGAAACTCTATGGATCTCTGGAGGACCTCCGCCGGACGGCAGCCTTCATCAGTGCATCTGGGGTTCCTGTCTGAGCGAACGAAGAAGAAGAAGAAGAAGAAGGATGCTGGCTTCCTGAGAGTGTGTCCAATCCAGCCCCACTTCCACCGCAGAATCTGTTTGGTCATTGGTTCCTGTCCTGCTTGCTTCCATAGATCTTCATTGCTGATTTTTTCTGGCCATCTGATTTTGAAGATGCGCCTCAGACAGGTGTTGATGAAGGTCTGAATTTTTTGCTGTATTGCCTTGGTCATTCTCCAAGTCTCGCAGCCGTAGAGCAGAACCGACTTCACGTTTGAATTAAAGATACGCAATTTTGTTGTCCTTCTGATCTCTCCTGAGGCCCAGATGTTCTTTAGCATGATGAATGCTGCTCGCGCCTTGCCTATCCTGGCCACGATGTCTCGGTCGGTGTCCCCCCTCCCCCCCCCCCCCCCCCCCCCCCCCCCCCCCCGCCCCCCCCCCCCCCCCCCCCCCCCCCCCCCCCCCCCCCCCCCCCCCCTGCTTGTTAACTACGCTTCCCAAGTAGACAAAGGAATCTACTTCCCTGATGGGCTCGCCTCCGACAGTGACTGGGATGCTGCCTGTGGTGTTGATCTTCATCATTTCGGTCTTCTTCTTGTTTATCTTGACCCCTGTTCCTGCTGATGTTGTCTCAAAGCGGGTGGTCTTGTCCTGCATCAGTGTGTGACTGTGGGAGAGGAGTGCCAGGTCGTCAGCAAAGTCAAGGTCATCTAGCTGCGTCCAGAGTGTTCACTGTATCCCATTGTTCTTGCCTGTTGTTGTGGTCGATGACAGGAGGAAGAGGAAAGGTGACAACAGACATCCCTGGCGCACTCCTGTCTTCACCTCAAAACCGTCTGACAACTGGCCTGCATGAGCCACCCTGCAGTTCATATCCTGATAGGTGCACCGGATGAGAGAGATGATCTCTGGTATTTCATAGTGTCTCAGTAGCTTCCATGGTGTCTCTCTATCTACACTGTCGAAGGCCTTTTCATAGTCAATTGCTACCCTCCGCCCCCTCATATTTTTTTCTGTCATCCTCCCTCCCCACACCCATCTTCCTTCCCCTTCCCCTTGTCCCCTCGAAAACATGTTAGTAACAGTCATATACTACAGATGATTTACTACTATGACAAAAAAAAATCCTTAATTCACTTTTCTAACTCTAATTTGATCCACCAAACTCTAAGGACAAAGGCAATATATTCGTTCAGACCTCCACACAAGCTCGGGTCTTTACTATGCCACATTGTTGTCGGTCAACGTAAGAGGAAGGAGAACGCTTCAGCTGTATGCGATCATCTTGATGACGCCTGTTTATTGGTAGCTCAAGCCTGTGTAATTATGTGCCTCCTGGCTATTCCACATCTCATCCATTTGGTGGATAAGTGTATCGTACTCGTTGAATCTTCCATTATGGATGACACAGTGTAGAAATAAGAAACAATTGTATTTCATTCAGAGATATGTTCTTTTTTAACGAAGATGAGTGGATTCATACTTCTTATTTTTCATTTATGTGTTCATCTGTTTATTTATTTCTTGTGAGCTATCTCATATTCTATGCTTGGTATGCATATTACTCCTATCCCTCTCATTTCCTCTTCTTTCGCTCCCCACATCCATTCTGCCACATAGCAACATTCAGGTTTGTTCTATCGCAGTTCAGTAGACAACTGTCCCCCTAGCCCCCCCCCCCCCCCCCCTCTCCCTGACAGGCTGTCTCTGTCTGTCTCTCTGCCTCTATCTCTGTGTTTTTGACTCTGTCATTATGTCTGTCTCTTTCACTGTCTCTGTCTGTCCTGTCTGTCTCTGCCTCTGTCTGTCTGTCTGTCTGTCTGCCTGTCTGTCTGTCTGTCTCTCTCTCTCTCTCTCTCTCTCTCTCTCTCTCTCTCTCTCTCTCTCTCTCTCTCCCTCTCCCTCTCTCTCTCTGACTGATTTATATACATCATACACTATACAAAATCTGATCAGAATGATTTTACCCACCGACAGAAAACACGCCTTCAGAGCGTCTGAGGACTGCAGCAAATGCTTCCCCTTCGTACACATTTCCAGTTTCGCAACACAGAGTTTGAATAGGTTAAACAGAATCAGATCAAGCGGTCCAGAACAGCATGAATGCATGACGACACTCCAAGGGAGACATAAATGTTCGTTCATGTGCAGCCAGATTCAAGATCCGTGAAGCATTCGATCTGATATGATACTTCACAATGGTCTGAGTTGGGGCGAGTGTCTTCGCATTTGGTCTTGCGTCTAATTCTTTCGGCGCCATAAAATCCAGTGCCGTTGAATTGTCAAAGCTTTTGCTGTGTTAGTGAAAGCAGACGTTATTCGGCATGAGTCCTTTTTAAAAAAAACAATTTTTCACCGAAGAATTTTCGTCGTGGCACCATTAAAACTTGCAGCAAAAGTTGAGTCAGTAGAACACCAAGGAACTGAACCGAATTACAACAGATACGCAAAGCATTGTGATTGTCCGCGTTAAAGTATCGTTTAGCTCCGTAACTAAATGTTGATTGAAAATTATAGAACACCATTCAGACATACAAATTGAGAATGCCCTTAAACATTAACGTTTGTGTGTGCAGCGATTCGTATTTCATCATCACATATGGCGAGTTCTTCAAATAATTTGGCAGATATAAAAAAATGGAAGCTAACGAAACAATAAGGGGAAGAAACTCTCTGTCTCTCTGTCTGTCCGTCAGTCCTATCCGTCTGTCTGTCTGTCTCTGTCTGTCTTTCTGTCTATCAATCTGTCTGACTGTCAAAATATCTTAAAGTTAAATGATCCACACAATGTAAGAAGGGTTGTACATGAAGTTACTATGGCCCTGCTATGGAGAGCTGTGTCAGATCGTCTGGAGACAGGGTCTTAATCCCTGAAACCATCAATATAATGTTCAACATCACAATGGTTTGAGACAGGACAAATGTCACGTTGTGCTTATACGTCTAATTGATTCTGCACCCCCATAGAATTATTGAGCCGTCTGTCATGTGAAAGAAAGCGGATATGACAGCACATTATTAACTTTACATTTTTAAATTGTTCTCATTTATTCATATATTGTAATTGTCCTGCTGACAGCAATCAAGGGGTGTGTGCGTGTTGACGTCTTTTTCCTGCAAGGTCTAAAGAAGACAGATTTGTCGTTACTTAATTTTTCTTTTTGACCATTATCTAAGCATTAGTTTCCTACTTTAAGTTGTATATTAACTTGTATTTTGCCTCGTTTACAGTAATGCTGTACTCTATTTCCATCTTTTATAATGATGAAGTCTGACTCCACCTCTTCATTACACACATGAAGTGTCAGCAGGAAAAAGACAAACAATGTGGGCACATACGTATGGCTGATATTGTCCACGTCTGAAGAAAGACTTGTCCAAAACTCACTTGGTTTTCTAGCATTGTGAATTAAAACCTCTCTACTGTGCACCTTGTTTTCTGTTTTTATGAATTTTTGGTTGGTCTACAGTAATACTGTTGTCTGTTGCAGTCTCCTTTCAGAGCTTCACGATCCGCATACTCACCCCAGCATACACGTTCAACTCCTTCATGATGAACATTTTTGCCAAACTACAGTTGCTGGAAACTTCTCTCTCTCTCTCTCTCTCTCTCTCTCTCTCTCTCTCTCTCTCTCTCTCTCTCTCTCTCTCTCTCTCTCTTATATATATATATATATATATGTGTGTGTGTGTGTGTGTGTGTGTGTGTGTGTGTGTGTGTGTGTGTGTGTAGTGCTCGGAAATGCTGATAAAATGGCACCTTATGACTGCTACATAATGCATTCAACAGGAACAAATTTCCGGATTCTTAACACTGGGTTTAAATGGGTTAAGTTGAGTAGTGGTAGAATATACCCCTGTAAGACTACGAACACGTGAGAGGTATACATCCACACAATATCATAAATTTAAAAGGATTCCCGGGGAGTATTTTTCGGTTCGAGTGCACTCAGATTTAAAATCCTTGAGGCAGTCTGTCTGAAGCAATACTTCACTGAGGTGGAACGAATTCTTTTGGTGGGCTTTGCGTCTGATTGTTTCCGCACTGAAAAACTTAAATGTCTTGGAAGTATCAAATGTTTTGATGTTCGAGTGATAGCAAATGTTATTCTACACAATACACTTTCACAGAAGTGGGATACAATGTGTGTGTGTGTGTGTGTGTGTGTGTGTGTGTGTGTGTGTGTGTGTGTGTGCGCGCGCGCGCGCATGTGTGTGTATGTGTGTGTATGTGTGTGTGCGTTTGTGTTTGTGTACGCGCGCGCGTGCGCATGTGTATATGTGTGTGTATGTATATGTGTATGTGTGTGAAAGAGGGGGGTGGTGGTAGTGTGTGTGTGTGTGTGTGTGTGTGTGTGTGTGTGTGTGTGTGTGTAAGATCGATGTCTTTAACAAACAAATGCTAATATACCTGCCAAACAGGTTTTTTTTCGCAAAGTAACTATACGTATTATCAGTTGAAAACTACACCTCCATTCGGGTCCCTTATTCACATTGTTGTCACTAAATGGATAGGATCTCAGGTTAGAAATCTGAGCTGGAGGACGGGCAGAGAGGTATGAATGTAGCCGTCTACTGGTCATAACTAGATGCACTTGTACTGTACCTGATGGTTTTACCCTCTCTGCTTGTAGAAAGATCTTAATCTTCCTCTGTTTAGGATCCCATCTTCCTCTTGATTCTTTTGATTGGATAATTGGCTCGCATGAAATGTTCTACGCTTGGTGGAGCTGTCTACTGCTCGTTAATAAAGTTCACTGAGATTTTTCCTGATAATCTTGGCCTCGCTGCTTATGAAAAGGTTGAGTCTAACTTAATTCTGTGCGTAAGGTCTCTTCTTATAGATAACTCCCTCTTTCTTAGGTAGGGTGAGTTTAGCTCACGTGCAATGGTCTATGACTTGCAATGATAATCAGTTAGATAATACGTACTTTTCATGATAGCATATGCGATAGAGGAATGTCACATTTCGGCTTGATTTCAAAGCTAGGGCTGAGAAGATTGCGAGACTGTACGCAATGTGGAGATGTTCTGTTCTGTCAATATTGATCTTCAAAAAGACAGAGTACTTGGTAGCTTTCTTTAATTTCAAATGTTAGATTATTTGGTCGCATTGATATTGATTTCTGCTGATAAAATGACTCCAATGTGTTTATGTATACATGTTTGAATCAAATGCATGCGCGTTATGTTTACCTCCATTCTTATTGAATAAGAATATATCGAAAAGAATATAAACATTTACATGAATGATATTCTGCCATTAACAATGGACAGGTAGTTTACTCGATGAATGTTTATGTTCTTTCCGTTGGTCTGACAGGAAATAACTTCCGCGCTACAATAACTGATAATAGTGACTTCCTCGAATCTCTTGCTGAATTGAGTGAAATCTGAATCATCTGTTCATGGATCATGTTACATGTGAGACTGTTGAGTTAGTATCAGTTTTCATACCTTGAAGCAATGAAAAATGGATTGAAGTACAAAGGTGCAGCTCCATCTTTGCTTTGCCTACAAATGTCGTAATCATACAACTAAACATATGCGTTGGCATATACACAAATGACTGCGTACGCGTGCGCGCGCGCACACACACACACACGCACACACGCGCGCGCGCGCGCGCACACACACATTAAGAGAGAGAGAGAGAGAGAGGAGAGAGAGAGAGAGAGAGAGAGAGAGAGAGAAGAGAGAGAAAGAGAGAGAGCGTCATTGTCTCTGTGTATGAGTTCCACGTCGTGAAACCACTGACCTACCTAAACAGTACTGTCTTTCAGTTGGCGAACTGTCTGAACAAAAACAATGTATCAGCTGCCACCTTTGCCAACACTTGGGTCTCTTGGTGATTCTCTTTTATTGGTGAGTTGACAAAATGACAGGTCACAAGTCGGGTTAGGAGGATAGACAGGAGAGAGTGTGTGTGTGCGTGGTGTGTGTGTGTGTGTGTGGGGGGGGGGGGGGTGTACCTGTCCACTGTCCATATTATAGTACACTTAGACCTTCTCTGATAATCTTTTCTTCTTGCTGGTCTGTGCTTGAGTGTTCTTTACCTGATGGACTGTCCTTTTTTGTTGTTTTTTTTGTAAGGCTAATTTGACTAATTTGGCTGGTTGGTTTGTTACACACAAATGTTTGCATATTCTACCAAGCTTTTGATAATGATAGCTTATATACATGACAACATTTTTGCAGCTTCACAAAAAGACATGTGAAGTTATTTGGATAACATATATCTCTATCAAAGTCAGAGAGAAGGGTAGATTGTGCATGTGACTGTTACAGTAGGATATAGTGTTTAGCATACTGTGCGACATGCGGCTGCCTATTAACCACCTCCCTTTGTGTGAATGCTTCAGTTCACGTTTTGTTTAATTGCATCGCTAACAAAAACAAATAAAGCAGAATGGAGTAAATTCACATTTACAAGACTGAAAAATTTGCAAGTCTAGCCAGCAGCTTGAGAGAATCTGGCTTTCAGGCCTTGGTTCTCGCCTTTCAGATTGGAGCAAGGGGAGTTGTAGCTCATCAGCCATAAAACAGCTCGGGATTTCAGGTAAGAAAAAGAACCAGAACCTTGAAAGCAATGGCAGGGTCTGCTGAAAAGAGTTTCAGCTGGATCTGGTCGAGGAGGAACAAAAGGGAGGTTCATAAGGCTTCAATTTCCCAACGTAGAACAGGTGTCCCGTTAGCAATGGGATAAGGCATCCGTCTGAAAAGGCACGCCTTAAGACACCCATCTATCCCAAAGTTACGGGTTTGAATCCCAGCAACGCCAGGGAAAAAAAGGTTGGCAGTTGAAGGTGAACTGGGAGTCGTGACCTGAATGCAGCTCTACCGCCTTAGAGTGTAAGAAGTTTAGGGCCGAAACAGCTGTCTGAGGGAGTCGTGACCTGAATGCAGCTCTACCGCCTTTAGAGTGTAAGGAGTTCAGGGCCGAAACAGCTGTCTGAGGGAGTCGTGACCTGAATGCAGCTCTACCGCTTAGAGTGTAAGGAGTTCAGGGCCGAAACAGCTGTCTGAGGGAGTCGTGACCTGAATGCAGCTCTACCGCCTTAGAGTGTAAGAAGTTCAGGGCCGAAACAGCTGTTGAGGGAGTCGTGACCTGAATGCAGCTCTACCGCCTTAGAGTGTAAGAAGTTCAGGGCCGAAACAGCTGTCTGGGGAGTGTGACCTGAATGCAGCTCTACCGCCTTAGAGTGTAAGAAGTTCAGGGCCGAAACAGCTGTCTGAGGGGAGTCGTGACCTGAATGCAGCTCTACCGCCTTAGAGTGTAAGACGTTCAGGGCCGAAACAGCTGTCTGGAGGGAGTCGTGACCTGAATGCAGCTCTACCGCTTAGAGTGTAAGAAGTTCAGGGCCGAAACAGCTGTCTGAGGGAGTCGTGACCTGAATGCAGCTCTACCGCCTTAGAGTGTAAGAAGTTCAGGGCCGAAACAGCTGTCTGTAGGGAGTCGTGACCTGAATGCAGCTCTCCGCTTAGAGTGTAAGAAGTTCAGGGCCGAAACAGCTGTCTGAGGGAGTCGTGACTGAATGCAGCTCTACCGCCTTTAGAGTGTAAGAAGTTCAGGGCCGAAACAGCTGTCTGAGGGAGTCGTGACCTGAATGCAGCTCTACCGCCTTAGAGTGTAAGAAGTTCAGGGCCGAAACAGCTGTCTGAGGGAGTCGTGACTGAATGCAGCTCTACCGCCTTAGAGTGTAAGAAGTTCAGGGCCGAAACAGCTGTTGAGGGAGTCGTGACCTGAATGCAGCTCTACGCCTTAGAGTGTAAGAAGTTCAGGGCCGAAACAGCTGTCTGAGGGAGTCGTGACCTGAATGCAGCTCTACCGCCTTAGAGTGTAAGAAGTTCAGGGCGAAACAGCTGTCTGAGGGAGTCGTGACCTGAATGCAGCTCTACCGCCTTAGAGTGTAAGAAGTTCAGGGCCGAAAACAGCTGTCTGAGGGAGTCGTGACCTGAATGCAGCTCTACCGCCTTAGAGTGTAAGAAGTTCAGGGCCGAAACAGCTGTCTGAGGGAGTCGTGACCTGAATGCAGCTCTACCGCCTTAGAGTGTAAGAAGTTCAGGGCCCGAAACAGCTGTCTGAGGGAGTCGTGACCTGAATGCAGCTCTACCGCCTTAGAGTGTAAGAAGTTCAGGGCCGAAACAGCTGTCTGAGGGAGGTTCTTCTCTGAAGACTTTCTGCTATCAAGCTCTCCCTCCATGCTATCAAGCTCTCCCTCTGCTATCAAGCTCTCCCTCCAGTTTCTTCCTACTTCTGGTGAACATTCTAGGTGTATTGATTATGAAGTTGAGGGTCACTAGAAAGACTGTGGAAGTGTAATAGATAACAAGGAGATGACATGTTCTGTCGAGATTAACGTTTCGGCAGACATAGTACCTGTTCTGTTCTTTCGCGCGCTGTGATGCTTTCTGAACATGTGTTATTTAATTACACAGACTGTTTTACTTGTTTTGATTTTACTTCCTTTTTACATTTTTGGCATACGATCATATATACTATTATGGATAAATATGGATACAATAATATTTTAATGTTAAGTTCATTGTGCTGGGTTAATGTATTGAGCAAAACAGATACAAAAGTTATAAACTAGAGGATGTCATTAGCTTAGCGTTTCGTTCGGTTTCCTGTTGACTGAATAATCAACAGAGGGAAATATTAATCCGTTATTGTTTGCAGTTTCTTTATTCGATTATATAACTGTGGGCTATGAACAACATGAAATTGAAATTGATCAGTCCAATTCCTGGACCGGTTTCTCATGTCACACCTAAAGCTTTCCATTATGCAGGGACAAGACAGAGAGACGAGAGAGAGAGAGAGAGAGAGAGTGAGAGAGAGAGAGAGAGAGAGAGAGAGAGAGAGAGAGAGAGAGAAAGAGAGAGAGAGATAGCCGCGCGCGCCCGCGCAGACACACACTCTCTCTTTCTCTCTCTCTGTTCTCACTCCTCTCTCTCTCTCTCTCTCTCTCTCTCTCTCTCTCTCTCTCTTCTCTCTCTCTCTCTCTCTCTCTCCTCTCCATCTCTCTCCAAAATCGCTCTTGCCAATCATCTTTCATACAGTTTGTGGTAATTGTATATCCAATTAAACAATAACGAAGTTACGATTCTTTTTGTTGATTTGCTAAGCTTTTGACGTTGTCAGCCATTCACATCTTATAAAAAAAATCACATGACAAGCTATCAAGTATGGCTATAGAATTTTTTAGATCTTTTCTTGCTGATCGCTAACAACTTGTTGACATTAATTCCAAACAGGTCTGAGTTACTTCCTTGAAATTTGGTGTTCCTCGAGGATCTGTGTTAGGATCCCTCTTACTTTCTATCTACATAAATGATTGCCTTTATATAATAAGATCGGTTGTGAAGTGTTTACTGATGACACTTCACTGCTATCAAATATTGCTAATCCCACCACTGTAGTAAATAACCATCAGAACAATATCAATAGACTAATTACATGGACAGAAATGAACCACATGGCCCTCAGTGCAGATAAAACTAAATGCATGTTTGTGACCATACGTCAAAAACGGCAGAAAATGAGTTCCCCGTTTGCATCAGTATATGTCAAACATCAAAAGGTCGAGGAGATAACGTCTCGTGAAGTATTAGGGATTATCATTGACAATAACATCATGGTATGATCACTTTACTGATCTTGGCAAACGTATATCCAAAAGAATTCATCAACTTACAAGAATAACATATTTTCTTAATTTTCAAACCAGTAAATTATTCTTTCCCACACACATTCTATCTCTAATCAACTATGCGACCACCTTATGGGATAATTCTAGTGGTGAAACTAATCTGAAAAAAAAAAATAGATACGGCGTCTACATAAAAGAGCTTTAAAAATAATACAGCTGAAATCTACTACATTCAGAGGGAATGATCACATAACATTAAATATTCTACCGTTTAAAAATAGGCTCTTCTTCAACTGAAGGTAGTGAAGGTAACAGCTCCAAAAAATATCATCCAAAACTTTGTTATCAATGAAAGTCGACACTCACATATGCTTTCCTTTCCCAGAGCCTGCAACAATCTCTACGAATCAAGTTTATCATATCCTGGAGTAACGACATGGAACAATCTGCCATCTTCTTTAAATCGAAACCAGCATTTAAAAGAGCTCTGAAAAGGAATGTGCTGGAAAAATCATTGCACGATTAATGCTTATCATATTGCCGAATATCTCTCTCTCTCTCTCTCTCTCTCTCTCTCTCTCTCTCTCTCTGTCCAGGACGGGGGAAATCGTGATGGTATTGCTTAAGTGCACTAAGTTGATGTATTATTAGTCAGGCTCAACACACCAAGGTTATCTCTGCACTCACACACGCATATGCACACTCATGCGCCCACCAAACATTCACCTCTCTCTGGGAATGGGATGTCACGCATTCGTTTCTCTCATAACACGACTGAGCACAAGAAACACAATTTCTATGCTACTTCTAATCAAACATGAGGAATCCAATCACACAAAATGGAATCATCAACACATAAAAGATCAATACTCCCTAATCCCAGGTTATAATAAAATGGCTTCTTACCTGGCCAGGTTTTCACACACACAACCGCGCTTTCACACCACACCACAGTTCTTGAACAACTCTCTTCAAGTTTTCTTCAGCACTGCTTGATGGTGACGCCCTTGGTTGACTGGCTCCAGGTTTCAGGACTGGGTCTTCATGGTCGTGTCTGGGATCTCAACATAGAACTCTTCTTCTTTATCTCTTTCACCCACCTCTGGGTTGAAACTCAGTTTGTCTCTCTTCACCCACCTCTGGGCTTCAAACTCAGCCTTTTCTCTTTCAGCTTGTCTTTCACCCTAAGACCTTGCTGTCTTCTCTGTCTCCCAGACCACGTTTCTCTCGACCCTACTCTGTCCTGCTTACTCTCCTCTTCTCTCTCTCCTCTGTCCTTCTCTCTCTCGTGGTGTTATTCTCCTCTCCCGTCACATTGTCCTCCCTCAGTTTATATAGGGATGGACACAAAGGATTTCCCTTCGGGCCATGCCTTTGTCCATGCTGCTACTCCACTACCTTGTTCACAAGTACCCTGAATTCCCCTTTCGCTACATTCTTCCACATATCAGCATTTACACACATCCCTACCTAAATGATTAGCAAACAACCACTTGGCACCAGGTGGACATCGATATTTCCCGCCGAATTTGGGGGCCACTTACACAGTAATTATCCTGGAGAAAAGCTACGACAACTATGTCCACGTGCATTCAACTGGCTTGACAATAGCGCCAACACAGTGCCCCACGGCAATACCATCTGAACGAGTCCAAGACTCCTGCTTTTCAAAGACTGTTTACAAAGCGACCTCAGCTGACTGAGTATTTAGCGCGTACCCGATGCTCCGAGGTCCTAGTGGTTACATACCTCCCCATTTCGCTGTCGGGAAGGTTCGAACCCCGGGAGGGTCCTTACTACTTTAGGTGCCATCTGTCACCTGACCACTTCGTCCTCCTTGACACAGTTCGACTGTGTGCAGTGGGTAAGGCATACTGCTAATGGGTCTGTTACCTATTTTGGTACTACGTACAACATTCCTCGCCTCTAAGCGCTTAAGGTCTTTTGCGAGAGGTTTCGTTGCCTTGACAGTCTCTCTCTCTCTTATTTTAAGTGCTATATAATGTTAACTATTATAATTATTGAAATTTTGTGCATTCGTTTTCATAGAATTGTAATGCTTAGAATGTGTCAAATAGTTTAGAAATGTTCTGTGTATTCTTCATTATGTGTTGATACACGATTTTATTTGTCTGTTTGTTCTTTATGATTCTGATTATTTTTGTGAGGGCAGGATGAAAAAAGCTATGAAGTTTATTCTTTAACCCTTAATAAAGAGAATTTGATTTGACGTCACCCCCCCCCCCCCCACACACACACACACACACACACACACATTCATGTATAGTGAATGGCATAATGGACAGAAATAGTGTAGTGTTCCACAGCATGCCGGAGCTGCAAATTAAGAATCACCTACACCCACTACCCTCCTGCTACTGCCATCCCTGCTTTAGATTATAAAACCTGAGCCAGGACAAGCATACCACAGAAGATCTATCACTCCGACAAGCAACTGCTAATCCACACTCGAAGCTCTTCTTTCATTCAACGAACTCTTGATACAAAGACAAGGTGTCGGTTGACTTCTGCGTTCAAGCTGGGTCTTAACAGTGCCACTGTTGTCGGTCAACAGACAGAATATAAAACCGAGTTCAACGACAGACGATACGGGCATATCTCTCAACTGTTCTGTTAAAGTACACTTAAACAGATATCAGCGTGCAAGGTTGTTCCGTACAATGCCTAACTCGTTGTATATAGTTAAATTCTCTCTCTCTCCCTCTCTCTATCTCTGTCTGTTGTCTGTCTGTCTGTCTGTCTGTCTCTCTCTCTCTCTCTCTCTCCCCTCTCTCTCTCTCTCTCTCTCTCTCTCTCTCTCTCTCTTCTGATATAGAGCTGTCTGTTTACGTACATAATGCATTGCTCGAACCTTCTTTAATTAATTGATTTGATTTACCCATACAGAAATGAGAGAACGGCACAAGTCATACAAGTGCACTGGACAGGAATACATTTCTAACTTTGCCACTGTGGGTTAAAAACAGAATTACTGCACGGCCAGATGAAAGATTTAAACAAATTACAATACAAACACTACGTGTTTCGTCCTTTCTGGCCTTCTTCAGGCAAGACAAATAACTAAGACAACAAAAAAGGAGAAAGAACAGTCACTCATACCTTCGAATTGGGCGCTAAATGGTTATCTATTTGCAACTCTGGTTTTGAGATGGTTAATCAGAAGCAGAATACTTAACGGTAAAATGATCCACACACTTTCTTGGATTACGAAAATCTAAAACCGCTACTTCTTATGCACTTGACCGGTAAGATGAAAAAAAAATCACATCCGATTCAGATTTAACATGTTTTATTTTTCAGTTTGGTGTTAAAATGCGTATTTTGAAGGTGGTCAATGGAGTATTGTGTTTGTTTAAGATAATGAGAAACATTCCTTCACTTGCGCGTGTCTCCCAGGTCTTGACAGGTTAAGGAGGCAATCGTGGTGCTGTTCATGAATACTTTTTTTGCTTGTCACAGCAAAAAGAAAAAGGGATGAAACTGGTAATGAAATCGTATATGTCCAAGTTTTAAATGCTGATGCAACATAATCCATTGCTACAGCACAGCAAAGAGAAAAAGTACATTCTAAAACAAGAAAATGTATCGCCGAACATCACAAATCAAAGCTGCTCAAGATCTGTTGTCCACAGGTTTTAAGAAATTATAGTTTCTGTCACTATTTCATCTTGAAGGAATACATACACAATTTTTAAAAAAATCACATACATTCATTAGAGACAAAACGCATCTTGATAAAAAAAAGAGATAAAATAAACAACACTTTTGAGGGCCACTGCACAAGCACAGCAAAGAAGATGTGCCCAGATATGCACTGTAATTTTTAAATATTACAATACCCAGGTCTCTTAACAACTTCCAGGGATCTAACCAGTTCAATCGTTCACAAAAGCCCGAAAAAAAATTGCCACAGCATCCATTGTTAACAGTTATTTTGGGAAAAAAAAAAGTAGAAAAGACTTTTCACACAATCTCCTTCGTAATTGTTTAATCTTCCAAAGCTACCATATCCTGAAACACAATCCAAATCATTGGTTCAATATTCAATACAACGTGTGTCATTCTTGTCCGCTGAGACTCATCCGTCAAACACTGCTAATTGAGTCATTGTTCCCCTGGCACCAAATGAAGATATAACGCAGCCTATAATTCTGTGGCATTCTTACCAAGGCTTCGAAAACAGAATCCGGTGGCACCACGAATCAGCCACTGTAAGAGGTGAAGACATCACGCAATGAAATAAGTTGCTGAAAATCTAAAAATATTATGTATGAAGGTTACATGTTGTGTGTGTGTGTGTGTGTGTGTGTGTGTGTGTGTGTGTGTGTGTGTGTGTGTGTGTGTGTGTGTGTGTGTTTCACAAAAAAAATCACAGCACTTTATGACCAGTGACACAGAAAACGGCAGCTGTCAGACAGACTAGTAGAAGTTTGTAATATCCACAGTCTTTTGTAATCCATATAGAATTTATGGCAACAAAGATTCAGAAAATAAAATCAGAATATGATCGATCATATTGCATTACAGGAAAGACACAACCGACATCCAAACGGGAAAAAAATCCTACTGCTATGACAAGCCAACAGTCTTCTTTATAATCCATCTCCTTGTTTAGCGAGCTCTTGGACAAGGAAGGCAACGGTGATGAGCTCAACGCGAACTGAGAAACTTCTGGTCAGTTCTCGACTACAGTGACATAAATTTTATAAGAAATTTAATGTAACTCCGCCGGTAAACATGAACAAACGAGTCAGAAGACAAAACTGTACGTGTTTTCGACATTATAGGTCTTCTTCACGCAGGATAATTTGAGTTCGTAAATGATTGTTCTTTCGTTTTCATTGTTCTGAACGTTATCTTGCCTGAAGATCTAAGAGGTCAAAACGCGTTGTGTTTTGCGGGGTAATTTTTTTTCCATGTTAACCGGCGGAGTTATTTTAAATTCCTTTGGAAATTTGTTTGAATTTCCGCCTGCAGTCACTTCACTTTGAAACTAACTTATAATGAAAGGGTTAGGATACCTAGACAGTAACTTATAATGAAAGGGTTAGGATACCTAGACAGTAACTTATAATGAAAGGGTTAGGATACCTAGACAGTAACTTATAATGAAAGGGTTAGGATACCTAGACAGTAGCTTGTAATGAAAGGGTTAGGATACCTAGACAGTAACTTATAATGAAAGGGTTAGGATACCTAGACAGTAACTTATAATGAAAGGGTTAGGATACCTAGACAGTAACTTATAATGAAAGGGTTAGGATACCTAGACAGTAACTTATAATGAAAGGGTTAGGATACCTAGACAGACGCATTGGACAGCAAATTCATACATGTCCTGTTCCGCAATGGTTGAAAGAGCTAATCAGTGCACTACACAAGGCTGCCTACAAAGACCCCCACCTGTGACAAGCACTAGGATCCAGCCGATCAATTGATAGGGCAGTGTAACTACGGTTGGGATTAGTCTTCTTTGCGTTGGTCTGGCAGGGCATTGCTTCAGCTCCATAACATACTAGCGTTAATGACTGGCTTGAATCCTTGGCTGGGTTGCCTGAAATCTGAATCGTCTCTTTATGGATCATGTAACACGTGAGAGAGCTGGATCAGTATCAGTTTTCATACCTAAAAAATAATTCAATACCAGGTTTAGTGAAATGGGAAAATAGTAAAGTGCTGGACTGAAGTAGAAACTTGAGAGAATGTAAATATGTTTGTTCACGACCACCCATGTGATTCTGCCCGAAAACCCCCTTTTTCACATACAAATCACGTCCATCACATATCAGTTTTGGCCAAAATTAACACCTTTTTTTAAACAAAATTAACACCCCAAAACTGCCAAAAATCGACGTAATCAGCACATTAAAACGGGCTTTCCGTGCAGAATAACATGGGCGATCGTGAACAAACATATTTACATTCTCTCCAAGGACCATAAAAATTAACTAAACATTTTAACATTTATATGGTTTGACTGCTCTACTCCAGACTGGTCCTGCTGCTGTTGTTACGTGACACCGCAAAACCGATAAAGTGCAATTACTGCCCGACAACGAACTGCCCTACCCAGACGGCCGCTGAGAGAACTTTGAAGAGATCTTGTGATTATTGATTCAGGACTCTGATAAGTGATTTTAGTGGCTGTCTCGAATTTACGACGTTCAAGTGTGAACCACAAAAAGCCCCTCTTCACATTTCCCTGCAAGCACCTCCCCATCTATTGTGTGCGTGTTTGTGTGTTTGTTGTTTGTGTGTCTGTCCGTGCGTGTGTGTGTGTGTGAGAGAGAGGGAGGGAGGTGGAGACAGACAGACAGACAAAGAAGTAAACAGACAGACAGACAGAGACGTGGGAGTGAATGAGGGAGAAAGAGATGTGGGAGTGAATAAGGAGAGAGAAACTGATTAATTAATTTTTTTAATTTATAATTTTATTCTGGTTTAAAAATGAAGCCAGAAGAAGTTAGAAAGCTTACTAATATACTTCACACGTTGAATTGGAAGGGCCAAAGAGAAAGGTTAAGGAGCAGGTTTGAAACATCAATTACTGATCTTTTCATTCACATAAATATACAAACAAGCGTGAAGAAGGCCATCAGTGAAATACAAGATTCGTGGCCCCAACAAGCCATAAAATTGTTGGCTATTTTACTTGATTATATGGCTTCTCAAGATGTTAATCTGACTGTTTCTACTTGTCCTTCAGGGGTAACTATTTGCTTTAATGAAGATTAGGTTTTACGATTAGAAAAGACTATAAATAACAGTTGAATTATAATTATTTTTTTTTTTTTTTTAGATTTAAAAATGGCTGCCGAACTCAGGGAATCTGATTTAAAGAATTGTAATGAACTATTTAATGAGACAATGAAAGCGTTAAACATTGATTTTAGTGAATCTGGGTTTGAGAATGATGTAAACAATATAATAAAAGATCATAGCGAACTATTTAACGAAGCAACCAAAGGGATGAACATTGACTGTAGTGATTCAGAAAAAGCTAAAATGCTGGCGGGTGTTATTGTAAGGTTAACATGCCTTGAAGTGTTGCAACGCTTGGGTGAAGAATAAAAAGCGCGTTTTACTTAAGCAGAATGGCTTTTACATCAAAGCATCCAGCTAAACAAGAGCTTTGTAGAAGGTGTCTGGTTAGAATTCCTACTATAGAAGCGGCTGGTAGTCATAAGAAACATTGTAAAAGTTTTGTAGACTGTGAAACCAAACTCCTCACACCTAAACCAGGGTCTAAAGTAAGTTTTAAAAATTTACACAAAATGCAGATGAGGCCATACGTAGTTTATGCTGACTTTGAATCGCTCTTGCCGCAGTACTATGGCCCACAACAGCAAGAACAAAAAACAACCTTATTAACCCACCATCAGATCTGTTCTTATGCGTTTATTGTTTTTAGGTCAGACGGTCAACACACGACACACGAGATTTACAGAGGCCCCAACGCAGCTAGTAGATTTTTAGAGCAGATGAAACAACTTCGCAATCAGTTATCCAACCAACTAAATCTTTCAGGCATTGTTATGACTTCTGAAGACCAAGAACGTTATGACTCATCTACACACTGTTGGATATGTAACAGAGAATTATTAGGCGACGCAGTGAGAGACCACGATCACATTACTGGAAAGTTCAGAGGAGCTGTACACAACAATTGTAATCTTCAACTTAAGGCTGACCCTAAGACATGGAAACTGCCTATCTTCTTTCATAACTTACGAGGCTACGATTCTCATTTCATCATGCAAGCAGTGACTTCTGAATATAAGAGGGTTACCTGCATTGCACAGTCTTCAGAAAAGTACATGACTTTTACTCTTGACTCTTTATCCTTTTATGACTCAGCCCAACATTCGATGGGGAGTTTGGATAAGTTGGCGGGATCTCTACAAGACTTTCCAATCACTAAACAATACTTTGACCCATCTTTAGTGCGCAAAGGAGTTTATCCTTATGAATACATGAACTCGTGGGACAGGTTTGATGAAGACTCGCTTCCTCCTAAAGGCGCTTTCTTTCTAGTCTTAGAGGCAAAGACATAACTGACTCTGACTATGAATACGCACAGAAAGCCTGGACAGAATTACACTGTCAAACAATGGGCGATTATCATGATCAATATTTATTGGCTGACGTGTGTTCATTGGCAGACGTCTTTCAGAATTACAGAACTACAGCCTTTGTCAAAAGAAACGCGAAACGATCTCCAACGAAGCGACCCAAAAGGCTAGTTTGAAACGGACCATAGCTGACCTGGACGGCAGACAGTTCAATGTCACATTTCCCGTGTTTGGTGTCTGCGTACGTGCAAAGCATGCATAGTCGATAAAAACACTCCACGCATGAGTGTATCCGGAGAGAGAAAGTGACAGAAAGAGGGACGAAGAGACACAAAGTGAGAGAGAGAGAGAGACAGAGAAAGAGAGACAGAGAGAGGGGGAGAGAGAGAGGGGGACAGAGACAGAGAGAGGGGAGAGAGAGAGAGGGGGAAAGAGACAGAGAGAGGGGGAGAGAGAGAGGGGGGAAAGAGACAGGAGAGGAGGGAGAGGGGAAGACAGAGAGAGGGGGAAGGGAAAGAGACAGAGAGAGGGGGAGAGAGAGAGGGGGGAAAGAGACAGAGAGAGGGGGGAGAGAGAGGGGGGAAAGAGACAGAGGAGGGGGGGAGAGAGAGGGGAGAGCGAGAGGGGAGGGGGGAAAGAGACAGAGAGAGGGGGAGAGAGAGAGGGGGGAAATAGACAGAGAGGGGGGAGAGAGAGGGGGGGAAGAGAGCAGGAGAGGGGGAGAGAGAGAGAGGGTCTGAAGAGAGAAGGGACATGACAGAAATCAACTCTGTTTGGATTTCGAATTGGTCCTGAAAAGGACCGAGGTAACAGCAGAACGGGACATGGGATAGTGCATGCTGTCAATATCTGGTTTGACGCCCGGCGTTGTTGATGACCAATCGGCAGCGGTTCGGCATGGAGACCACTAAGCGCTGCAGGAAAGCTGGTGGAATTCTGTTCCACTGTCGGACAATTTCTTGTTGGAGTTCGACGGCGTTTCCTGGTCGGCGGGGTTGTTTGTTAATGCTGCGCTTCAAGTATGCCCAGACTTGTTCCATGGGATTTAAGTCTGGACTGCAAGCTGGCCAAACCATTGTGGGAATTTGATTCCGTCGTAGAAATTGTTGCGTGGCTTGTGCAGCATGTGGCCGGGCATTGTCATGTTGAAACTCGTGAGCCTGGTTTCTTTGGAAGAAAGGGACGACAACTGGTTGCAGCACCTGATTGATGTAACGTGCTGCATTCACCCCTCCTCCCCGACCTCGCTGCAGCTGAAAAAAAAAACGGGCCTACAAGCTGTTGACCGTACAGGCCACCCCACATCATGACTGATGGTCCACCCCAAAAATTGTGTTCCTTGATGTGACGGGCATTAAAGCGCTGACCCCGTGGTCTCCAGACCCGATCATTGTTATCAACCTTGTCAACGCAGACTCGGCATTCGTCACTGAACAGCACTTCATTCCATTCTGCTGCCCAGTTCGCGTGTTGATTGGCCCAGTTCTGCCGATGGAGTCTGTGTTGTGCAGTCAATCTCGAACCCCGATATGGACGGCGACAAAAAAGGTGGTTTCGACGCAGCAGACGAATTATTGTCGATGGCGACGTGTTGTTGTGCCTGGCAGTGGTGGAAGCGCTTTGGTAGGGGTCATTCCTAAATGAGCGCACCACCTGTCTCTGTGTCCGTGCAGTCAACGCTTGTGGTCGGCCTGCTCGTGGAGCGTCTGCTGTGGAGCCAGTCACCAGATAGCGGTTCCTCAGTCGATAAATTGTCGAGTGGTGGACATTCAGTCTGGCTGCGATCACCTGGGCTGACGAGCCTGCGTACAACATACCAATGGCCCGTTCTCTGTCATTTTTCGTGAGACGTGGCATCTTGCTTTTTTACCTGTGTGTTGCACCTTTGATGCGCTCCTGTTTTTCAACCCATTTCAGTTTGGAGATGTGAGCCGTATTCTGAACAGGAGCATCTTTTTCACGGGTTGTGTCTTGGCTACAGTGTAGAAGCTTGAACAACCGCAATAGCAGTTCCCACGTGCCTCACTAACCACACTGACCACAGCCGAATCTGATGAAAACGAAAGCACATAAAGAAACCAGTCTTCAGCATGCCTGACCCACAGACCCAGACTCCACACTATAGTCTGTTTCCAGAAGCGACAGTAAAGGATTGTTTTTCGCGTTTCTTTTGACAAAGGCTATACATGCATGAAACATTACAGCTTAGACTCATCACATTACATCTCTGCCCCAGGCCTTTCTTGGGACGCCTTCTTAAAGTCTACAAACATCAAGATTGACTTAATTTCTGATCTACCCACACTTCAGATGATTGAAGATGGCCTAAGAGGAGGTATTAGCATGGCCTCACATCCTTACTGCAAAGCTAACAACAAGTATTTAGACGATTATGACCCAACTAAGCCATCTAACTATCTAATGTACTTAGACGCCAACAATCTGTATGGATGGGCCATGAGTCAACCACTTCCACTGAGAAACTTTACAATGATAAAAGGACCTCATGATGTTAATACTGTGTTAGGTATGTTGTCACAGCTTACGCCTGATAATCCAATAGGGGTAATCTTGGAAGTAGACTTAGAATATCCTTATGAACTACACGATCTCCACAACGATTACCCATTAGCCGCAGAAAGATTAAAAATGAGCCCCACAGAACCTCCTAAACTTGTTCCCAATCTTCGCCACAAACTAAATATGTTTGTCATTACAGACTCCTACAGTTTTACCTAAGACACGGACTGAAACTGACTGCTGTTCATAGAATCATTGCTTTTGACCAAGAGCCCTTTATGAGACCATACATCAAGAAGAATACTGATCTTAGAACCCAAGCCACTGACGCTTCAGAAAAAGACTTCTTTAAACTGATGAACAACAGCTGTTTTGGCAAAACTATGGAAAATCCACACAAACGTAAAGATGTGAAATTAGTTACAAAAGAAAACCAAGCAATTAAGTTTGCCTCTAAACCTAACTATCAAGACTTTAGAAGATTTAACGACAGCTTGGTTGGCATTATGATGAAGAAAAAGGATGTTAAGTTGGACAAGCCAGTGTTTATCGGCTTCACCGTATTAGAGTTGTCAAAGTTATTGATGTTAGAATTTCTGTACGACTACTTTAAACCACTGTACCCAGAAGCAAGAGTCCTTTACACAGACACTGATAGTTTTATTCTAGACGTCCCCACAGAAGACTTCTATAAGGATTTAGAAACTGAGGTAGCTAAAGGAACTGATGGATGGTATGACACATGTGACTATCCCAAAGACAGTCCTTTACATTCAACTGTAAACAAGAAAGTGATTGGAAAGATGAAGGATGAAATTAATGGGACAGTTATCAAAGAATATGTTGGTTTGCGGTCAAAGATGTATAGCGTTGCTAGCCAGACTTCTGTAATGAAGAAGGCTAAGGGTATAAGTAAAGAAGTTGTCAAAAAAAAATATAACTCACGATAACTACAAGCAAGCTCTCTTTGAGAACAAAGTATTTTATCACACAAATGTTAATCTGCGCTCTACTCTCCATCAAGTAAACACAACTGCTGTTAATAAGAAATCACTAGCCTCTAACAATAACAAGAGAATTTACGTTAATTCTGAGATTGCATATGCTGTAGGGCATTGGAGAACTTTAAACGATTAACTTGACTGACTTGGCTTGTACTTAACTTAAGAACCTAACAAGAACTTACTTAAGAACCTAACTAGTACTTATTTAAAAACCTAACTAGTACTTAACTATTACTTAACAAGAACTTATAATTTACTTAACAAGAACTTATAATTTTTTTTGCACTTAACTTGTAATTTACTTGCACTTAACTTAAAAAGTACTTTCTATAACTAACTTAACTTGTACTTATCTAGTTCTTAACTTGTACTTTATCTAGTTCTTAAAAACTATTCCATAGAAAATGGGTCTACAGCAGGAGGTTGCACTTTTTTTGCAGAAGCTGGTTCTTCTTCTTTTACTGGTTTTGTGGGGTTTGTGACTTTGCTGCTAAGTATGGCGTTAGACATTTGTATGCTAAAAACCCCCCAACAACAACAACAGCAGCAAATACATAATAATACATCTTATCGTTTGTTTGTGATTGTGTTGTTGTTAATTGGGTTGTTGGTGTTGGCGGCAATGTTGTATTACTATCTAACAATTTTTGTTTTGCTGATTGGTTTGCTTTTTGCAGTCTGTTCCATTCAGCTAGTTTACGCCCAGCCTCAAAACGTCCAGGACTTTTAGACTTAGTAACATTACTCACTTGTGGTACATTCACTTGTGGTACATTCTGCTCCTGTGAAGGGCCCTGCGGACTGTCCTGTGGCGTCTTCTTCTCCTGATCGCTCATTTTTTTTATTGCGATTAAATTTAATATGATCAAAATTAATATGATTAAAAGTAATTAATCCCATGATGAATGGGCATAACATAGTCCTAAATCTGTAATACATGTCACATGCAAGAGTTTCTAGGGACTTGTTTAAAACCGGATCTTGTGATAAGTCGTATTTTAAATCTTCTTCTGAATCAACCGGCGCCATCTTACTTACTAACTTCGCATATAGACTAATCATTGTCTGACCCACCGATCTAACCATTTTTGACCCTAGCTGCGCTTCTAGGTACTAGCGTAGTACTTCTCAACGTCTGATGTAGACAGCTGCTGAATCTGTTCAATACTTAGTTCAACACCTAAATACTGTTTAGTTTTTTCCACACGCGGCCAGAGTATAATCTTTCTTTATGGCAGTGGTCTACGGAGTAGTCTGCTTGCTCCTCACACTTTAATAGTTCGTCACAATCCATTTTTAAAAAGCAATAAAAAATAATATAATATGTAAACCTCCCCTTGTTCCCACTGTAAAGAAACGCACAAGGGGAGATCGGGTTCGGGAGAAAGTTGGACTAGGTTCATCCAAAAAAGACAAATGAGTCAGGCCCCAGTGAAAATTTTCTTTTCTTTTAATTTGGTCTACGGCTTTTTTGCACAAAAAAGGGGCTGGTGAAAATGCCCAACAAAAAGGAAATAGGGAAAAAACAAAGGTAAAGGGGAAGAAGGGAAAAAATAAAGGTAGAAGTAACGACAAAGGGGAAAAGAAAAAGGGCTCTAGCAACCGTGGCCTGTCAATGAAAATGCAAACGAACGTAAACCACAAATGCATCTTACACCATTGCATAGTTCACATACATCCGAATCATTTCATAAGTCCTTCCACGTGACAGAAAAACATCATTTAGCAAAATTACGAAGCTAGGTCAGTCTCAGGGATAAGGTATTCCCCATTCTGACTGCGAGCCAGAGCATATCATTCAGGAGACACATAATCAGGAATGCGCTATACTATGGTATTCGGAATCATAGGTCCAACCACTATAGCTCTTTTAGTCTCTTGCATTGGATTTGCACAGAGGTTACCAACAATGATAACCTATCCAAACAAGAAACTAACCGAGTGACACAACGACCACTCTGAAACCAGGGTGAACCTACCCTCAAGACACGGTTCGACCCTGTGCTGCCCTAAGTCAGAACAGCAACTGCCAATTATGTGGGATCACATCCCTAACACAATTATTCCACCTCATTCCATGTGTTCCATCATAACTGCTCATCCTTCGCTTCTATAATTAAGCAACATGGGACAACAGACTTCATCCCCAAATTACAAACAGTCCAAGGAATCGACTGTGAACATAATCAAGCGCAACACTTCGACTCATGAAATGAAAAACATGAAACAGCAACAACAAAATATGCCAGTTTCAGTCGGCATTAAAGGCAAACAGCCTATATAGGCAACAAGCCTGTAACCTTCATCACGCATATAAGGGAGACAGATACAAGAGCCGGTATGGCAACATGTTCTTCAAAAAAGAAATATACTTAGTAGAGAGAGAGAGAGAGAGAGAGAGATGGCTTATCGCTCCGGTCCAAAAAGCAATGCAAATCATCTTTTACCATAGCCCATAAGTCAATAACACATCACAATATGGTTTCACCGGCCATCATTTAACGACTCCTGTCTCAACTGCTCAATTATAAAATTCTACAAACACCACTAATTAGTCTGTCTTCTACATACACTACATTATTTGCTTATTCACTTATTACTTAACAATTTACAATAAACATAATACTGATAAGGACTCCATAACTTCTGTATTTTATCTCATTTATTTATATTTTTTATTGTCACAGAACTGAATCCTTAACTGAATTTCTATCCTGCAATTAAGTAGGTCTTTCCTTCAACTGTGAACTCGACTTCTAAAACAATTTCAAAATCTTAGTGCTCAATAAGACCTATAGAAAACCCAAAGGGTCAAGAACACAAAGCATGGAACAATCAAATCTCATTTCATGATAACAATGCGCACATAGCAAAACACAAAGTACATAGTACTTAGATGCACGGCCAGAATACAGAAATGGAAAAAATGCATCAACTTACATTTCTGGTGCCGTCAGAACACCATCACCACATTTCACAGACTAAGGTGTTGTCCTCTCCGTTTGAGATTTGGGGCCTGACTGAATAACTCCGTAACTTCAAGAGCACCCACGCTTCCCCTAGCGTCACCTAGGGACGCCATCTGTCAGATCCCTACGCCTCATGAATATTTATAAGGGTCTTACATGTTTAACTGCAACTATTAACTGCAAACTTCATATCACCTACATGTCCCTCTAACCTAAGCATACAACATCTTCTCAAACATTGCGTGATCCTAAGTTTCACCAGTTTGAAATAAGAAAATAATTATCAGAACTATTTCCTTAAAATCTCCAGGATGACCAACAACCTACATAGTAAGCCCATCCCACAACTACTGGTCTTCCTCTTACATAATGGGGCTGGCACCCCCACAAACTTTCCCCGGTCTCTTCCCCGGTCTACTCGAGAGTATTCCCTCTTTGGCATTTCCGGCCCTTCGCCGGTCAGTGCCTACAAAGGGATTCCTCCTTAGATCGCCACACCACTGGGCGAACTGATCGGGGGTCATCAGACTACCTCCCTTGGTTAATCTAAACATCAACCATGGCACTCCTCAGTGGAAGCACACAAGAATCTCTGGTCTCCTTAGATCGCCACACAACTGGGCGAACTCATCGGGGGTCATCAGACTACCTCCCTCGGTTAATCTAAACATCAGCCATGGCACTCCTCAGTGGAAGCACACATGAATCTCTGGTACACCATAGGTGGTGTACACATACCCCTCCAAGGCTAGATGTTTCCTTAAAAAACTCACAAAATATAGGAAACATCGACAACTCAATATGGTTGTGCCAATGGGAAATAATAATTCAAATGGGAATAAAAATTCACACAACAATACAAATGCAGCACCTCGAAAATGAAATCCAATCATCGTGCACATAGTCACTGAAGTGATAAAAAGAAAAATCTTTTTTTCATATAGCATGACTGTCTGAATAAACATAACGCGGCTGTACTTTCCCAACCTAGGAGTTCCTATTGTGGGGCCAACATTGAACGTAAGACTCCTATGACCTGTTTAAGGGCCTTAACCGAATCAGCTCTCTGAGAGCCAAGACTCTGATCTACCAAAGTCTCCAGTGCGTCAGCGTGTTCAAGAGCCAAGCTCATGGAGTCTACTTGATTCCAGTCATAGTCACAGTACCGGTTAACTGGCTTCCTGTTCCGACTAGACCGCCGGAGAAGTGATGGTTCCTGGCCACCAATTGAAGCCGGGTCCCCGGTTGCCTCTGAGGCTTGTTCGTGGGGTAAGCTTCCCCTTCTAAGCCATCTTGACTACAAGATGGGGACCCAAGAAGCCTTCACTTGATCTCAGACTGATCAGAGGGATCAACATCCTCAACAGGATCCAGCTCATTCCCCACAGTTTCCAGTCCGCCAGGCCGACTCTCCACCTCAGAATCAGCCAGCGGAATAGCCCTTTCTTCGGCATCTGTGAGACCATCCCCAGTCTGGCCTTCCTCTGACTGTGGGCCAGAACGGGGCACAAAAGATTCTGCCTCTGGCCTCAAACAACCCCTGGTTGCGTATGAGGAAGTAAGTGCACCAGGTCGTCTTCCTCTTCTGGTTCTTCGTCCTCTTCAACTCTAGCTGCCTCTGTTGGCAGACTCCCTGGAGCAGCACGTCTGATACGAGGTGGCTGGCCTGCAATCCGATAGCCCCTACAGGCAGGAGTAGGTTGCGATGCAAGGTCCTTTTGGGGCCATCTCCTCCCTCTTGTCTCACTGTGTACACTGGAGTTCAGAATGACGGGAAATCACTACATAGACTTCCCTCTCCCAAAGCCAACGGTCATCTACCTTGGAGGTCAGCCTAGGGCCTAGCTTTCTGACTAGGCAACGATCTCCTGGCTCCAAAGCCACAGCATGTGCCCGCAGATCATACCGAGCCCTATTCCGCTCGGCTATCTTCTGCATGTTTCTGGAAGCCAGGTCGTAGGCATTCCGGAGGTTGGCCCTGAGACCCTTGACATATTCTGACATGGATGAAGATTTCCTGTCGAGTGAAATCCCAAAGGCCAGGTCAACTGGTAGCTTGGGCTGCCTACCAAAGAAAAGATAGAAAGGGCTGTACCCTGTACTCTGGTGGATACAACAGTTATAGGCATGAACACAAGCTTGGAGGTGTTTCCTCCAATCCTCCTTCTTCTCATCCTCTAGACTGCGTAGCATGCCTATGAGGGTTCTGTTCCACCGCTCCACTGGGTTCCCTGCAGGGTGGTATGGCATTGTACGACACTTGTCAATACCCAGCATCCTGCAGAGCTCCTTGATAATGCGTGACTCGAAGTCACGACCCTGGTCTGTTAAAATACGCTCTGGGAATCCATACCGCATGAAAATGTTGTCCCAGAGCACCTTAGCCACAGTCTTCGCTGTCTGATCCCTGGTGCAGATAGCTTGTGCGAACTTGGTGAAATGGTCCATCACCACCAGGATGTTCTGCTTTTGACCCTTCACTTCGATGGTGAGGAAGTCTATGGAAAGCAGTTCCATGGGGCTGCTGGTCGTGATGGTCCCTAGAGGTGCTTGCTGGGTTATAGCACTTTTCTTATGCACCTCTCACACTGCTTTATCCGGCGCTCAAGATGGGTAGCCATGAAGGGCCAGTAGAACCTGGCTCTTGCATGCCGAACAGCATCCTCAAAATGAGTATGGAAAAGGTCAACATGGACGCCCTTCATCGCCGCTTCCTGATGTGACCGCGGTACCAAAATCTGTACCTTCCTCTGGCCATCATCGCCACAGACTGTTCTGTACAAGATGCCATCCTTTATGGTCAGGTGTTTCATCTCACGATGATAGGCTTTCAGAACAGAATTGGTGGTGGACAAAGGTTGTCCGAACTGTAAGGACTTCTTCACCTTCATGAGATCAGGGTCAGATTGCTGGATTTTCACCCAGTCCAGCGGGACCATGTGGAGGGCTGGCGTTGGAGGTTCCAACGTCCAGTCAGAGATGGCAGATGGATCCTTACAAACGACTTCCACGGCGGGGATCATACCTCCCACCTCAGAACCCTCATGACCCGGGCTACCGGTCTTTTGAGCAGCTATCCGGAAACACCCAACCTTTCTTCCTACTCCCTTAGACTGCAGGACGGCTGTCACTGTTTCCCTGTCTACCTCAACAACTGGAGCATCGTCAAATGCTCTGGCCTTGTCAAGAAGGAACTTGGTTTTTTCCATCGTGTCCAAAAAGTCGGGGTCCTCTTCTGGCAGGGGTTGAGGTCGTCTAGATAACCCATCAGCATCGACATGAGAAGTCCCCCTTTTGTACACCAGCTCGAAGTCATACAGAGACAACGCCGCCAACCATCTGTGGCTGGTGGCATCCAGTTTCGCACTTTTGAGTACGTAACAAAGGGGATTGTTGTCAGTGTAAACGGTTACCTTTGCACCCACCAGGTAATCATGAAATTTCTCGGACATTGCCGGCCATTTAAGAGCCAGAAATTCTCTTTTGTGGGCAGGGTAGTTGGCCTCTGACTTATTGAGGCCCCGACTGGCATAGGCAATCACCTTAGGCCCTGTGTCCTGCTGCTGGTAAAGGACAGCACCAAGCCCAGTCCCACTCGCATCGCAATGCAGCTGGTAAGGCCTCTGTTGGTCGGGAAAACCAAGAACTGGGGCTGAGGTCAACGCTTTGATGATGGCCTCAAAGGCAGTCTGGTGCCTATCCTCCACAGGTGGGAAATGTCGGAGGCCAAGGTAAGATATGTCTTCTTCCCTGTCTTCCTAGCAGTCTTGGTAGGAAGATAGCCAGCTGTCAATTCATTTAGGGGCTTCACGATGTCTGAAAAGTTCTTTACCCATCTCCTATAGAACCCACAGAAGCCCAGAAAGGACTTGACGTCTCTGACTGTCTTAGGCACAGGCCAGGTGGTGAGGGCCTCGACCTTTTCTGGGTCGGGCTTGATGCCATCTCCAGATATAAGAAACCCTAAATGTTTAACCTCCCTCACCCCAAAAATACACTTGTCAGGGTCTAACTTCAGACGGTACTTTCTGAGTCTGTCGAGCACCCGCAAAGACCGCTCTTCCAACTCCTGTAGCGTCTCCCCATGGACAAGGACATCATCCAAAAATACAATAAGCTCTGACAGGTTCATGTCATGGAAACATTTCTCCATCAATCTCTGAAAAGTACTTGGGGCATTCACCATTCCAAAACTGAGTCGTTCGAAACTCATACAGCCCCAAAGGCGTGATGAAAGCAGACACTTTCTTGGCCCTCTCGGTCAACGGTACCTGATAGTACGCCTTCGACAGGTCCATAGAACTGAAGTACTGGGACACTGTCAAAGTTCTGAGCAAATCTTCTATCTTTGGCACTGTATAACTGTCCCTAATTGTCCTTGCATTCACAGCCCTGTAATCAACACATAACCTCAGCTGCCCTGTATTCTTCCTAACTAGAACTATGGGGCTTGCATAGGGGGAAGAGGATGGCCTTATGATGTTAGCGTCTAACAACTCCTGAATGTGCCTCCTAACATCTTCTAAATCCTGAGGGGGGATGGGCCTTGGCCGCGCACGTACAGCTGGCCCTGGGGTTAGTTCAATGTCATGCATAACATCAGTCCGTCCAATGTCAAAATCACCCTGCGTAAATACATCTGAATAAGTGAGCAGTCTTTCCGTAAAGGAAGCTTGCCAGTCAGCGTCAACATCCACACCAAACTTAAATCTCGTCCTTAAATCCCCTCTGTCCTTCACACTGTCAGGGTTCACCATTGGAGCCGGGGATGTCGCATCCCGTGTAGGATCACAGTCCTCGGCGATCTGCTGTAGGACCTGGGTCACAGCGTACTCTGCGCGGATGACAAACAGGTCGGCAATGACCTGCTTCCTCTTGATCCGGATGGGGGTGTCCCTGCTGTTCACCACAGTGACTCTTACTCTGGGCAGAGTAGACGTCGGGGCTTTCGCAGCCAAGACGGCGAGGCCAGCTGGCAGAGTGTCAACAGTGGGCTCCTGGACCAGGACGGCATCCCTGGTGGTGATTGGGCCTAGTCGTGTCGTCCCTCGGAGGTCCACTGAAGAGTGAGGCGGGACGGTGATAGCTCGCCCAACCAGTCTGACGGGAGCGAGACGACCATCCAAGTTGCCAGCAGTGTCACTGTAGGCGAAGGCAACCTCACACCGAACGTCACGTGGGGATGTGTGCCTGTCACCAGTGGAGAGGTGGTAAGCTCTGGCAAAACACCTGATGGTATTGGTCCCAAGGATGACTGGCACACGGGCGGAAAAAGACGTGTCGGGTCCTACGATTGCTAAAGTGTCTACAGTCCTAGAAGTTCCACCCACATCTTCTGGCAAGTCTACACTTATCCTAACATAGCCTAGGTAGGGAACTTCTTGCCCGCCTGCGCCGCTAACAGAAAGGGGAAAGCTAAGCTGTTCTAATGGGACTGATGCTAGGTAAGACCTGTAAAAATGCTTCAGAAACTATGGTCACCTGTGAACCACTGTCTAACAAGGCTCTGGTGTCTGTTCCATTAATCCTAACGGGAGCCTCACAGCATGGACCCACTAAAGCCTCTACACTTGGCTGAGTTTCCAAGTTGCTGTCCACAGCATCTACTTGAAGTTCAGCCAAAACATCTTTGGAAGTGAGAGTCCACAGTCTTCGTGGGAGACACATTTCTCACACCACCTTGACCTGCGTTTCAGCTTCCAGTTCGGCTGAGCTCACCTCCACGTGAGGGGGTAACCATTCCTGGTCCCGAGGCAGGATCCGGACTGGTGCAGAGGTCGAGTTGGAGAGACGACCTCTCAGTTCACATTCTGCGCCGGCAACAGGGTGACGACGGGTGTTTGCTGCCAGTCTCACGGGTTGTAGCCGTAGAAGATCTTTGTCCAAGACTTCGATCGCCCTTCCCAGCAGCTCCCTTGATGACGGTGGGGCATTGGATCTTCGGGCCGTGGCTTCCCCGTCAGCCTTGGCCCTTCCTACTTTAAAGGGGACCTCTGGGAGTCCCTTCCGCCGACGCCATTCGTTGTTCCGGCGCCGTCTCTCCTGGTCTCTCTGGGCTACCAGTTGAGGGTTGGCTGGATTCCGGCAGTCCCTGTAGGTGTGACCCTCAAGACCACACTTGAAGCACAGCCCTTTGGTCCGCCGAGGGTTTGAAGGTGGATGGCTGTCTCCTCCAATCGGTGTGCTCCCCTGGGTTGCATGGACCACTGCATCGGACTGACGACCCATCCTTCGGTCCGTCTGCGGTCCAAGAGCCTCGATTTGCCTGACGGCCTTGAACAGGTGAGCGAACGTGGGTGCCCCTTCACCTGGGACACCGAACTTGCTCCGGAGCTCCAGAGCAATCAGGCCAGAGCAGCTCTTGGAGAAAGCCAGGTACAGCTTTCGGCTGAAGTCCCCCTCGACATAGTGGGCTAATGGATGTAGGTCCTTCAGCCTGCCGTAAATCACCAGAAGATGGTCTGCCAGCTTCTGTCCCGGCTTTGGTCTTGCCTGGCACAAGTCGAAGAAAGCGTCCTCTGGTGACTTCAGTGCCCCGAACAGACCGTTTAGCTGCTCTAATATTAGGGCAGCATCGGTGGTGGAGAGGCTGCTGACGTGCTGGAGGGCTGGTCCCCGAAGATGGCGTTTGAGGAAGGCAGTTTTGTTCACAACTGCCTCATCCTCAAGGGCATCCCGCATGACAGAATGCCATTCCCCAAAGGTTTTCTCCTGTGGTGACGCTGGGGGCAGACCGGTGAAAAGCTTCACCTTTGGGACCATGGGTGGCGGCTGGGTGACCACGGTGATCTGCTCCTGGGTGGCCCGTCGCAATCTGGCTTCCAGCTCAGAAACAGCATCGTGGTGCTTCAACTCCAGTCGGCTCAGCTTGTCCCGTAAGGCCCGCCACGTCTTCCTCCCCTCTAACTGCAGCTGGTGCCGAGTCTTCGGTCTCAGCAAGGTGCCTGGCTTCTTCTTCGGACATCGCTCGTCCTTCTGGTTGACGTTGCTAGAGCCCTTTAATTAAACTATCCTAATCCAACTAGTCCCCTATTGGGCGCCAAAAGTGTAAACCTCCCCTTGTTCCCACTGTAAAGAAACGCACAAGGGAGATCGGGTTCGGGAGAAAGTTGGACTAGGTTCATCCAAAAAGACAAATGAGTCAGGCCCAGTGAAAATTTTCTTTCTTTTAATTTGGTCTACGGCTTTTTGCACATAAAAGGGGCTGGTGACAATGCCCAACAAAAAGGAAATAGGGAAAAAACAAAGGTAAAGGGGAAGAAGGGAAAAAAATAAAGGTAGAAGTAACGACAAAGGGGAAAAGAAAAAGGGCTCTAGCAACCGTGGCCTGTCAATGAAAATGCAAACGAACGTAAACCACAAATGCATCTTACACCATTGCATAGTTCACATACATCCGAATCATTTCATAAGTCCTTCCACGTGACAGAAAAACATCATTTAGCAAAATTACGAAGCTAGGTCAGTCTCAGGGATAAGGTATTCCCATTCTGACTGCGAGCCAGAGCATATCATTCAGGAGACACATAATCAGGAATGCGCTATACTATGGTATTCGGAATCATAGGTCCAACCACTATAGCTCTTTTAGTCTCTTGCATTGGATTTGCACAGAGGTTACCAACAATGATAACCTATCCAAACAAGAACTAACCGAGTGACACAGCGACCACTCTGAAACCAGGGTGAACCTACCCTCAAGACACGGTTCGACCCTGTGCTGCCCTAAGTCAGAACAGCAACTGCCAATTATGTGGGATTCACATCCCTAACACAATTATTCCACCTCATTCCATGTGTTCCATCATAACTGCTCATCCTTCGCTTCTATAACTAAGCAACATGGGACAACAGACTTCATCCCCAAATTACAAACAGTCCAAGGAATCGACTGTGAACATAATCAAGCGCAACACTTCGACTCATGAAATGAAAAACATGAAACAGCAACAACAAAATATGCCAGTTTCAGTCGGCATTAAAGGCAAACAGCCTATATAGGCAACAAGCCTGTAACCTTCATCACGCATATAAGGGAGACAGATACATAGAGCCGGTATGGCAACATGTTCTTCAAAAAGAAATAACTTAGTAGAGAGAGAGAGAGAGAGATGGCTTTATCGCTCCGGTCAAAAAGCAATGCAAATCATCTTTTACCATAGCCCATAAGTCAATAACACATCACAATATGGTTTCACCGGCCATCATTTAACGACTCCTGTCTCAACTGCTCAATTATAAAATTCTACAAACACCCTAATATCTTCTACTACATACACATATTTGCTTTTAACTTTCTAACAATTACAATAAACATAAACATAAGGTCCAAACTCTGAATCTCATTATTTATCATTTTTACTGTCACAGAAAATCCTACAAATTTCTATGCTTAATAGTCACCTTCAATTGTGAACTACATTTTAAAACAATTTCAAAATATCTGTAGGCTCAAACCTCATTAACCCAAATTTCAATATACACAAGATGAATCATCAATCTGCATTTCTGATACAATGCCAGTTCCACAAGTACTGTCCTTAGATGCCGGCCAACTTGAATTGAAAACAATGCTCACTTAATCTTGTGCCTCAGAAACCATCACCACATTTCCAGACTAGGTGTCGCCTCGGACACAATGCAGTTGCCACTCAGATTCCATGTGTCACTTACTGCCGCTGCCAACTAGCCTTGTGCCACTTGCCGCCCGTGCCACTTTGCCCTCACTCCTTTGCCTCCGTGCAACACCATGCCAATTCCACTTTTCTTCCTCGGACCCCCCATGCCGCCCCGCCCTCCCCGCCCCCCTTCCCTTGTTTCTTCACTCTGAACACTCCAGTGACCTTCTCGTCCTATTATTTCACTTAGGATACATCATTACATGTACACTCCTCTCTCCTCTCTCTCTCTAACTCTGGCTCTTTCTCATCTCTCTCTCGTCTCTACTCTCTCTCTCTCTCTCTCTCTCTCTCTCTCTCTTCTGTTTAATTTTTCTTCCTTGTACATCTCTCTCTCTCTCTCTCTCTCTCTCTCTCTCTCTCTCTCTCTCTCTCTCTCTCTCTCTCGTCTCTCTGTAGTATTAGGTAAAACGTCCATGTACATCTCTCCTCTCTCTCTCTCTCTCTCTCTCTCCTCTCTCTCTCTCTCTCTCTCTCTCTCTCTCTCTCTCTCTCTCTCTCGTCTCTCTGTAGGTATTAGGATAAAAACGTCCATGTACATCTCTCTCTCTCTCTCTGCGGCAGTCCAAGATCATTTCTTAGAAGAACCGGCAGCCCATGTGTCGGCGCATTCCAGCAAGATATTCGTCAAGGTTTCTGGCGCCAGTGGCCAGCTCGTTTTCAAGCTGCCTGATCGCCTCCCTTCTTTCTCTGTATCTCCGACGAGGAGGAGCAGGATGTTGTCCTAGGACAGCATTTGCTGTTGTGACCTGTGTCAATTCTTGTTCGTCTTTCAAACATTTAATTAACTCAAACACATTAGGGTGGGCTTTGCCGATGGCAGCGTTCATCTTGTGATGCCATGATTCGAGCTTGTTAGTTGTGCAAGTTTCACTCCCATGGACATTCCACATTCGCGCTTGAAACTGCCCGTCCAACCAGGTTCTCTAAAAATAATTCAGTAGTTCTGGAACTGCTGCTGCTCCGTTCATGTTGGACAAGGTGTGGAACATACGGCGAACATGAGCAACTGGGACGTGGGCCAATGCCATCAGACTCCTGATGACGCGACGAACTTCTGGAGTTTCCCTGTAGTCCTGGGTCAGTCCCAGGTGCTGCACCTGACGCCAGATGGCTTGTGCAAAATGGAAATTGCATCCCTTCATTGCACTGCCTGGGAACTGCAAACGCAAACACGCTATCATAGCCTGTTCGAAGTCGGTCTTTATAACTGCTGGATTCCATTGTAGGTTAAGTCTTGCCATGCTTCCTTTCAGAATTTCAAACATTCGGTAATACGTATTCCTGGTTTTGTCTGGTAACAAGGCATATACAAGAGGGATGAAGAAGCCCAGAAACAAGACATGGAAAACTGTACATTTGACAATAAATGCGTGGGGCAATTTTAAAAGTGCCGTCAATAAAAATGGTGTCCGAGCCAGCTAGGCGCTCCAGGTTTTCAGTGGTGCTGAATATGACCATCTCCTCATCTTGGTGCACAACAAAGTCATCTCCCCGTTTGGTTCTGGACCACTCCCCTTCAAGGTGGACATCAGCTTGAGTCTGTGGCAGAGCTGGCAGGGTTCTCCTTCGGGCCCGATTCATCTGCGACTTGCATGATGAAAGGGCCGGAACCAGGAAGTCGTCGTCATCTCGTTGAGGGGCTGCATCAGAAGTAACGTAGGCCCTGTAGACCTGACCCAGACTTCGAGTGGGATTTTCGGCAGCAAGTTTGCATAGATCTGACTTCAGCTTCGCTTTTGCGACTTGTTCGATGTCTGGGGCATGATTATGGTTGTCCGAGTTGTGAACTATGCGTAGCTCTCCCTCTTCCCCTACACACACAACGTACATAAAGGAATTACCGGATGTAGATATAAACGTGACAGTGCATGAAATCATCCGGCATAAGTCAAAAAGTTTAACTTATTGAAAAGTACACAGTGAGATTCAGTAAGGAACAAGGGGTCTCTTCACAAATTTTCATCAAAATTGGCTGAAAATTAAAAATTAACGGTTTTTAATGGTCTAAAGTTAAGGGTTTTTTCTCCTAGTCTTCTTGAAAATACTATGATCCGTTGAGAACCAGTTTACATGTAACCACACACACACACACACACACACACACACACACACACACACACACACACACACACACACACACACACACACACACACATGTGCCGGTGTTTTGATCAAGGTAATTGTGTGTGTTGAATAATTATGTGTCTGCTGTTCTTTAGAGTAACAGTATTTGGGACCAAATCATAAAATTGATTTTTACCTTCCGTGTGGACTCTGCCGGGGCAAGTCCTCTGAGTGCAGCGCCAGTACTGCACTCCATCACGACGGCGTTTGTCTCGGGAAAATGAAAACCCACCCGTCAACAGGTTAAACCCGCGACCTTTTCTTATTACAGTGGGCACTGGATCCGCCATTGCACAAACACAACACTTCTCAACCAAAACACTTGTAAACAAAATAGTTCACTATTAAAATAGTGAACGAAAAGCTCAAGACTGTTCACGACACAATGCACTAAGCAACGCAGGAAGCGGTCGACAAACTGGCACGGGTGAGACTTTCGTAGCACGCTTGCAGGCGGCAATCTGGTACGCGGCAATCTGGCACGCATAAAAGTCGGCACGGTGGCACGGCGGCAAACTGGTCGGCGGCAAACTGAGATTTGGGGCCTGACTGAATAACTCCGTAACTTCAAGAGCACCCACGCTTCCCCTAGCGTCACCTAGGGACGCCATCTGTCAGATCCCTACGCCTCATGAATATTTATAAGGGTCTTACATGTTTAACTGCAACTATTAACTGCAAACTTCATATCACCTACATGTCCCTCTAACCTAAGCATACAACATCTTCTCAAACATTGCGTGATCCTAAGTTTCACCAGTTTGAAATAAGAAAATAATTATCAGAACTATTTCCTTAAAATCTCCAGGATGACCAACAACCTACATAGTAAGCCCATCCCACAACTACTGGTCTTCCTCTTACATAATGGGGCTGGCACCCCCACAAACTTTCCCCGGTCTCTTCCCCGGTCTACTCGAGAGTATTCCCTCTTTGGCATTTCCGGCCCTTCGCCGGTCAGTGCCTACAAAGGGATTCCTCCTTAGATCGCCACACCACTGGGCGAATTGATCGGGGGTCATCAGACTACCTCCCTTGGTTAATCTAAACATCAACCATGGCACTCCTCAGTGGAAGCACACAAGAATCTCTGGTCTCCTTAGATCGCCACACAACTGGGCGAACTCATCGGGGGTCATCAGACTACCTCCCTCGGTTAATCTAAACATCAGCCATGGCACTCCTCAGTGGAAGCACACATGAATCTCTGGTACACCATAGGTGGTGTACACAATACTTTTAAAACCACGAGTTTAACGTTGGTTAATTATGCAGTGCCTATCGTTGGTGTGATAGTCTATTCAACCCTTGCAAAATGTTTGTTAGGAATAAAACCGCCAAACATGGAAAAGATAGAAGATTCGCCAAAACTAGTTGCAACCTTATTTTTAGCTTTAACAACAAAAGATTATCTGATTAAAAGCACATAGACAGTCTTTCGTATTATGATTATTTTAATTATTTTTTTAGTTAATAAAAAGATGAGTGAAAAAAAGATTATCAATACGATTTACCATTCTGCTGTGATTAGCGGTCTTAGTATTGGCTATAGCGTGTTAGCAAAAAACATGTTTAAAATGAAGCCGGCGGATCTAGGAAGGTTAGACATTGAGGACGTTGTTAAGGTTATAGTTGTAATCACTGCAGGGATTGCGTCAAAAGACTTTCTTGTTACACAGGGGATTATCCCAGAAAAGATTAGTTCATAGAAAGATTAAACTAGAAAATATTGATTTATAAAAGATGTCTGGATTGGTTCTGATGGTAGGAGGGGCTATTGTTAATGCTTTAGCCTTCTCTGGAAGCAATTATATGTTTAGTAAATTGCGGTCCGATGAAGAGAGAGAACGGCATAACAAAGCAATAGAAGATTTAGCCAAGGCAAGAGATGTTTATGAGAAAAGACGAATTGCTCACTTAGACTTTATTAATAAAAAGTTAAGGGAACAGGGACATGCAGAGCACACATTTACAGACGTTGATGACGCAATGAATGAGTATTACTTAGTGACAGGAAAGAAGTTTCTAACATCGCCGCCGCCAGAAACTGTCTGACTTTTATGAGCCATCTGAGGAACAGAAGACTGCAGAGATAGCTTTTATTGCAGTTGGCATGACCTCGGTCTATCTTGTCGCTCACTTTCTTGTGTAAAAAAATGCATTTAAAATATGGATGAAATATATTATTCTCCTAAAGGGTATTGGAAAGGAAAGACTGCTATTGAAAAACTGAGTACAGCTGCTAGAGTGTCTGAATCAGATGCGAAAGACTGGCTTTCAAACAGGCAATTTGGCAAATATATCTTCCTGCCCCAAAAGAATAATAAGACCTAGATTTGTTAACTCAGTTCCTAATGACACCCACCAGATGGACTTGCTGTATCTTCCACATGACAAAATTAGAAGAAAAAAGCTTAAGTATGCCCTGACAGTTGTTGACATGGCTTCAAGATACAAAGACGCTGAACCTTTAACGGATAAAAGCTCAACTGCTGTGGCCGTGGCTTTACAACAAATATACATGCGAGGCCCATTAAAGTATCCAAGGATGATCCAGGTTGATGATGGAAAAGAGTTTAAAGGTTCTGTAAACCAACTGTTTTTAAAACATCATGTTACAGTTAAGAGAGGGATCCCAGGCAACCATCGATCACAAGCTCTAGTAGAAAACTTTAATAAGAATCTAGCTGAACGTCTGTTTACCTATCAATATCACAGAGAAATTATGGACACTACAAAGTACACTACGAAGTACAGAGAACGCAACACAGAATGGGTTAGGAGATTGCCATCAGTCTTACGTGCCATGAACAATGAAGAATTTAAAGCAACAGGCCTTAAACCAGTAAACGCAATCAAATTAAAAAAAAATTAGCATTACTGAAGATGCGCAGGGGACTCAAAAACTCTTGCCATTTGGACTAAAAGTAAGATACTTGTATGCTCCTGGAGAGGCAGAGGGCGATGTTAGAATTAGAGCCACAGACCCTATATGGAGCGTAGATGTATATGAAGTTGAAAGAATCATGAAAACATCCCCTCCGTGTATTATTTAAGAGAAACTCTTTCTTCTAGCGGTGCTACTACGTCTAAAAGGCCTGCCCTAAAAGATCCTTTGTTCGTGAAGAGCTGCAAGTTGTCCCGCCAAACACAGTGAGTTAACAAAAAAAATAGTATTTGGTAAACTTATAATTTATTTTTTTGCTAAACTTTTTTTGTGCCTATTTTGGAGTTAACTGATCATGTGTTTGTTTTTCAATGTTCTGTTTAATTGCATCAGCGTCTACTTGCCGTGAAGTAAAAGTCTTTCTCCACTCCTTTTGAAGTTCAATTTTTTGCCGTCTGTAATCATCACCGTCAGCCATAAGCTTCTGAAATTCTTCGTCCGTAATGTTTTCATCCTGTAATGATTTGCTTATTCTTAATCTTAATGAACAAAGTTTTGCTGATGCCAGGGCAACAATGGCAGTGTGCTTTTGTAATTTAGGAGTTAATTTTTTTAAAACAGCGCTCACAATCATAGACACAGCGCCTAAGCCTAACCCCAGACCCCCTAATGCTAAAGAGGCTGACGCCCCAACCCCAGTAGCTAAAAGAGCAACGCCAGACCCAGCACTTACGCTAGCTACAGCTGATGAGCCAGTAATTACATAAGAAAGAGTATTTAAAGCTTTAGCATATTTCTTTCTAGTAACCCTATACTTATCCAAGTCGCTTTCTATTTCCTTTTGAAGTTCAGTTATTTGCTTTAACCTAAACTGTTGAACCTCCATTTTTTAATCAAGATTATTTTTTTAAATTAATCTTATACATATCTTCTTAGTAATCCTTCTGGCAGCACTTCATCAACAGAGTAAAACGCAATAAAATCAACATACTTAATGAAAATAAAGTCACGTACTGTTAGTTTGTCTTTGTCAACCATCACAGTAACCTTGTCAGATGATACATGGGTGTTTATTTCATCTCCGTTTTTAGTAATTGCAATAACAAACTTAAGAGGGGCATCCAAGTTTTCAGCCTTTATTTGTACACCTCTAATTAGCGCATGTTCTGGCAAACTAGGATCGCCCTCCCTCGGAGTAATAAATAAGCGAAAAATCATCGTCATTTGCCTAGGAAGTGATTCTAGCGTTGGGGTAAATTCTAAGCCGACGGTGTCGCCCCCCACTTCAGCTAAGGACTTCTTTCTCTGTAGCATATATTCAGTACCCTGCCAAGCTATTTCAATCTGTTTTTCTGTTGTTGTTCCTGGAACTAGGCTAACAAGAATGAGCCCTGCATTCAAAGCCTTTCTAAAATTGTTTTTCTTATCATAGTATACATTGGGGCTTCGTAGTTCAAACTTTAAATTCCAGTCAATTTCAGGAAGCAACGCCCAAGCATTCTCTCTTTTATGAATTTTGTATTCATGTTTGCCAAAATCGTTTGCCCTTAAATTTCTTATCTCTTCTAGTTTAGGATGCTGCTGTCGTTTTTTGTCTTCAATTTCTGTTCGTTTGTAAACCCCGTCATCTGTGTATTCAAATCCATAAACATTTCCTGGCACTCCTATTAGATCAAACTCAGTTGTGTCTGCTAGGTCTTTTAGCTCTACTGCAGTGCATTTAGGAGCTAGTTCCGCTTTTGATTCTGGCCCTCGAGACATTCTTTTTTATATTAAAATTATAATAAACAATCTACAATAAACAATCTACAATAAACAATCTACAATAAACAAACGTATTGAACTGGGGGTCAGTCCGTAAGCATAGCTTAGCGTGCTTAGATTTTTCTAACTGCTCTTTTAATTTTTTTTAACTCATCTTTGTCCCTTATTATATAATTTTCACTTAAACATTCTTCAAAACTATCTTTGTCCTTAGTGTAAAATAATACAACTGATTTTAACTGCGATCGAAAGTCTTTTAAGACGGCATTGTATTTTTGAGTTAAGAGCCACACAGAAATAAAGGCATGACGGCCGCTAAAGGCTAGCTTTGACAAAGCTTTTCTTTTTTTAACAATGTCTCGTTCAGCTGAACAGTCATCAATAATAAACAGTGTTTCAGTTCCCTCAAATAGTCTATAGTAATGTTCTAAACAATCGCTCAGTTTGTCGCTAGGATCAACTAGAAATATATTCTCGTCTGTCCAAATAAACTTCCTTTCTTGTAAGACTTGTTGTGCTTAATGGTTGTGCAGAATATAACAATGTACTCGTAATGAAACCTGTATATTGTTTGTAACAAATCAAGTACGAAGACAGTTTTCCCACACCCAGTAATCCGCAGATAAGAGAACAGTGCGGATCTTTTGGCAGAAACTTCAAGCTATCCATCTGTTTTTATTAGAATATTTCTTCTGCATTTTAATAAGCTACGTCTTTTAGCCTGTTTTCTTCAATGTTTAACTGAGCATCACAAACCATAAAAATGTGCATTTTTATTGGGCCATTTCCGTCTGCTTTCTTGTGAATATTTATTTTTATACCATCCTGCCCTACCCTTTCTCCACTTCCAAACAATCTGTTGTCAAATGTGGATCTAAAATCCAGCCACAGCCCATATTTGGTTAATAAGTAGTCTTCGAGTCTTACATCATAAAGGCGAAGTTTTTTACATACACGATCAACTGCAGGATCCCTTTGCCTACCTCCAGCGAACATCTTTCTTATTTCATCAAAGTGTTGGTGAGGTAAAAGTCCGCGCCCCGAATACAACTGATCAGACTTGCCATTTATTGCACAGTCAACCTTCTCAATTTTTGGATTATAAAACGCTTCTGATTCTTTCTGAAAAGGGGTTGTTTCTTCAGTAAATAAGAATAAAATTCCTTTTAAAGACTTCAAAGATTGATTTAGATGTATGTTCCAGAGAGTGTCTCGCTTGTTTCTATTTTCTGTAATGGTGTGTATAACTTTTTCATAATAAATAACTGTTTTATTTTTATACTGGGTTAAGATTGTTCTGGCCAGTTCGGGGTTAGTAACAACATCAAACTCAAGAGAAATGTCGCTGACTGCGTATTTAGCTAAAGGGTCTTCAGACAGAACAACAGAATCGCTAGGATTAAATGTCAGTTCATAAGTAAGTTTTTCTTTTAGCGCGCCTTGGTAATATGGCATATGCGTCTTTCACAACTCAAAATCTAGAGGGATGCAGAATCTGTTGCCAAATGCTTCTGCTACTGCCTCATCTTTAACATCATCCTTTGCATCCTCCGCTTTAAGCCTGTGCTTGAGGCCGTTTGGTCCTTGTATTCCCTGATAAACTTTCTCTTTTCTTTCTTTTTTAGGCAGCCATAAATCAGAATAGAGGGCAAAAATGTCTGCCTCGTTTAGTAAAAAGACTTCTCTGCCCTCCAGTCTAATTGCCATATGTTAACGATTGCCCTGCCTAAATTAGCAACAACAGTAGCATTAAGATCTGTCGATTTAATATCTATTTTGAATGATAGTTTAGCAGTGCCTGGCATTATAACATCGCCAGCGCCAAGATCTGGTAACTTAACTATTAAAGTTTGTCCAGGCTGAACTGTTGATGGGGTATTTACACTAATTACAGTTTGCCTTATACCTTTTACGCCATGGGGTTCCTTCTCTTTTCTGTATGGATCGAGGTCACAACCGTATGAGTTCATTTTTTATAAAACAAAAAAGAATAAAATAAAAAATATGGATGAAGATTTTGACGCGATTGATCCTATTGAAGAAGAAGAAAGAGATCTGCCAGGCCCTTCAATTGAAGAAGATGAAACAGAATTAGGTCCTTCATTGCGCGAAGAACTCGAAAGAGCAGCAGAAGGTTCTTCAACCCCTTCATTAGAAGAAGCAGAAACACCCCCTTCAGTTAGCGCATCTCGTGCAGAACTATTAACAAATAGAATTAACTCATTCTACATAAGCTTAGGACTAGAGCCGCCAGAAGGGCATAGTCCTTTTGATTTTAAGATAGATAAAAGCAACCATCTGTATATAAGAACTAGCAGAGGAAATTTTGTAAGAGTTACTACAAAGCCAGACCCAACTAAGTTTTTAAAACTAAACACAATTAGGCAGAGGATTCCTGTTGCCGACCAAAGGCGATTAAACATTTTAAATTTAAGGCCTGAGGCTGTTAGTCTTTTACAGAACTGGGGCGGAGGTTGCCAACACGATCTGAAATAGAAATGACCTCTTTTCGAGAGATAGGTCCAAGAACAGATGAAGCAATAGCAGAAATTGAAACGAGTTTTAATGAGGAGACACAGTTAAAAACAATTAACGATTCTCCATTGCCTATACGTGAAATTTTGGGGCTTAATGCTGCTCTGCGGACAATAAGGGGTGAACTAACAAACAATTTAGCAAAACTTGGTGAGCTAGATAGAAAAATAGAAGAAGAAAAAAATAAACTTGCTGATGCAGATGATAACAATTTAGGGCGAGAAGAAAAGGCTATAATACAGCAGAAAATACAGGATTTAATGATAGAAAGAGCAGCTAGGTTAGAAATGCTGTCTACTAACAGAGCGCAGCTAGCATCACAAACAAGCAGAATAAGAGAAACTATAAACAGAATACTTTATGAAAACACTACGCTAGCTGAAAGAATAAGGACTCTGTTTAGGGAACAGGGGATTACAATAGTTAGTATGTTAACGGCTGTTGGGTTTGCTATCTCTACGCTCGTTTATGCTTTAACAGGTAGTGCACCAACAGGGCCAGTAGCGCCTCTGACACCTCAGCCTGGTAAAAGTTGGATTAGAAAACAATTGCATCATCTAGCAACCCTATTAAAGAAGTTAGCTGTTAAGCGCTTGATGCTCTGCCTGGCATAATAGGCAGTGTTGTCAGTTGGGTTTTGTCTACTATAGGCAAAGTTGCTGGTTATATGGCCGACCATCTGTGGACGTTAGGAGTGTTAGCTGCTGGATTAATTTTTAGTGAAATAAAGTATGGCTAATCCAGTAAAAGTTAAAAATACAACGAGGGCTGTCTTTTCGCTAGTATGACTGTCAGTGTGAGGAACATTAACAGGTGGAGTGTTTTCTGGAATGCTTTCTGGCTGTGGGGTGCTTATAACTGGTGGTGGATCGCTTTCTGGTTCTTCAGGGCTAGGTACTTTTTTTAAATGGATGGAGCGGGCCTTGTGTTTAAGCATTTATTGTGCCCTAAGTTTTGGTCGTCTCCAGCTATGAGGATTTCATTGTTATAATTCTGTATCATGCCAATCTGCAGTCTAAGGTCAGAGGGTAGCATGTATAATCCATAACCTACAACAAAGTCAACCTTTGACCTAGCATGTGAAAGAACGTCTTGATACCTTTGTATGCTGGCAGGCAAATCAACAGCAGAGTTAATAGCATCTTCTAAATTAGCTAGAAATTGTTTTCTGGCATCAAAGCCTGTAGATTGATCTACTATGCTAGACTTGGTCTGTGCTTGTGCTCCTAATAGACACCAAACGTATGTCCTTATGGAGTCATTAAGTCTTTGCACTCCTGGCATTGTTAGACCTTTACTTTTATCTAAGATAAATGTTGTCCAAGCATTAGGGTGTTTTTGTTCTATGGACCCCAATCGAACTTGTGCGTTTGGTTGGAAAGAGGTGTGGCCAGGCCAGTAGTCATAAGTATATTCTCTTTTTGCACCCCACAAATACAATGTGCCTAACCCATGATTGCGGTCTAACTTTTGTCTAAAGTCAGTTGAAGGATCAATGTTAAATTCGTTGCAGATTCTTTCATATGCGTTATTGTCCATTGGGCTGTTGAATGGATAAAAAGCGTTGTCGTTAGGGAGAACTACTTGTAGTTCAGTTAGTATTCGTCTGTACTGGTAATAAACTTGAAAGTTATATACTGACCTTACCAAGAGATTGGGGTGGTTTAAATGGTCTACATATGAAACACCGCAGCCAGTAGTTGCGCAGTAAACGGCAAAATTTAACTGATTCTGGAAAAAAGCCATAGGGTGGGATGACCATGCTGATGGCACTCTGTCGCTCTTTATTGGCGGATTTAAATATCTAGTTAGTGGGTTTACAAGTCTGACTTGGAAGCCATATGATCCATCTACGGCAATGGTTAAATTGCTGAAGTCAAAAGATTTGGGGTTATAAAACGCTCCTACATTGTAAGTAGCATGTTCAATATATTTAAATGCTACCATTTTTAAATTAGTTTTTTAAATAGTTTTTAAAATAGTTATAAAAAAGATGCGCATCTATATAAACCAACAAAACAAACGTGTGTTCTTAACGTACCCAATTGACAATAGGCGCGGTAATTATAGGGTTGCCCTTAGAGAAATTGGGTTTAAAGTTATGTGGGCTAACATATCTGAAAAGGCTCAAATAACTGGATTAATGTTAATGATGAACAAGGCAATCTATTAAAACATTTAAAAATACCTGATGGTTACTACAACTTTTGTTCTTTAAGAGAAGTATTTAGCAATTTTGGCATTAAGTTAAAAATTAATGAGGCAAATCTTATAGTTACTATATATTTTCCAGAACTTGAAGAAAAAAGGGAGTATGTTTTTCCTAGAAGCCTTGCTCGAATTTTGGGCTTTTATAATAGTGGTGAAACATATAGCTTCAGCACACACGGCCTTGTAGAGTGGGGCATTTATGAGTATTTAGGTAATAGACCATCCGATTTTCTCGTAAACCCAATTTTGTATGTCAATTTACAACAGTTAAAAACATGTGCTAATTTGTTTGCCGGCTATCCATCTACAGTTTTAAAGGTTTTGCTGCCAACTAGGGCAGGTTTTGCGATTATCAGTTATATACGTTTGACGGAGACAGCCAATTTAAAGAATTATTTAGCGAAGATATAAATTCATTGGATGTAAAAATAACTAACCAAGATGGAAGACAAGTTGTTTGTTCAGATTTATTGATAGAGCTGGAAGTAGAAGAGCGCATTAGAAAATTAGTAAGGACTCAGTCCCGCGGACGTTAATAGCGGGGAGAGAATGTAAATATGTTTGTTCACGATCGCCCATGTTATTCTGCACGGAAACCCCCGTTTTAATGTGCTGATTACGTCAATTTTAGAGGTTTTTGCATGTTAATTTTAATTGTAAAACAGACATGTGATGGACGTGATTTGTATGTGAAAAAGGGGGTTTTCGGGCAGAATCACATGGGTGGTCGTGAACAAACATATTTACATTCTCTACTTGCGTTGCAACCAAATTTTACTGTGGTTGTAATCAACATTCTCTGGCACACACTCACCTGCACGGGCATATGCATGTACACACACACACACACACACACACACACACACACACACACACACACACACACACACACACACCATGTAACCTTTAACTCCATTTTAAAAAGGGTGCCATCTCTCTCTCTCTCTCTCTCTCTCTCTCTCTCTCTTCTCTCTCTCTCTCTCTCTCTCTCTCTCAAACGCACACAGGCACACGCGCGAGCACGCGCACACGCGCGCATGCGCGCACGCGCGTGCGCATTCATGTGGAAACTATGGCATTTATGAATCAAAATATTGTGGCATTCCACAGCACGCTAATGCTGCGAATCAAGAATCACCCCCATTGCCCCTTCTTCCTTCCACCATCATCCCAGCATTAGATATCCCGCGCGAATCACGAAAGACATACCACAGAGACATTTATTTTGACAAGAAACGCTAATCCACCCGCCAAGCTCCTCTTTCACTTGGCGACCTCTCCGTAGAAAGGCTAGGTATTGGTTGACACCCCCGCACAGACACATCCGTACAAACCCAGATCCTTGCTGATTTTTTCTGTTGTCTATCCACAGACAGAATTTCTGGTAAAATGAACAGGGTTCAGAGATAGGCAGTAGATACGAGGATATCTCTCCTATATTCTTATCAAGGTACATTCAATCATTCTTCAGCGGATAAGTTTGCTTTACACTAGAAGTTCGATGACTCACTGCATGTATACTGTGGAGTGACACAGGCACTCGATCTTTCTTTCCTCATTGCGGGCATTACTGATTCATGTCCCAAGCGAGCTGGATCTTCTGTGATTGATTGTAAAGCCGAGAAAATCGTAGAGATACGCTGTGGGTGTTGTCATGATATGGGAAGGCCATATCCTGATCAGTCAAGACTTATCTTTAACAGAATGAACTGTGTGTCTCTTTATCTTTCGACTTGTGTCTCTTTATCTTTTGACTTGTGTCTCTTTATCTTTTGACTTTCGTAATGCGTGTATAGAAGTCTTTTTTCTCTAAAATTCCTGTTTTTGTTTGTCTATGCATATTCATTTTCTTAACGATGTTTACATGTGTATGTATGTTTTTATGTAATCCAAGTTCTGCTCAGGTAACTACAAAGGCGAATGAGTAAAGCTCAGTTTCATTTGAAAGGTTCCATATACTCCTGTCAAGTAAGCTGGGTGATGCCATTCTCATTGCATCCCTCGCTCATCCTGCTGCGCCCTAGCCGCCCTTGACTCCATCTGCCTTTTTCTATCTGCAACACCACAACAGTAGAAACAATAGTGCAGCTTCCCATATTCCCAACAAAGGCTGTGTAACACAGAATGTGTAGCCTGTGCTTACACGTGTGCAGACTGTCTCTCCTCCCCTCTCTCTCTCTTTCCTTCCCTCTTCACCCCTCTCCCAGCCCCCTCTCCGTCTTCTATATTCCTCCTCCTACCTCCCACAATGGGAACGTTGATTGTAAGTCTACATCAACACATGCAGCATATGCCTCAAGCAGGAAGTAATGGCACTGGCAGGCTTTTCATCTGCACAGCTTCCCGCGAACTTTCCACTGATGTCGTTCACGGAAGCGTAGTGGTTCGACTGATTAGCTGATATTAACGAATCTAATTTCAAAATGTTCAAGCTTCGCTCGGTTTGAACATAAGCTGGGTACAAAAGAATACATTTGCTTAATCGCAATACG
>CM031612.1:14096904-14106904 GCA_018398815.1 Conus ventricosus | reverse complement strand
TTTCTTTGCTCCAGACTCGTGTAGCATTTGTTGACAGCAAAGTGGAGGAAAACAGAGAACACATAAGTAGACTAGAGTGTGAAAATGAAATGATAACAAGCAGGGTGATGGAAACGGAAGAAGACCTGGACATGTTAGAGAGCCATTCCAGAAGGAAGAACGTAAACGTTTACGGTATTACGGAAACGGTTGGGGAACATTTGCAAGCATGTGCCAGCAAAATAGTGACTATCTTAAACGAATTTTTCGTGACCAAAGTTGGCACACCAGGGACGTTGACAGAGCTCATCGGCTGTGGAAACCCAAAACATACAGTAATTAAAACCCGCCCAGTGATCGTATGCTTTCATCGAGGGTCTGACAAAATGGTTCTCTTTAAATCCGGAGATGCTCGTTCCGCCCTCAGTGAGGCTGGTATCCTGATTTCATCAGACCTGACATGAGGACAGGCTGCTCGGTTGAAGGAGGTTAAAGAAGAAGAAAAATGTGGCTACTTCAAAAATGATAAATTACATACACGAGAGATACAGCGGCAAACATTAACAGCAAAACAACAGAAATCTACTACTCTACACAAGAAAGATTTCCACTCGGACCCCTTTGTCGGGTGTAATGCAGACAAAAAAAGAACTGATTGTGTTGAGACTGGAGGCTACAACAGCAGTTACAGTGTCACCTCTCTGCGCAACAGCTCTGACAAAGTCCGCGATCATCCCCATTCCCCATTGTACAGTGACATGATAGCTAACAGACATGCAGACACCGGAAGAACATCTGCACTGCCAGCTGAGAATCACAACGCACACGACACCACAGCCAAGAATAGTAACGGTGAAGCATACTACGGAAATACCCAGTGTGACGTCAGAGACATTCCTGTAGCTGTGACGAGTCACAACAATACAGCAGCGGAATTCCCAGAATACTGCACGTGCACCCCGAAGTAATGACGGCAAGGCCAAACACAATGCGAAATGTGGGGAACGATTTCAATCTAACACACCCAGAACATTTAATCGGCCCACCACACACCACCAGTCCCAGTCGGTGGTCTCATCACAAACAGGCCAGCCTCTCATCTCAGACAGTATGACTTCTGCACGTAAAGTCTCCACTGGTGGTTATCAACACTTGAACAACTCCAACAGGGAATAGGGACTCGGCACTGGCCATGTCACCACCCAGATTCCTACTGACACAACATAATACAAAACGACTGATGCTGATGGAGTGACAGCTGACATAACACAATATACCACGACATATTTTGCCAGTTTGACTGCTAACACACCACAGAACTCTACGTCTGACAATGTGACAGCCTATGTAACACAATATAGTACATTTGACGCTGACAATGTGACAACTGACACAACACAACAGGCAGAGACACCACACCATGGTTTAAATATACTGAATTGGAACATTGGAGGGCTCTTGTCCAAGCTTGTGCTTCAAGATTACTTACTTACTTAGGCCCATTGCTCTTGCCAGAGCATAGGCCATCAACAACTCCCAGCCAACGACCACGGTCCTGGGCAATCTGTTCTAATTCGCCCCAGCTGTAACCCATCTGTCTGGTGTCTGCTTCCAGGTCCCGCCTCCAGGTGTTTCTTGGTCTTCCTGGCTTCCTTTTCCCTTGGAGCTTTCGGAGCGCATGTCCTATCCACCGCCATCTTCTTTTGCAAATGTGTTGCTCTGCTGGCAGTTGGTTACTTCTTTCCCACAGCTCTTTGTTGCTGATTGTCTTTGGCCAGTAGATGTGGAGGATCTTTCGCAGGCGGCTGTAAACGAACGTCTGCAATTTTTGAATGGTGGTTTTTGTGGTTCGCCAGGTATCTGACCCATATAAAAGGATAGATTTGACGTTTGAATTTAAGAGCCGGATGTTCGTCCTGGTGGTGATTTCAAGTCTTTTGATATAGTGTTCATGACCGAAACGTTTGTGGAATTTGAAATTCAGCTAAGTGTTTTTGAAGAATTCGATCCTTATTTTGCACCCGCTAAGAAGCTAAGTCAACACGGAAGGAGTTCTGGAGGGGTGTGATTAAGAAATGTCTCGGTCGTTACATTGAAAGGATTCATATTGTTTCCGATCAAACAGTTATGTTAAAAAAACAAAAACAAAGTCCTGCTAAACACATATAAAGATGTGGTTATGTTGTCATTGTATGTACCGCCGTACGATTCCCTATATTACAGTACGACCGAATTGCAGGATAGCATCGAATTGATGGAACAGTGTTTAACAGATGTTTGGGAAACATTAGATGATTTCTACCTTCTTTTGTGTGGGGATTTCAATGCCCGTACTGGAAACAAAAACACTCTTTATGTAGATGAAGGCATACCCCACAATGGTGAAGAGCTTTTGAACGGACGTCTGAAGATTTAATGTTTAATGCCTTTGGAAGAAAGTTGATTGATGTCTGTCAAGTGTTTGATTGCTCTGTTCTTAATGGATGTCATTTTTTTCCCCAATTCATAAGGGAGTGTAACTTGTATGTCACAAACAGGATCAAGCCTGATTGACTATTTTTGTGCTTCCAACGATCTCTGTGCACAAAATGTTTATGTCACTTGCTGTTGAAAACCGGACAGAATCCGATCACTTGCCTGTGTTCCTGACCGAGAAAACGCACGTGCTGTGAAAGTGAAAACTGAAAATCTGGTTTGGAATGACAGTAAAAACACACGTATATTTAGATTCTCTCCTATCACGGGAATCCCAAGAAAAATTGACACGCGCATTAGCTGATACTGACACTGATGTCAACGGTTCGGTTGGCTTGTTCGTGGAATGCCTACGGTCAGCGGCAAATTGCATGAATAAAAGTGTTCACTGGTAACAACAACCAGAGGAAAGAGGCGGAATGGTTTGACAAGGATTGTCATCAAAGCAAAAAAGATGCGAAGAAAAAGCTGCGGAAATCTAGCCGCAAAAGATGAGAACCAAACTGGCAGGATTACTTTGAGAGCAAACAGCCACACCAAACTTTAATCAAAGAAAAGAGAAAAGCATTTAAAAAAGCGCAAGCAGATTCCCTCAGGTAATCCAAAGCTGTTCTGGAAAGAAATCAATTCATGTTTGCATCTGAAGTCCAAGGAAGTCTGTGGTGACAAAATTACAAAAGGAAAATGGTTTGATCATTTCAGTGAAGTGTTCAAATCAAACCAGTGCGCTTCAAATGAATCTAATGTTAATCATTCGATTAAGTTTGCTACGCTACCAGAAATTGACATACTCGATCAAGCCATCACTGAAAGTAAGGTTCGAAGAGCATCACGACACTTAAAATCTGGCAAAGCTTGTGGCTTGGATAAAATCCTGGCAGAAATGCCGAAGTCAGCAGAAGGGTTAGAATGTGAATTTCTCATAAAACTTTTCAATTCATTTTTTTTTTTTTTTTTTTTTGTCAGGGACTTTTCCAGACAAGTGGCGAGAAGCCATCATCGTACCCATCTTTAAAAAAGGTGATCGTGAAAATCCGTCCAACTACAGGGGAATATCACTCCTGAGCTTGATTGGGAAATGTTATACATCTATTTTGAACAATCGTTTATATTTCTGGTTGGATGATAATAACTTGTTATCAGAATCTCAGGCGGGATTCAGAAGAGGATACTCTACCACGTATCATATTTTTACCGTATCTTTTGCTATTCAGAAATACTTGAGCAAACCCGGAAAACTAGATGCACGTTTCGTCGAATTAAAGAGGGCGTATGAATTCAACATGTTATTGAGAGCCCTGGTCAAAGCTGGCACATCATGTACATTTACCAAAGCTGTAATGGCGGTGTACGAGTTTTTAAAAGCACGCGTACGTGTGCAGAACGACTTCACGGACTGTTTTGATTGCCCGCAAGGTTTGAGACAGGGATGCATTGCAAGTACAACATTTTTCTTCGTAGTCATCAATCAGTTATCACAACAATTGTCGGTAGAAGGAAAGCATGATGTACAACTTTGTGCCGGTCTTGTTAAACTTTTCTTTCTTATGTTGGCAGATGATCTTGTACCACTATAACGTTCGCCATCTGGCTTACAGAACTAGCTTAATTGTTTAGTTTATTCCTGTTCTGATCTCAAAATTGAAATGAATTGTGACAAAACTGAAGTGATGGTTTTTAGGAACGGAGGGTTCCTTGGGGACACAAGAAATGGTATACTGGAACAGAACAACTCGAAGTCGTTAGCAGCCGTTAACAGCTATGTGTGTATCTTGGCTTTACTTCACAACAACCATGAGCACTTGTCGAGCAGAAAAATGCTTAGCGATCGAAGGTAAACGAGCAGTTACCGACATTATCCTATCTCTGAGGCGAATCGATAGTATGACGAGAGAAACGTTTTTCAAACTGTTCGACTCAGTGGTTCAGCCGACTCTTTTATACGCTTCGGAAATCTGGGGACCGTTGCAGGACAGTAATGAGGTAGAAAAGGCCCATGTGTATGCCTGCAAAAAGTCCCTGAATGTGCCCGTACGTACACCATCACTCATGATCTACAGTGAACTAGGACGGTACCCCCTTCAAGTGAACTGTTGTATCAGAGCTGTGAAATATTGGCTACGTATAATAAAAATAGACACAGATCGTCTACCCAAGCAAACTTACAACCTACTGAATAGGCTAGATAACCAACAAGGGAAAATCAACTGGTCACAAAAATTAGTATATTTTTACAGACATTGGGTTTCAATTTTGTTTGGCTTAACCAAAGTGTGGAAAATAATTTAATGTTTCTGTCTGTTTAAAAAAAAAATTACAGACGTAGCCAAACAATAGTGCTTTGCAGACATGAGCGACAGTAGACGTTTCACCTTGTATACATCATTCAAAGCAATGCTTGTACCAGAACATTATTTTTCTGAGGTTAAGACAAAGTCCTTCAGAGAATCCTTGACGAGGTTCAAATTAAGGTTAAGCGACATAAACGGTCACAGAAATCGTTTCATGCGGGATACTACTGCAGGAATGAAGGATTGTCCCTTCAGTGCAGATGAACTAGAGGATGAAAAACCTGTTTTGTTTGAGTGTCCTCAGTACAACAATATTCGCCCAAATATTTTCAAAACTATTCCGCCTCATTTCGACAACCAGTATCTGATAGAAATTTTGACATGTGAAAATGCTAATGTTACTTGTCGGCTTGCTTGAGTTTTGTACAAATGTTTTGAAATAAGAAAAAGAGCCAGTTGCTGAATACTTCATAATGATGTGTTGAAAGAAAAATCTCCAGAAGTTATTAGATGAATGTCTACGCATGGAATTGAAAACAAATGAGTTTTGTCACATCCCCACTTATGCCTGCATGAATTTTGTCAGATTATTGCTTTCAGTGTGACTTCCCTTTTGAAATGATTTGTAATGTCACTCACCCTGTGACAGAGGCCATCGTGCCATGAATCATTAAATGTGCTCTCTCTCTCTCTCTCTCTCTCTCTCTCTCTCTCCTCTCTCTCTCTCTCTCTCTCTCTCTCTCTTCTCAGCTACATCTAGACGCACTCTGTTGCAATCCAAGCACTATCTATGTACATGCAGCTTTTCATTTCTGGTTAGCAGAGGCAAGCCAGCAAAAGGAGACTTGGCTCTGCTGATGAGTTACTCGGTTTTGTCAGTGGTACTGTTGTCACTCAACACGATCAGAACACCATCTGCTAAGCCACGTGCTGATTATAACACTCAGTCGTGGGGTCATCGTGAATGAAAATGTCCCTCAGGAGAGCACCACCACATCCTGCCAAACAACTGATGGAGGGAACAGAGGGAAACGATGGAGATGACAAACAACACTGATGGAGGGAACAGAGGGAAACGATGGAGATGACAAACAACACTGATGGAGGGAACAGAGGGAAACGATGGAGATGACAAACAACACTGATGGAGGGAACAGAGGGAAACGATGGAGATGACAAACAACACTGATGGAGGGAACAGAGGGAAACGATGGAGATGACAAACAACACTGATGGAGGGAACAGAGGGAAACGATGGAGATGACAAACAACACTGATGGAGGGAACAGAGGGAAACGATGGAGATGACAAACAACTTACTTATGGAGGGAACAGAGGGAAACGATGGAGATGACAATTAACTGTTTAGCGCAACTATACTCTACAAGAATGATCAACGATCTGGGACTGAACAAAACATGCATTACATTGTATTAGGGGGCTCACTCACGTAGTAACACGAAAGGCTAGGTAGCATGTATTGAGTGTGTCAAGCCACCAAGGACCTATTCTCAATCCTGTCGCCACTATTGAGAGACGAACATTGTAAGAGAATAGAATCGTGACCGGTTTGAGTTATCCCTTCCTTGGAGCGATCATCGTTATCACGTGTTTTCATTCAGCTCCTTGACAAATAGCCTATGTATTTTACTGACGTTGTTTCAGCTTGTCGAGCACACGGCGTTGAAATGCATGTTTTTGAAAGGCTCAAACTGAAGCATGCCCGATTTTTTTAGACAGAGTTAGCAAAGAATGCTTCGTGGAGTATGTGTGGAAGTAGACTGACCAATTTAAAGACAGCACATGTATAAGTGGGTTGGGAACATTGGGTCAAGGCAACAAAAGCCTAAAATGCCCTTGTCTTTTTACTACCAGCACGCATTGGCGTCAGTGTTGAAAGCTGCTGTGTGTGTGTCTTTGTGAAAGGAGCTTAACTGTGTCATTCTGGTAAAACGAGGTGACAGTATCGCAAGTTATGTCACGGGATTTGCCTTGTTATGTTCCAGAAGCAGAGAGAGGGGGAAGGGGGGGAGAAGAAGAAGAAGAAGAACGAGAAGAAGGAGAAGAAAGAGAGAGAGAGAGAGAGAGAGAGAGAGAGAGAGAGAGAGAGAGAGAGAGAGAGAGAGAGAGAGAGAGAGAGATGGGGAGGGGGCGGGAGGGAAAGACGGTAGAGAGGAGAGGGAGGGGAAGGGCAGAGCAACAGTTTTCACCTCTCGCAAAGTTGTTCTGAATAAAATGCAGGTAACTGATCGCCGTTGTCGTCGTCGTTGTTAAATATGACCGTGGATCAGTGTGCGTGCACATACCTACATGGAAGCATCACTGTAGTATGTGTATGTATTTTCACACGTCTGTCTACACATATGTGTGTTTTGGTCAGTGTGCGTGTGTCAGTGTGTGTGTGTGTACGTGTGTGTGGTGTGTGTGTGTGTGTGTGTGTGTGTGTGTGTGTGTGTGTGTGTGTGTGTGTGTGTGTTTTCACACGGTTGTCTACACATATGTATGTTTTGGTCAGTGTGCGTGTGTCAGTGAGCGCGCGTGCGCATATACACACACACACACACACATATATATATATATATATATATATATATATATATATATATATATATATATGTGGGGTGTGTGTGTGTGTGTGTGTGTGTGTGTGTGTGTGTGTGTGTGTGTGTGTGTGTTTGAGCGTGTGTGTGAGTGTGTGTGGCCTCGCCTTTCTTGTCCCTTCCCATCATGCATTGAGTCCCTTCCCCCTCCTTTCTCAATACGTCTCCAACCTCCTCTTACTCTGACACAATGTAGTAGATCTACCCCCATGTTGCTCATTGCAGCTTCAAGTACCGAACCACCCACAAATATAACCGTCCCCAGATGTCTTGCCAGCTTTAGCAAAAGCGTCCCACAAGAACCATTCGATGTGAAGTGGGCACGAGGCAACCCACCAGAGGAGACACTGTGCGGCTGCCCAGTTACACCGGTGGCCGTTTCAGTGGTGACTGTTCTGATTCATCACACTGTTGATTCGGACCTGTCCTAGTGTCTGTATACATATGTCTTCGTGTATGCGCACGTACGTAGTGTGTGTGTGTGTGTGTGTGTGTGTGTGTGTGTGTGTGTGTGTGTGTGTGTGTGTGTGTGTGTGTGTGTGTGTGTGTTAGCATGCGTTCGTGCGTGCGTTTATGCGTATGAGAGAGAGAGAGAGAGAGAGAGAGAGAGAGAGAGAGAGAGAGAGAGAGAGAGAGAGAGAATGATTGTAAGACCAGCCGACACACTGGAGTGTCCATTAGCACGCACACGTATATTCAACTTGTACTTATTTACAGCAAGTAATACACACCCCTCAACACACACCCATCCTCAACCCTCCTCCTACTCAACCACTGACAGACAACCCTCCTCCTACTCAACCACTGACAGACAGTCGTGTTATGAAGCAGAACGCTACAGCAAAGCGAAACTAACTGCTTACCAGCATTACGTTGACCACTCCAGTATCTGTCACAAGCGAGGCCAGACCCTTGACCGCTTTTTAAGCTGCTCTGATGGTGTTTTGACCGAGTCGTACCTACTGCTGGTCACTTGTTTTGATTGACCAGTGCTTGGCTTTCTCGGTGAAGTTTTGCCTGGAGCGAGTTTTGTCGACTTTTGTGCGATCGTTGTGTCTCGGTTCGGATGTATTCACTGAAGTCGATAACCTGATCAGGGTTATAAAATGTTGTTATTGTTGTTTTGTATTTGTTGTTGTTTATTCTGTTGTTGTTGTTTTGTTGTTGTTGTTGTTGTTGTTGTTGTTGTTGTTGTTGTTGTTGTCATCGTCGTCGTTGTTGTCGTCGTTCGTTTTATAAAGATGATAAGTGTGCTATTATCATTTTTCAAAATTGTTTCTATTACCATTATTTTTTCGTTGTTCGACAAATATTGTATACGAATCATTGTCATTACTAGTACGACTACTGTCGTTCGTGTTACTGTTGCCGTCGCTGTTGTTATCAGCGTGATCATTATCTGTAGAGAAGAAATTCAGTGTTTTCTTGATTCTACATACGACCTATTTGTATGTTTGTTTGTATGTTTGTTTTACCCCTTACGCGTGTTTCTTTTCTGTTTTCTTTATTTACAGTAGATAAAATGTGTGAAGCGCACAGAAAATATTTGCATGGAGTCAGGTGCAAAGTATATTTTTTCCGACGGTATATGAATTCATGTATTTGTCTGTATCAGTGCATGAACAAACGAGAGAGAGAGAGAGAGAGAGAGAGAGAGAGAGAGAGAGAGAGAGAGAGAGAGAGAGAGAGAGAGAGAGAGAGTCCCATTTAGGTTTGTTCAAAGTATACAGCAGACGCAAATACGTAATTAGAACTAGGGGTAAAAGGAAAGCTATTGATGTCGTAAATTGAATATCCATATTATTTCGTTGTATCCAGCTGCTAAGATAATTTCAACCAAAACGACGGTTTCGGTTTCTTTGTTCTTTTGATTAACTTCTTTTTCTTTTATCTGTTGTTCTCTTTTAATAGTTATGATCAGTTTCTGAGGCAGAGCGACCCAAAACACCATACTGTTGGTAAGTCAAACACGTTCATTTTGTCGAAGAAGTCAGCCTCTACGAGAACTGAAGTATGTCATCAGTGGGGCCCGGTTTGGGTGACCATTTGATATAGCGCTGTTCTCTGGATTCAAGGCTATCGGCTTTCAGTTCCACTTGAGACACAGGCGTTCCAGCATGGTTTTTTTTTCTTCTTGGTGTTTCTCTCTGTTTTCTTGTTCTTTCGCTGTCCCATCTTCTGTGCCACTTCCGTGGCACCGCACCCACGCCGCTTATTTAGTCACCCCCTGTCCACAGACACAGCCCGGCCTAGCCCGCTGCAGCCCCAGCACCGCCAGTCTTCAGGAAGAAGTCAATGTCAAATCGTCAGGAGGCAACCAACTGGAGGAGACACTGCACTGCTGCCGACTGTGACATGATAGAGGATATGTGTGTAGGTAGGTCCTCTAGGAGAAGGACCGGGGATAATTTCTCAATAGGAATTATCTTAACACTTCACCTGCACCCTCTCTCTTACTAGTGGTGGAAGGAGCAACTTTCCGGTACTAGTCATCGAAGAAATTTTTATTTAATTCCGGGACTGTGTAAAATACTGGACAGTGGCTCTGAGATAGTTTTCCTTAGGCTTGTACTCATATAAGTACTTGTAGCTCCGAGAGACAGAATTGAAGAGAGAAGTTCAAACATTCAACATTTGATTGAACAACAGAGAACT
>CM031612.1:14046904-14076904 GCA_018398815.1 Conus ventricosus | reverse complement strand
ATTGTGAGACATTTTGCTTTCATTGTACTTGGACTTGTATAACAGTTCATTATCATGGCTGAATCAGTGAAGCTTAGATGGGAAGCTTTAGGCCTCTTTGGTCAAAACTTCGTCACACTTGTGACACTACACAGTTTGAGAAGGAAAAAACCGCAGAAGCAGAAGAGCATGAAAAGGTTAGACAGCATGAAGCTGCCAAGCGGGACAAAGCACGTGAAGTAAAGAGCAAAACAAATTCTGAGAGCTAGAACAAATAGAGCGTGATAAAGCCAGAGAACATGAACTTGCTCTCAAAAAGCTTGAAAAATCAGCTGAGACTGATACGTCTTCAGACATGGCCAGCCAAAATTCGCAGCCTCCCATCCATGTTCCAGCTATGTCATTTTCTTTAGATCCTTTCAATTAGGCCACCAAAACTATTGATGTGTACTTGTACCGGTTCGAAGGATTAGCTAATGAATTTGGCCTAGGCCCAGAAAAGAGTAAACTTAAACTCGCGCAAGGTCTCAGAGATGCTGCTCATGATGTTTATACAAAGTTGTCATCAAGTAAAGTAACTGATTATGATAATCTCAAAAAAGCACTACTCACCATTATGAACTGACAGCTGAAGCATACCGAAAGAAATTTCGAAGTTCACGGCATAGCAGGGGAGAAACCTACAGCCAGTTCACGATAGGTTGCTGACCTATCTCCAAAAATGGTTGACCTTATCCAACCAAGAACACACTTTTGATGGACTCACCTAGCTCATCCTCTGGGAGTAGCTGCATGACACCATATCCTCTGAGTTACATGCATTCACGGTGGAACCGGGTACTTCCACACTAGCTGACCTGATCAAGCTAGCTGATAGGTACACCATCGCCATGATGAGGCAAACTCACACAGAAGACTGTGTGACAAACCAAATAGGGATTCAAACCCTCAAAGTCACAGCAGTCTCAAAACCAAAACCCTACACCAAGTGGGAAAGCACACCAATTGACAAACCACAAAGTGGTAAACCACAAGGTGGTAATACAGCCCCGGGGGCCAAAACAGTGCACAAAAGCATTACTGCTCACAATGTAAAGTGACTCCCACAACACATCAGACTGCTGAAAATGCTTTGGACCAAGACTCCGGACAATTGCTACATACCAGGTAGTGTCTACCCCTAAAGTGGTGATACACCGCTATGGTACCCAGCATCACTACACCACCCATCAGTGAGCAGGTATTAGTCAATAACACCCCAGCCACATGTTTTTATGATACTGGATTGTCATTCGATGCAACTGCTGTCACAAAGGAGACTGTGCCTTTGCAAGGGGCTGACCTGACTCTGCTCTCCACTAACTTGCCTGTAGCAATGATTACCATTGATAGTAGGTATGAAAAAGGACAGATTAAGGCACAGTCATGGACAATCTAATTCATGATATCATCTTAGGGGGCTATTTGGTCTTCTTCGGGAGCCATCTCAGCCTGCAATCGTATCCACACTTCAGGCAAGAGCTCCAAACCAACTCAAGCCTTCTCACAAGGAGATGAAAGAAGCTCAGTGGACTGACCCACATTAGCCAAATACTTTGGAAAGCACTGCAAAACTTATCACCCTCACTTGCAAGGGTGAATGTTTTCAGGCAGAATGGTCTTTCATACCATAGGATTAATAAAGACTGTGCTTAACTTGTTGTCTTGGCTGCACACCAGACCTAAGTACTAGAAGTGGGACATGTACTCTACTACTCCAAAGGCCATATCGGGATGGGGCCTATCACACAATGGGTGACAAATCAGAACTGTTGGCCAGGGATAGCAGAGGTCATCAAGCAATATGTCAATTCCTGCCCCCTGTGCCAAAACTGGTCACCCAGTAAGTGGGCCAACTCTTCCCCAGACCCTCATGACAAGCAAGCCAAATGCAGACAGGAGGCATATACTACATTCCAAGGCTCCATGGCCGTCTTGGTGAATTCGCAGCTGGTACCCAATTTTTAAGGGACCAGGATGGTGTGGGCCATCAAGTAGGAGCTTCTATAAGAGAAAATCTTTTTTTCGGGGGGTCTATGTCAAAAGCCACTTGAATTCTTAAGTAGTTTTAACAGTCCCAAGAAAAATACAAATGTCTTTGATGACTAGTTCGGAAAGTTGCTCCTTCCATAACTAATATAAGAGGGTGGAGGTGAAATTTTAACGTAATGCTAATAGAGAAAATATTCCCTTTCCCTACATGACACATGGACCCTCTCCCAACTCTCGTCACACGTGGGTAGTGGGGGATTAGAGAGGTAGACCCTTTAGTGTTGTGTTGGTATCGATGACAATCTGTAAATCCTCCTCACCTGATGGACCTAAGCACAGTACAGGTCTTCCTGTCCCTGCAGAAAAATTGAAGGTAGGGCTAAAGAGGATTATCAAACAAACCATGGACTCCAGGACTATGGTATGCTTTTTGTGGCAAAACTTTGAGTTAAAACAAAATTATTATCACGAGAAGCGTAATTCGGTTATGTCAACTTGAGTTTTCAATCTGAACTGAGTAGTTTCATTATGGTAAGCGTCAATTTCGTTTAGAAAGAAAAAGTCACTCTTGTCATGAAAAGAATCGTTGCCATGTGAAAGAACTGTATTCATTTTGAGGAGACCAATACAGTTCTTAAGTCTGAAATGACTCGATTTTGATTTCATGAAGACTAACACTAGAGAACTAATAAATGCCAATTCTGGCTCAACCATCCCTCAACAGTTTCGGGATGGCTGACCCAGAATCGGCATTTATTAGTTCTCTGACAAGTAAGACTTCAATAACCAAAAAAATAACGATTATCTACAAACAAACATACTGTGTAGGGTTATCCGTTTTCAATACTAATTTACTAAACTTTCCAGAGAGTAACGTAGGGGGAAAGCAGCAGTGGCTGAACACACCCCATAGAGTAATGTAGGGGAAAAGCAGCAGTCGCTGAACACACCCCACAACGGTGGAGCAGGTAAGCCTTTAATTGCTAATTGTCGACCTGCCTAAGGAATCCGCACTATCAGAATACTGCTGAGGTCTGTCATTAGGCCGACACCTGATTATTTAATTTGCGTTGTTGGGTCTTCTAACTTGGCAAGGTGCATTACTGCGTGACTGGACATGACGACATTTCTGCCCAACGCTTGTGTTGTTAGCAACTGAACCTAGCTGTCTTATCATTTTTACATTGGGTTGGTGTGCTGTGTAGACGTGACTGTGTGTGATTTCTAGTTAGGAAAGCGTTGTGACTTTTAAACTTTGTTGATTGATTCCATGTCTCAAGATAGCATTTTTTCAGAAGAAGAGAGGGATTTACTAGGTAGTCCTTCTTCACAAGAATTAGCACAGGAAATTAGAGTTTCAAACGCTGCACATCAAGCTCTGTTGGATTATTCTATTCAAGAAACGTCACTTATTTTCCCAATCATGAGTACTGAACCTACTCAACAACCAATACCTCAGTCATCTACTGCATCTACTACATTGCTACCTCTATCTGCTTACAATTGGACTGAGGAAGAAAAGCTGCTGTTGCATGAATATTTTGTTTACTTTGGAAAAATGAAAGATGTTGTTACCAAGCTCAACTGCATGGACCGCATGTGCCAGCCGACTTGGAGCAGCAACATTCACAGTAGAGCACCTGTCACAAACCACCAGCAAGGGGAAATGACATGATTCTAAAAATAACGGTTATGCATAACCGGGGCTCTGCTTCAACTTCTTCTTGCTCCACTTGCTTCAATGCTCCTATTTAACGTCCTGCTTCAAAGGCTGCCTATTCAGGCGGCCACAGAGTGTACTTTATTCAACTGTCTTGTTTATTAAATCAAGCTTTTGATAAATGCACTTGGTGGCCGCTTTGAATAATCTTCAGTTGACAGAGAGACCGACAGCCGTCTTGAATTTACGGCGCTCAAGCGCGAACCATAAAACCCTTTCACATTTCCCCATGCAAGCACCTCCTTATCTTTTAAATGCTTGTGTGTGTGCGTTCGTGTTTGTATATATGCTGTTATCGTTGTTGTTGTCACTGCTGTCATTGTTGTTGTTTTACTGATAATAACTATATTATATTCTGAACATTCGTTTCTTATAAATAATCAAAGGCGCGGCACACACACGCACGTCCCCACCCCACCCCACGCACGCACGCCCCCACCCCGTCTTGTTTTATTTAATCAGGCTTTTGTTAAATGCACCTGATAACTGCTTTGAACTTTCAACAAAAGAGCCAATGAATCACAAAAACGCAAGCACCGTCTTGCACCAAGTGGTGTTACACATGACAAATAATAAAGCTCTGTGTACACCACACACACTCCCACCCCAAGTCACCCAAGTTCTTAATTAAGTTCTTAATCAAGTCACCCAAGTTTTTAATAAAGTTCTTAATTAAGTTCTTAATTAAGTTCTTAATCAAGTTCTTAATTAAGTTCTCTAAGTTTCTACTTAAGTTACCTCAAGTTCTTAATAAGTTCTTGATTAAGTCACTCAAGTTTTTAACTTAAGTTACCTCAAGATTGTAATTAAGTCATCCTTTAAGTACAACCAAGCATCAGGGGTTCTATGTAGGATCGATTTTCTAATTACCAGACAAGGTCTGCCAAACAGTGACGTTGTCCAACTGTTTATCCTGCCTCTGCCTGGGGCGCTTGGCTTAATGCCAAAGTTGGCCCTTCAAGCCCGGTTTTGGAGTGCGGCCAACAGCACAGTGTGTTGTTCTCTGATCGAGTGGGGAGAAGACGGTTAAGTTCTTATTCAAGTTATCTTATAATTATCAAAAAACATACAATCTATGTTTTTGTCTTAAATAGTAGATGTCTAATATAGTACACACACGCCTCAAAAAACGCGTCATCGTTGAGGATGTCTTGCTCAGCGTCCTTGGCGCGAGATTGGTCAGCATAAATCTTAATGAAGTTCTTACATCATAAGCAACGCATTGATTACAATTCTGGTCTATGGAAATGTCTTTTATAGACTCCATGTCTTTATTTATTGACTCCATCATTTTAAACAAATAATAATCCGCCACGATCTATTTTTATTAAAGAAACAAAATATTATTGCATTTGAAATGGATCAAAATGTTCTTTTGTTGTTGGCGGTTCTGGCATGCTTTTTTGTTTGGCTTCTGTATTTAGTGGTTCAGATTTTTTTGACTGCTTTCGTTTTCGCCAGCGTTGTTTATATATTTTATAACAGTAATAACCACCCCCAGCAGCAAGGGCGCCAAAAATGACAACTGTTTTAAGTTCAATATTCCATGAAGACTTTGGTGCTGTGGCCTTGAATCAACTTGTTCTTGTTCTGACGTTTTTATAGCTGGCATTGAATCAACTTGTTCTGGCGTTGGCGGTGTTATGTTTTCATTATGAGTTATATTCTGTGCTTGTGCCTTTAATTTTTTTGTTTGTTCCACTCTGCTAATCTTTTCCTGCTGCAACGCGTCCAGGCTTTTTACTGGTTGCTTTCTCCATCGGATTCAATGTTTTCTGATTCTGCTGATTTTCTGGCTCGGTCATTTTGAAGGGAAACAAAATCTATATGATTAAAAGTAATTAATCCCATGATTAGCGGCGACAATAATGTTCCAAATCTGTAATATAGATCACATCCTAGAGACTCTAATGACTCTGTTAAAACTGGATCCTGCGTTAAATCATACATAAAGTCTTGTTCAGAATCAATAGGCGCAAATCTACTAACTAGTTTAGTGTACAAACTAAGAACTGTTTGTCCTACACTTTTTACCATTCTCGACCCGTTGCGCTTCATACCTGTTGTGATACTTTACAATGTCTTGTGGTGACATTTGTTGAATCTGTTCTATGCTGAATTCATTGCCGAGGAACTGTTTTGTTTTCCCACATGCTGCCAAAGAATACAACCTTTCCTTTTTGGACATAATAGCTTGGTCATCAACTTGATCATTTGTAATCATAAGTTCAGGAAGGTTTAGGCTGCCCGGTAGCTGTAGTAGATCATAGCCGTTCATGTTTTTTATTAATTATAATTATTTTATTTTTTAAAAATGAGCACCGAAAAAACTGTTACCAACCTTGTATACCATTCGGCTGTTATTGGGGGCCTAAGTGTAGGATACACAATGCTTGGTAAAGCCTGTTAAAAATAAAACCAGCAGATCTTGGCAAGCTAGGCTTTGAGGATTCAGCAAAGCTAATTGCCATTATTGCAGCTTCATTTGCTACGAAAGATTTTTTAGTTAAGCAGGGAATAATTCCAGACAGTATTAATATGTAAAAAAAAAAATACATTTATAAAATGGCTTTGCTCGTAATGATGATTGGTGGCGCTGTGGTTTAATGCGCTTGCTTTTAGCGGAAGTAATTACGCGTTTAGTAAACTGCGGGATGACGACGAGAGAAAAGACATAACAAAGCTGTGGAGCAACTAGCTGCAGCACAAGATCACTATGAAAAGCAGAGAATTGAGCAGTTAGATTTTATTAATAACAAACTGAAAAAACAGGGACATGCAGCTTACACATTTAAAGATGTTGATCAAGCGATAAAAGAATATTATCTTGTAACAGGCGAGCCAATTGAGACATTGCCCCACCAAAATTCAGCGACTTTTATCATCCATCAGAAAAACAAAAGATGCAAGAAATCGCGTTTATTGTCTTGGCATGACCGTCGTGTATTTTGTTGCACATAATATTGGCTGAATATAAAATGAACAAATCTATTATTCGCCAAAAGGATATTGGAAGGGAATAACAGCAATTAAAAAGCTAAGCCAAGCAGCTGGAGTCAGTGAACAAACAGCAAAAGAATGGTTATCTAACAAGCGATTTGGCAAATTTATTTACCTGCGCCTAGACGAATACAGAGACCTCACTTTGTGAATACAATACGAACGACACCCATCAAATGGATCTTCTATATTTACCCCATGATACGATTAGACGAAAAAGATTTAAGTACGCACTTACAGTCATTGACATAGCTTCAAGATACAAAGATGCGGAACCATTAACACAAAAGAGTGCTTCTGCTGTTGCTGTTGCTATACAACTGATATATCAACGAGGCCCGTTAACTTATCCTCGCATGATTCAAGTCGATGATGGAAAAGAATTTAAAGGCCGAGTGAATCAATTATTGTTAAAAATAGAGTCACCATTAAAAGAGGCATTCCGGAGTTCACAAATCACAGGCTTTGGTTGAAAACTTAACAAACAGTTATCTGAAAGGCTTTTTTCCTACCAGTATCACAGAGAGCTTATGACAATTCTCGCAACACAGAATGGGTTAGAAGACTGCCCTCAGTTCTACGTGCAATGAATAATGAAGAATTTAAAGGGCTAAAACCAGTACAAGCAATCAAAAAACAAACAATAAATGTTGTGAAGACTCCAGTACACCCAGCAAACTATTACCATTTGGCTTGAAAGTAAGGTACCTTTATTTGCCGGGAGAAGCAGAAGGGGACACTCGCATCAGGGCAACCATCCAGTTTGGAGTGTTGACCCGATGAAATAAAAAGAATTGTAAAGATGAATCCGCCGTGTATTATTTACAGAAACTGACACAACAAAACAACCAGCCCCTCAAAGATCTTTTGTGAAGGAGGAACTGCAGATAATTCCGCCAGACACAGTTCCGCTTTAATTAATTTACGTAAATATATTTGAGTTAAAATGGAAGCTCAAAAGGAAGCGCAGTGTGATACAAGAATGATAAATGAAAAGACCTTAGAATTGATGCGGGAATCATATAATATGAATTTTGCTGTTAAAGAAACAATTACAAGGATTCATCGGCACATGGCAATGCATCCAGATCACCTACAACCAAAATCCAAATTTTGATTTTCAGGATAAAGAATATCTTGAAATGATAAAAAAAATTCAAGCGCATCAAGCAAAAATGAGAAAAATTTTGTCTGAATTGGATATTGATATGATTGAGCTTCTAGATAAAGTTGAGGAAAACTATTATGGATTGAGGAAAATATGAAGAAGATATATAATTATGCTGTTCTCCAATGTCCGATTGCATATGAAAACTCTGGATCAACAAATACTCGTTTTGTGTTTGTTCTATCTAATGACTTCTTTGTTACAACAGTTGTGTTGATCTCATGTAGATTAGATCGCAGTTTTACGTTGTCATGATGAAAAGTATGTTTATTGAACAATGCTTCTTTGTAGTTGTCATGCGATATGTTTGACTGCACAACACTGCGAGATATTCCCTTTGCTTTCTTAATGGTTTTCTCCTGGCTCGAAATACTGTACATTTTTGACCTTAACCCAACAAACTCCTTGATCACCTTTCCAGATAATTCATCCTTCATCTTTCTAAAACCTTCTTGTTAGTAATTGAATGCAAAGGCGATCTTTAGGATAATCGGATGTGTCGTACCATCCCGCATGCCTTTAGCTACTTCTAATTCCATGTCTTTATAGATGTCTTCAGAGGGAATATCTATAACAAAACTGTCTGTATCTGTGTAAAGCACTCTGGACTCAGGATACGAGGGCTTAAAGTAGTCATAAAGAATTCTAACATCAAAAGCTTTGATAATTCTAAAACAGTAAACCCAATAAAAACAGGTTTGTCCAATTTGACTTTCTTTTTTTTTCATTATTATACCAAAAAGCTGATCATGAAATCTTCTAAAGTCCTGATAATTAGGTTTTGAAGTCAGCTTAATTGCTTCGTTCTCTTTGGTGACCAATCTAACATCTTTGCGCTTGTGCGGATTTTCATAGTCTTTCCGAAACAGCTGTTGTTCATCAGCTTGAAAAAGTCTTTTTCTGAAGCATCTGTGGATTTAGTTCTGAGATCAGTGTTCTTCATTATGTATGGTTTCATGAACGTTCTTGATCAAAAGCAATTATACGATGAACTGCTGTCAACTTCAAACCATGTCTTAAATAAAATTGTAGAAGTCTGTAATGACAGACATAATTTTTTTTGCCTCGAAGATTAGGCCAAGTTTAGGGGCTCTGTTTTTGCCATCTTTAGACTTTCTGCTGCTAATGGATAGTCATTATGCAAGTCATGGAGTTCATGAGGATATTCTAAGTCAACTTCTAGAATGAAACCACGCTGTTGATCTGGCGTCAAACTGCTCAACCACTTTAATGCCCTTTGAATATTTTTCGGATTGTCTTCTGTGTACATTTTAAAGTTGCGTAATGGAAGCGATTGCGCCATAGCCAACCATACAGATTGTTTGCATCTAAATACATAAGATAGTTAGACCTTTTACTCGGATCATAGTCGTCTAAGTATTTGTTGTTTGCTTTACAGTAATGGTGCGACGCCATACTAATTCCTCCACGCAATCCGTTTTTCAATCATCTGAATCATTGGTAAATCAGACAATAAATCAATCTGTACTGCAGTAAACTTTAAGAAAGCGTCCCAGCTCATCCCGGGGCGCAGAAATGTAATGCGCGGGATCCAGGCTATAATGTTTCATGCAGGTCTTTCTTTAATTTTCAAAGACGTCCGCCAACAAACATACATCTGCCATCAAGTATGAATCATGATAGTTCCCATTGTTTTACACTCTAACTTCTGCCACGCATCTTGAGCATGCTGGTAATCGGAGCCACTGATTTCCTTTCCTCTGAGACTAGAACAGAACGCAACTTAGGAGGAAGTGTGTCTTCGTCAAACCTTTCCAACTGTTCATGTATTCATAAGGGTAAACACCCTTTTTAACGAGTGTTGGGTCAAAATATTCTTCCGTTATTGGGCAGGATTTTAAGGACATAGCTAGTGACTCTAATGATCCATCATGTGCTGCATAGAGTCATAAAAAGACATGTTATTTAAAGTGAAACACATGTACTTTTCTGATGACTGTGCAATGCATGACACCTAAAGGCGTCGGTTACTGCTTGCATTATAGGTGAGAGTCGTAACCTCGCAAGTTATGAAAGAAGATGGGCAGCTTCCATGTCTTTGGTTCAAACTTTAGTTGAAGATTGCATTTACTGTGTGCTGCTCCTCTGAACTTTCCACTAATGTGGATCATGGTCTCTTACTGTCGGATTGGTTTCCTCACTGTTAGACATTAGTTCTAAACCGCAAATCGAACAATGTGTGGCTGATTTATACTGTTCTTGGTCTTCGGGCGTCATTATGATTTCAGATAAGTTAGATTATTAGAACAGTCATTACGCACTTTCTGCATGCGTTCTAAGAAGTATTCTGCAGCATCTGGGCTCTATACAATTCTGGTGCTGAATGGGCGCCATCCGACCTGACAACAATGAAGGCAAATGAACAATCTGATGATTACTCATTAAGACTGTTTTTCGAAGTTTTTGTGGCGCTGGCCCTTCATAAGGAACAATAAGCGACTCGAAGTCTGCGTAAACAACATATGGCGAATTTTGCATCCGTTTCCAGTTCTTAAAACTAACTTTAGATCCAGGTGGGGGCGTAATTAGTTCTGTATTACAGTCAACTGGACCAATACAGTGTTTCTTATGTTCGCTCGCGGCTTGAATGGATGGAATTCTTTTTTAAACATTTTCTACAGAATTCTTGTTTATGTTCATGCTTTGAAGTATACGTCAATAATCTACTCATTGTGCGTATCAATGTGTAATGTGGTAGCCCTGTGGTGAAAACATCAGTAGTAAGTCAACATGATTTTTGTCTGGCTCGCAATCGTTGGCTGTTCTTAGACACTTTAATGGGCTGTAGATTTGTTTCCTCATCCATGTGTAGATATTAACAGTTATTGGTTTGTTTTGTTCTTCAAACTGATCAATTTGATCTACGCTAACAGGAAGGATATTCCACTAAAGTTAAGATCATTGATGTAAGGGTGATAGTTAGACACTCTCTCTGCGTTTTTGCTGACGCGATGCAGCCTTGCAAGAATGCACCACATGAAACATTTGTTGTCTGTATTCTTATTTTAAAACTGCTCTTTTTGCAACTAATGCTGGGGGCAGCGGAATGTAAGCCTTGCTACAATCAGCGCATACTTAGCCTGTTTTAATCTGATCTCTAGGACTTCGCCCTCTGACCAACCAGAGCCTCTCATTTTGCTTCTTCAGCGGCCACATCAAACTGTGTAAGCAGTTCGTCTGCCCAACCGGGTGTTAAGTCGTTATGAGAAAGAATAGTCTGTTGTTTAGTTGAGACCCAGACTTCTTAGATTTTCTTCATTTATTGTTATATAGTCGATTAAAACAGCTAACATTACTTTAATGGCGGGTTATTGTTAGTTTACTTGGAACTTGAGAAATTGCATGTACAACGCTTGCCTGTACGTTTGCAGATCAATGACTTCTAAATCAATATCATTCAGTGCTCTTGATAAATCTTCTTCTTACGCATTGCTTCAAACAATTCGTCTGGACCTTCATATATCTTATCCATGCTGAGTTTCTTTTCTAAATCAAAATATTTATTTAAATTAAAAAAATACGACCCAAAGCCGTCTTAATCAGAAATCAATATCAACGGTCTTTTGTGCTTGGACTCATAAACTAAAGTATAAACACCTTTGGCGTTGTTAATGTGAGCTGTTTAGAACAGAGTTTAATGTCTCGTCTACTTTTTTAAACATTCCTTTTTTATCTGATCGGCGTCTGGCTGTTGAGAAAAGTTGTCCTCGCCTTTCTTTGAGATCAAACTTTTGTCTTTTGTAGTCATCAAAATCGGCCTGTAAACGATTAAATTCTTCATCCGTGATGTTTGAGTCAACTAGTGCTTTATTTATTGTCAGTTTGAAGGAACTAAGTTTAGCTGTTATTAGTTGAACATAGCTGTGTGCTTTTGGAGTTTAGTTTTTATTTTTTGCTAGCAGCACCTACAGCTAATGAACACAGGCCGAGAGCTAAAGACAAACCACCTAGAGGTAAAGCTGCGGGTGCGCCTATGCCCGTTGCTAAGAGACCAACATCGTTCCTGCTGATGCAGCGCTTATAGTCGATGCTCCAGTATTAACATAGGTAACAGCATTAAAGGCAGCAGAATACCTTCGTTTGGTTTTGCTGTATTTTGAAAGGTCCTGCTCTAGTTTTTGTAGCATTTGTGTAATGTTGGTTAATCTGAAGGTTTTTATGTCAGGGTTTTCTATAGCAGCAGAGTTGCCTGCTATCTCTTCTTTTGGATAAATGTGAACAGACATGCTTTTTTTAAAAATAAAAAATAATTTAGTATTGTATATTTCTAATCTGTTATCTTGAATATTCAGCTGCGCATCATATATTAAAAACAAATACACATTAAGTGGTTTATCGGCCTCTTTTTCTTTATCAATTTGAATGTTTATTATGTCTCTAACAGTTCTCCCGCTTCCATGTAACTGATTATCCTCCGTTGAACTTAGGTCAATCCATAAACCGTATTTTGTTGTTAAATAATGATCAAGTGAAGATTGTAGATCTTTAGACACAAGGTCAACTGTTGGATTTCTACACCTCCCGCCTCCAAACAGTTTTCTTATTTCATCAAAATGCTGATAAGGTTTAAGCCCGCTAGCGTAGATTTGGTTAGGACTACCCTCAATTGTACATTGCACTTTCGTTATTTTAGGATTAACAAAATTTTCAGTTTGTCTTTCGAATGGTCCTTCATCTTCACACAGCAATAAAATACCTTTAAGCGATCTTGCTGCGGCACTAAAACTAAAATTCCATGTAGTGTTGCCCTGCTTTTAGGATATTTAGAATGAAAAATTACTCTTTCGTAATATATTGCTAATTTTGACTGATATTGTTGCTCGATCAGCCTCGCTACGTTAGGGTTGCTAACGATGTCAAACTCTAACGAGATGTCAGAAATGCTGTACTTTGCTTCGGTGTCTGTAGATATAATAACATGTTTGTAGTCATAAAAGTTAGTTCATATGACAATCTGTCTTTTAATGCTCCTTGAAAGTATGGAGCATGCGCTTTTAACAACTCAAAATCTAGGGTATGAAAAAGCGATTTCCATACGCATAACTTACGGCTACAAACCTTTTGCCGTCTTTAGCGTCTGCGGCGCCTATTCTATGTTTTAGTGCTTCTTCATTTTCGATTCTTGAAACACAAGATCAGCCTTTCATCCCGGTTAGCCATAGATCAGAATAGGTTAAAAATATGTCTGCATTATGTAAAGAAAATATTTTTTGCCCCTCAAGTTTTATAGAAATTTTCTTAACGATTGCCCGCCCAGATTCTGTACAACTGTCCTGTTGGGGTCTGTTGTTGAAGCGAGTTCTATTTTGAAAGTAAGACGCGCAGAGCTGGCACAATCACTTCATCGCTCCTAGGTCTGGAAATTTAACAGTAAGAATTTGATCTGAATACAATAGTAGACGGATTATTTGGAACAGTAATATTCGCTTATTTCCCTTCACACCAAAGGGCTCTTTCAGTCTTCTATGCGGGTCAAGAATTGAACCATTATGCTTGTGACATTTTTTATAAAACAAATAAAAAAGTTAATTATTTTAAAAACATGGCAGGAATTGAAGGTGAAGAAGATTATGATGTTCCTGACCCTGGAGACGACATGAGTGAAATGACTCCTTTGATACAGCATCGCTCAGCGCTCTCATTGCATCGTGAATTAACAGAAAGTAAGGTTAGATCATTGTACCAAAGTTTAGGCCTTGAACCTCCGAATTATAGCCCCTGATGATTTTGTAAAGATGATGATGGCCATTTGTATTTTAAAGACATCGAGGAAAAACGTTTTCAGCTTACAGATAAACGAGACTCATCAAAGTTTGTAGGCATGAATACAATTAGACAAAGACTTAGGATGGAAGATCGAAATCGCCTTGGCATTACTAAACCACCAAAATTAGATAGGGAGGCAGTTGCTAACTTCAAAACACACTACAAGAACTCCCAACAGATACCCAAATGCAAAACATGGAACTTCAAGATTTAAGTCAAACAGGGGTGAAGTAATGCAAGCAAAAACCACTAAAGAAGAAGAAACAGCATTTAAAAAACTATACGCGAACCACGGCTACTGAGAGAGAATTAGAAGCCCTTAATCGTGCTTTAAGAACCATTAGAGGCGAATTATTAAAACAATTTAGCAAAACTAACTAAACTAAATGAGCATATAAAAAGAGAAGAAAAAAAACTCGCTGAGGCTGACGACGCCAACTTAGGACTTGATGTTAAAGAAAGAATAACCAAAAATAAAAAAGCTTAAAGAAGTAAGATCAGCAAGAGTAGAAGGTTGTCTACTAACCGAGAAGACTTACGAACTCAAGTGAGCAGAATAGAGAAACTATCCAAAGAATTTTATATGAAAACACAACGCTAGCAGAACGAATACGAACACTGTTTAGAGAGCAGGGGTCACATTAGCGAGCGTTATAACAGCCTTAGGATTTGCAATAAGTACACTGGTGTTGGCTATTACAGGTGGCGGTGGTCAAAGCCTAGCGCCTCCATCGCCATCCCTCCATCACCACCTGATAAATCATGGGTAAAAAAACAACTTGACCATCTTGCGGGTTTATTAAAAAAATTAGCCAGTAAAGCCTTGGAGCTTTACCAGGTATATTAGGGAGTATTGTTAGCTGGCTTTTGTCTACTGCGAGCAAAGTAGTTGGCTTTATGGCTGAGCACTTATGGGCATTAGTTGCCTTAATAGTTGGGTTAATATTTAGTAAGATAAAGACCAAGTAATCCTAGGCCAGTTATAATACAACAACAAGTGCTGTCTTTTCATATTCATGGTCATTATTTTTTGGACTTCGTGGACTTCGTGTACTTCGTGGTCTTCAACGCCTTCGGGCTTTGGGCCTTGGGGATTGGATGACTTATTTTTGGGGGGTCATCTTGTTTTTTTATTGTTTGTAATATTACAGGCTCAGAATTTATGTCGTTTTGTCCAACCTTCTGTTCATTTCTGCAACAAGAATTTCATTGTTGTAGTTCATTATTGTTCCTACCTGGAGTCTGAGGTCAGAAGGTAGCATGTATAAACCAGTGCCAACAGCAAAGTCTACTTTCCATCTTGCAAATTGCAAAACATGTTGGTACCTTTTAATACTTGAAGGCAAATCAACAGTAGAATTAATGGCGTCCTCTAAATTTGCCAAGTACTGTTTTTGTGCGTCAAAGCCAGTTAGAAGGATCAGTTATGCTCGATCTTGCCTGTGCTTGTGAACCTAGCAAACACCAAACGTAAGTACGAATAGAGTCGTTTATTCGTTCTATTCTGTTTAGTTAGACCCTTAGAAGTGTCTAAGATAAATGTTGTCCACGCTGTTTTATGCTCTTGCTCTATAGACCCGAGGTGAACAGCTGTGCCTGAAGAGAAAGATGTGTAAGGAGGTTTCCAGTCATAGTTATACTTTCTGCGCACGCCCCAAAAATAAGGGGTGCCTAAGCCATGATTAAGATCCAACTTTTGTCTAAAGTCTGTCTTGGCCTTAATATTAAATTCGTTACAGATCCTTTCAAAAGTCTTCATGTCTATTCTGTTGCTGAATGGATTAAACGGTTTGTCATTTGGTAATGGCGCTTGCAGTTCAGTCAAAATACGTCTGAAGGTGTAATAGAAATGAAATCTGTATACTGACCTCACCAAAGGATCAGGATGATTTAAATGATCAGCATACGACACTCCACCACGGTTGTTGCACAAAACACAGCACAGTTTAACTGGTTCTGATAAAACTGCATCGGATTGACTAAACCACACTTTCGCGAATGTAGTCTTTTTTAATAGGGGGGTTAAGATATCTGTTTAATGGCGTACTCACCTTTACTTGAAAGGCGTCAGTCTGAGTCACAGAAATGTCAAGAGTATCGGTTTGTTATATTTTTAAGATTGTAGTGCGGCGCCCAACAGAATATTTTGCATCAGTATATTTAAATGCGCTCATTTTTATTTCGTTTAAAAAATGTTTGTAACAATAACAACTCAAGACGTCCTTCGTTTTTAGAACATGCTATTGATAACGAATGCGGAACCCAAAGGGTTGCACTTCATGAAATTTTTTACAAAGTCGTATGGTTTAATATAACTAAATCCAAGAACAATAATAAGATTATAAAAGTTGATAAAACAGGGACCAAAGTTAGCCAGTTAACAATACCTGATGGTTATTACGGGTTTTGCTCACTAAAGAAGCAATGAGTAACTTTGACATTACTCTCAACTTAACAATGCGAATCTGAAAACAATGTTATCATTCAAGCCTGAAAAAAGAAGAAGTAGGTTACTATTTTGATAAAGAGCTAGCTAAAATGTTAGGCTTTACAAAATAACAATCGGGACTTTCATAGTTTTAGTGTTACGCCAAACAAAACTACTTATGAGGGGGAAAGTCCGCTCGATCTTGCATTACATTCATTACTCTATGTTCATTTGGATGAGTTGAGCACTGATGAAAACTTATATGATGGAAGACCCTCAACTGTTTTAAGAGCTCTTCCATCAGGGAAAGCTGCATATTGCGATTATGAAATTATACAATTCCCTAATTTACAGTTTTAAAAGATTAGTTTGTGGGGGGGGTCGGATCATTTAATATAAAAATCGCAGACAAAACAGGGAAAGTCGTAAAATGTGATAACCTGCACATTGTTTTGGAAAAAAAATAATTAGTTGTTCTAAAAATAATGTCGCGGGGGCCAGAAGAACCAGTAGTTTCATTGGCGCCTGTAAGGTGTATAACCTTAGAATTAAAAGACCTTGCAGACGTTGCAGACTTTGAACAGAACGGTGAGATAGGCGCTTTGTATGGTTTTGAGTACAGTAAAGATGGTGATTATAAACGCAAAGAGGTTGGCGACAACAAAAAGTTTCCTAAACTAGAACAACTACGCAATGTAGAAGCAAATAATGCTGGCCAGTATGAATATAAATAGTTCGAAAACCTGACAGCAAATGGCATTTAGAACCATATTTAGAATGGGAAATAAAATTTGAATTCATAAGCCCATTTACATTTTTAGCCGTCAAAAAAGTTTCAGAAAAGCATTCAACTCTGGCCCTTTACATGTAAGTCTTATGCCGGACGACAATAGTCGGAAAGAGATTGAAATAACGCCGTATGGGAAAAAAACAGTACATCCTCCACAGAAGAGAAACGGTTTTAAAGGAAGCTTCTACAAAATTACAGTTCTTTCCAAGCAGAAAATTAGGAGACACGTTCACAATGATATTTGAAAATTTCTGTCTTTAAAGATGTGGAGAGGGATGGGGTTGTGGGCGTTAGTGACGTCCTTATAAAAGGAATTAATATTAGCTGGCAAAACTTAGACGTTAAACGTCTTAAGTTACCATCGTCGTTCTTCACAATGGTGAGGATATTAAGACCATAACAACAAGCAAAAAAATCAATGTTGACTTAAATAGAAACAATCTTACAGAACTGAATTGGATTAATCTTACACATTTAGGCCTCATAGGATTTTATTATACTGAACAGGTTTTGACAGAAAGTATGATAAATATAATAACTGGATTAAATTAAATCCTGTTATAAAACTATGGAGCAGTTAAACTTTATGACAAAAACTCCTCATTGTTCATTGATTTGTGGACAAACTGGTTGTGGAAAAACAATATTTATCCTAGATCTATTACAAACAGTTTATCGCTATAATTTTGATTATATTGTAATTTTCTGTCCAACACTTAAATGGAACAAAGCATATCATGATAGAAGGTTTATATGGACGGATGATGACATATTTTTAGTTGATCCTAGCAATAAGCTGAGTGAGTGTTTAGAACACTTTTATAAATTGTTTGAAGGAACGCAAACACTATTTATTATAGACGACTGTTCGGCAGAAAGAGACATAGTTAAAAAAAAGAAACACTTTGTCAAAACTGGCTTTCAGTGGAAGACATGCTGGGATAAGTGTGTTGATTTTATGTCAAAAATATAACACAGTTTTAAAAGACTTTAGAGAGCAGTTAAAGACTGTAGTTTTATTCCACATGAAAGACAGAAACTCATTTAATGAATGTATGCTCGAAAATGATGTTATTGAAAACGATCAAGAAAAACACAGGATTAAGCAAAAACTGAAATCTGAAAAGTTTAGTAAATTAGTATTGAAAACGGATAACCCTACACAGTATGTTTGTTTGTAGATAATCGTTATTTTTTTGGTTATTGAAGTCTTACTTGTCAGAGAACTAATAAATGCCGATTCTGGGGTCAGCCATCCCGAAACTGGTTGAGGGATGGTTGAGCCAGAATCGGCATTTATTAGTTCTCTACACTTATCTTTGAAAAGTTTTTCGTATCGTTTCTGATAAGTGATTGTTAAGATTGGTACGATGCTTTATTTCTTTAAATTTTGAAAAGAGTAACTTTTGTAACGAAAAAAAGAGCTTTTAAAATGAAACGTTTTCATTTTGAAAAGAGTCATGCTTATCACAAAACGAATTATCATCATCATCAAGACAGTAGTGTACAGTATATGCCTGTGGCGCGTATATTTGACTTTGTGAACGAGAAACTTGCTTTTATTGACGATAAGGAGTTACAGGTGGGACGTCTCGTTATACTGCTTATTGACTGAGTGAACAGATAGTCTACAGTGAGTATGTGACAGGAAACAAATGAACAGAAAGAATAAACATATAAAAGAAAAACACTGACAGAAAGAAAGGAGGGAAGAAAGAAAGAAAGGAAGGAAGGAAGAAAGGGAGAAAGGTCAGAAGGAAGGGAGAGAGAGAGAGAGAGAGAGAGAGAGAGAGAGAGAGAGAGAGAGAGAGAGAGATGGATAGACAGACAGAAAGGAAGAATGTTTGAAAGAATGAAAGAAAAACAAAAAGAAAGAATAAAGAAAGAATGAAATAAGGAAAGAGAGAAAGAAAGTAAAAAAAGAAAGAAAAAAGGACAGAGAAAGAAAAGAAGGAAAAAAGAAAGAAAGAAAGAAAGAAGAAGGAAGGAAGGAAGGTAGGAAAAGAAAAAAAACGAAACTAAATTCAAGTTCTTCGCCCATCACGTCGTCAGTTCAGTAGGGCACGTGGTTTATACCTCAGTGTAACTTTAATAGCCTGATTAGGCCATCTCTCAGATTTATAGAGCCATTTCCCTCAAAGGGAGAGGGAACTTGATAAACGCGGCCGGTCTGGAGTGTTTGCATTCAGCCCTATCTGCCGAGCGGCTGGAACCAGACACAACGAACCTGATGCAGTGCAGTCAGATACAGTCTGACGCAGTGTGCAGTCCCGGTGACGTTATTTGGTTTTATTTGCTCTATGTATTTATCTATTTTATTTCCTCTCTCTCTCTCTCTCTCTCTCTCTCTCTCTCTCTCTCTCTCTCTCTCTCTCTCCTCTCTCTCTCTCTCTCTCACACACACACACACACACACACACACACACACACACACACATTGATTCAACATGTCCTCGATTTTCGAATTTTCAACAGAATTCAATGCAAACAATATCTTACATTCCTTTCGGCCTCCCCCGCTACTTCATGCTCTTTACCCTCTACTCCACCGTCCACCTAACCCTCTCCCTCGTGCTCCCCACTCCCCATCTCTTCCTACCCCTCCCCACCCAACCTTTCATTTCAACCCTCGGTATGCCACCTCACCAGTTTTTATGTCGTTCCACGGTTTCCATAAAAATGACGTTGTTGTTTGACAAGTTAAAATCAGTTTCGAGTTGGCCATGCAGTTGTTCACGTTCGCCGGAAACGAACAAAATCAACCAAAATGAAAACAAATAAGCAAGCAAATAAAACGTATTTGTAGATAGTTATGGCCTGGTGGAATGTGCTTGTGTATTAAGAAATTCAAATGCACAGTTGTTTGACGTAGGATGTTTTCAGTTAAACGGGATTTTTTTTAAACGATTGTTCGGTAAAATTGTGAGATTTTCCATTATTTCAATGAACTTTTTTTTTTTGTATGTGGAATTGTGTACGTGTGTGTTTGGTCTCCGAAGGCTCAAATCTCCGGTTTTTACAGGCGCAAATCCCAGTTATTAGTATTGTCCAATTGTTCAACAGTTTGAGAGACAGCATCCCATATTTGGGCAATGATGTATGTTCTTGGAGGGAGTCAGTAAACACGCCTCCAAAATGGTCTCTTCGACTTACAGAAGTTCTTGCTCCCATGATTAAATAATTACAGGCCTAATAACTCTAAAGAAATGCTGTTTACGACACCAAATCGCCTAGCAGAAATGACAACACACAGCACACTGAACAAACAAGGAGACATCCCTCAGTTCGAACTACCATCCACATATTTCTTTAAGGTAACTATCATTTTTTTTATCCGCAAACAGGAACAGCTGAATACAATGACAAGTGCGTGTGTACGTTCCTGGTCCACCCTATTCCCTACATCTTCTCCTCCCAACCAACCCTTTACTATACCATCCCTTCTCCTCCCAACCAACCCTTTACTATGCTATCCCTTCTCCCCCCATACCAACCCTTTACTATGCCATCCCTTCTCCTCCCATACCAACCCTTTACTATACCATCCCTTCTCCTCCCATACCAACCCTTTACTATACCATCCCTTCTCCTCCCAACCAACCCTTTACTATGCCATCCCTTCTCCCGCCATACCAATCCTTTACTATGCCATCCCTTCTCCTCCCATACCAACCCTTTACTATACCATCCCTTCTCCTCCCATACCAACCCTTTACTATACCATCCCTTCTCCTCCCAACCAACCCTTTACTATGCCATCCCTTCTCCCCCCATACCAACCCTTTACTATACCATCCCTTCCACTTCCTATTCTTCAAACACGCATGACGCACACACGCACACATACACACACACACGCACGCACGCACACACACCACACACACACACACACACACACACACACACACACACACACACACACAACACACACGCACACACATACACACACACTGACGGACTGAAACCATTTACTCTCAGATTAACATAGTGTTGTACTTACAAACACACACACACACACACACACACACACACACACACACACACACACACACACACACACACACACACCACACTGACTGACTGAAACAATTTACTGTCAGATTAACATAGTGTTGTACTGACAAACAAACACACACACACACACACACACACACACACACACACACACACACACACACACACACACACACACACAGAGGAGAGCGCGCGCACACGTGCGCTCATGCATGCACACACCCGCACACAAGCGAGTGCACGCATGTTCGCACGCATGCAATAGTGGGCGCTTGCGCGCATGCACATAGAGAGAAAGAGATTCGGATTCAGATCATTTTTTTGTAATAGGCCATGGCCCCTAACTAAGGGGTGTGTGAACACATACAGCACAATAATTATAAACAAATTATAATACGTAATGAAACACATGCTCAAGAAGAAACACTTTCTCTCGATTTAAAGGCTTTGTATAGAAACAATGAAAATTGTTTAGCAACTTCAGCAGACGTGGAAGACAGAAGTAGATTTAGCTTAAACAAAGATGGCTGTCTATAATATTCGGGCTTAATGAACTTTTCTCTGTTTCTGAGAGCTGGACAACATAGAACAAAATGCATTTCTGTTTCCTGTGAATCTATACATAAAGAACAAACCAAATCCCAAATATTATGCGTTCGATATCTAAGATAATGGTAAGCTAATTCTGAGATTCCTATTCTAAATTTTGCTGTTACATGCTTTAAGTGCCTATCAGTATCTATGTTCAAGTAAGTTTTCAAGTCATGGGTATAAGAGAAATTCCTACAAAAATCAAACTTATCACCATTACGAATGTGGTAAGACCATTTCTGCCATCTGCAGTCCTCGAGTCAGTGGCGAAAAAGTTATAAAAAGCCTTCTATGTTTTCGACTCCTTGGTTCAACCAGACGAATCCGAATCCATATTCAAATAGACAGAGTCGCACTTTTGTCATCCAGTTACTTTTACTTTTAGTATCTAAGTCATTCAACAAATCATACGCTTTACGAGGTATTCTGCTATCTTCCATATAAAGTAATTTCAGCCAGTACTGGATACATTTAACAGCAGAGACAATGTAAATAGGAAATCGATCAGTTTTACCATAAATAAGATCATTCGGAGTATGTCTATCGACACCTAGAAACTTATTCAAAGCGAAAACATTGACCGATTCACAGAAGGTAGCCACTTTATCTAATCCCCATAACTCAGAACCATATCGTACAATTGGCTGAACCTGGATATCAAAAAGTTTGATAAATAACGTAAAGATGAATTATTTAGAACATCAAATCAAAACATTTTTAGCCTTACTTAACAGGTCTTTGCATGTCCCAACAAAACTCAAACGAGTTGAGTATAAAACACCAAATATCTATAGGCATTGACAACTGGCATAAGATTACCGTCATACAAACATCTTTCTCGAGCACTTAAATATCCACCTTTACGAAATACTATAATGTTGCTTTTCTCCATATTCACTGTTAACTGCAGAGATCTAGCAGCACGGTGTAAACTATTAAGTTGTGTTTGTAAACCTGTAACAGCTTCTGACACCAAAATAACATCATCAGCCAACAAAAAGGATAAACAATTCAAAGCGAAAGTACCATTATTAATTACTTCAATAGCTAACTCGTTAATAAACAAAGAAAACAAAATGGAACTGCATGCGCCGCCCTGTTTTACTCCTTTTGAACAGTTCATATAATCTTTCGATCCACAGCGGACCCTGCTTCTTACTCTATCATACATATTTACATAGAGAGAGAGAGAGAGAGAGAGAGAGAGAGAGAGAGAGAGAGAGAGAGAGAGAGACAGACAGACAGACAGACAGACAGACAGACAGACAAAGAGAAAGAGAAAGAGATAGAGACAGACAGACAGACAAAGAGAGAGACAGAGACAGAGTCATACAGAGAGACAAATACTGACACACTTTATAGGCATTGCTGTTTTACACCAGTGGTGCCAGAGGAGCGCTCAAGACTCAAATACAGTGATGGATAAAAACAACACAAGAGCATTTACTGGCTAATTGAAGTCAAGAGCATGAAGCTGAGAGAGAGAGAGAGAGAGAGAGAGAGAGAGAGAGAGAGAGAGAGAGAGAGAGAGAGAGAGGCTCACAGGCAAGCAGAGAACGAGTGGGAGCAAAGGGAAGAGGGAGACCATTCTTTTTAACCTGATATCAGACTGATTTTTCTTTCACTGATAAGAAAAGCGGTTGAGAAAAGAAAAACGGAAGTGTGATTGAAAGCCTTGTGTGTGTGTGTGTGTGTGTGTGTGTGTGTGTGTGTGTGTGTGTGTGCGTGCGTGCGTGCGCGCGCACTCGCGCGCGCGCGCGCGTGTGTGTGTGTGTGTGTGTGTACGTGTGTGAGTGTGTAGATATGACGAGTAGGAAATTAGATGTGTAAGTAGATGAGAAGTTTAGGGGGATGAGAGGGAGGCATAGTACATGCAACATGGAAGTGTGTCTGAGGATGCTTGAAAATTGCTGCAACTTTTTAAGAACTGTGCCAGAAGCGTTCACAGATCTGGGAAAGGCATATTGGGACGGCCTCTCCATCTTATTGATGATGAATCTGAAGACTTGACATTCATCACGAAGATCAACGGATTTTAGTGCCCATTCCTATTTTTTCCTTGCTTTGTTGTTTTAAGTTATGGACTGGTGAGAGAGAGAGAGAGAGAGAGAGAGAGAGAGAGAGAGAGAGAGAGAGAGAGAGAGAGACAGACAGACAGACAGACAGACAGACAGACAGACAGACCGAGACACAGAGACAGACAGAGAGAGAGAGAGAAAAGAGAGAGAGAGAGAGAGAGAGAGAGAGAGAGAGAACGCCCATTTCCCTTCTTCTTCCTCCTCCACCTTCTTCACCATCTGTGTTCTTCACTTTGTTCCTTCTTTTTCGTTTCCTGCCTATTTTAAAGCAAGGTCAAACACACAGCAATTTCAATCAGACACAGATGCAATCGTATTTTTTTGTTCTCTCGGAAGACAACAACAGCAACGAAAGTCCCACTAACGCCCATTCAAAAGCTACCTGCTTGTCTGACCTCCTCCTACCCCCTCCCCCACTCCTTCCACTCCACAGCCCCCATCCCCCTACAACTACCCCATTCCCCTTCTGTCGCCCACCCTGCCCTCTTCTCCATCTCCCTTATCTACCGTCCCCTCTATCTCCCTTATCTACCGTCCCCTCTATCTCCCTTATCTACCGTCCCCTCTATCTCCCTTATCTACCGTCCCCTCGATTCCACTCGCCTTTCACCAACAGCTTTTTTAGATAAAAAGAATAATAAAAAGCTGTGTACCTGGCGTGTACCTTTGCTGCACTGAGCTACCTCACACAAGGTGACCAGGTACATGGCCCACCGTCTGTATCAGGACACAGCGCATACAACCACCGATGGAGGCTGCACGTGGCAGATGCACAGATAGGGGATTTCTGTTTAAACAGATCTCTCTGCCTATCTCTCTCCCCTCTCTCTCTGTCTTTGTCTCTTTCTCTGTGTGTGTGTGTGTGTGTGTGTGTGTGTGTGTGTATGTGTGTGTGTGTGTGTGTGTGTGTGTGTGTGCGCGCGCGCGCGCGCGCGCGCGTGCGTGTGTGTGTATGTCGGTCTCTATCTCTGTCTCCGTCTGTCTCTCTCTCTCTCTCTCTCTCTCTCTGTCTCTCCGTCTCTGTGAGTCTCTCTGTCCCCCCCCCCCTCTCTCTCTCTCTCTCTCTGTCATGCGGTGTGGCAATCATGTCGTGTCCACAAACCAATAATCAACATTGATAATCAGGCCATTCAAGAGCACTGGGATCTCTGTCACAGTCCAACAGATCCTGGATCCACTCTTGGATCTCCACCAGGGGAAGGAAGCTTGAAGGAAACGATGTACACGAAGGTGCCAGAGAAACCCAAAGAAATACTGTCCTCAGCTTCCTGACCCACAAGCAGGGAGGATCCTGCGCCAGCCTTGGAAGCCTGTGTTGTGTTTACATGGATGCAGGCACGCTCAGAGCAGACCATCAAGACGTCAAGGGACAAACGTCACTGTGTGCACGTCAAGGGACAAACGCCCTGGCAAACGTCACTGTGTGTTGGCCACTGGACGCAATACGACAGAACTTCCGCGCACTGTTGCGCACAACCCGAAATCCCACTCGTTGCTGTGTTATTGACAAGTGAAAGCAGTGCAACTCAAGACACAGCTAAGCTTCTCTACATTGTAGCGGGTTGCAGGTTATCCGCTGGCAATGGACCTTTCTTGTGGTCAGTGGGGGAAGCTGGTTGCGAAGTCTTTTGTGGCGCCCCAACGGTCTTCCAGACTCCGGGAAAGGTCATAAGTGATGAAAGTTACTGCTTACGAAATCACAACTATCTATGAAGAAGTGTCTTTTTTTAACGAAACATTAAAGCTGTCTAGTGATATAAAACGTTAAACGTTGACATGTCATATTATCCATGTTTTTTTCATTGCTGACATTTCATATTATCCAGGGTTTTTTGTGATTATTCCATCTAAAAAAAAAAAACCTAGATGGGAAGTAACTCACAGCTAAGTCCTGAAGTCATGTTGTTATCTTTCCATCATGTTTTGGTTCACATCGGTTCAGAGGCATTAGCATGATTTTGCTGACATGACGACAAACGTATACATGAAACCAACAGCTGCAGATGAAGAGACACAATGACTAAACAAAAATCATATTCTTTATGGATTACAGTCCAACTGAACCTACAGATCGTCCAGTTTAATGCCAGGTAAAAAATTTAAGGATAAAAAATGTGGGTGGAGGGGTGGTGGAGGGGGTTGGGGGGGGGGGTGTTGAGTGAAAATGAAAAAAACAACAACAAACAAACAAAAAACCCACAAAACAAAGGGGGGGGGGGGTGTTGAGTGAAAATGAAAAAAACAACAACAAACAAACAAAAAACCCAAAAAACAAAACGAAACAAGATGCGAAGCATATAAACGTACTCCCAGTTTTCCAAACCGCTTATAAATCGGCCAAGTGTTTTGTGAGATAAGAAATACAGGAAAATTAACGGTTTTAACGGTTATTTAACCGATGTACACTTTTGAAACTGGTATTTTAGTCCTCACTGGGCTAAAGCCTGTGTACATACCAAATTTCATCCAAATCGGACAATATGTCAAGAATAACGGTTTTTGACGGTCACATTTTGAAACACTATATAGAAGTGCCATTTGTGTGTGATAACCTTTCTATATACCAAATTTCATTAAAATCCACCTATATATAAGAAATAACGGCAGAATAACGGTTTTTAACGGTTGTTTAATCCATTTTCAGCATTACATCACTTACATATGGACAGAGGCTCCGATCTATCACAAGATCATCCAAACCGCTTATAAATTGGCCAAGTACTTTCTGAGATATTCCATAAAGAAGAAAAACCGTTACAGGCCGTTACAACCGTTAGTAACGGCTATAACGGGGCAAACTAAAACATCAGGCATCATCCGTGACCCATAATGAACATACCTGCTAATTTTCATAAAGGTCGGCCAAGTACTTTCTGAGATATTCCATAAAGAAGTAAAACCGTTACAGGCCGTTACAGCCATTAGTAACGGTTATAACGGTAAACTAAAACATTGGGCTTTATTCGTGACCCATAATGAACATACCTACAAATTTTCAGACAGATCGGCCAGGTACTTTCTGAGATATTCCATAAAGAAGAAAATCCGTTACAGGCCGTTACAACCGTTAGTAACCGCTGTAGCGGTAAACTAAAACAGCGGGCATCATCCGTGGCCCATAATCAACATACCTACAAATTTTCAGAAAGATCGGCCCAGTAGTTTTGTCTGGAGCGAGTGGAACACATTTTGACCACGGACACACAGACAGACAGACAGACAGACAGCATTTCTTCGTTCCCATTCTGAATTACTCCCGGCCTGCTCTATAAGAACTGGGAGTAAAAAAAAGAATCAGACAAGAACACTATCACCATCACCACCAAAAATATCGACAACAACGAAAGCGGACTTCCTTAGATGGACGTTATATGTACAACGCGCATTTGTAGATAGAGTCAGCCACACCATTACCACAGTAACGGCGAACACACACACACACACACACACACACACACACACACACACACACACACACGCACGTACACACACACACGCACACGCACGCACGCACGCATGCACGCTCACAGGCACACATACACACACGCTCGCACAGACGCACACACACACGCGCGCGCGGTTGCACACACACACACACACAAACACACACACACACACAAACACACACACACACACACACACACACACACACACACACACACGTACCCAGGGACGCGCGCGCGCGCGCGCACGCACGCACGCACGCACACACACACACACACACACAACACACACACACACACACGCAAACACATGCACGGACGCAAACACACGCATACACACACACACACACACACACACACACACACACACACACACACATACATAAACGCGCACGCACGCACGCACGCACACACACGCACGCACGCACACGCGCACACACACACACACACACACACACACACACCACAGAGTAAAAAAAAATATAAAAAAAGGAAAGGAAAAAAAATACATGAAATCGACGGGTAGGAGATTAGGACACGGCGGGGAAGGGGGGGGGTAGGGATGGGGAGACGTGGCCCAGGGAAGGAGAAAACAGGCTGGAGGAGCTGGGGAATGTGAGTGGGCGGGGTGGAGGTGGGAGCGGAGGAGTAGTGGGGAAATTCACAGAGGAAGGAAATGTCAAGCAGTCAATAGAAAGGAGTTAAGCAGATTCTAAAACAAACAAACAAAAAACCGAAAAGATGAGCTTCCTTACAAGAAAGACATCTCTTCCTGTTTTGCTTTATTCAGCAAAGGCTGCACACCAAAAATTGATGCCCCAAGGCTGCTTAAGGGTGCGACATCTACAGACAAGAGATTGAAATTTATCATTGTATCAGTAAAGTTGATTTTCCTCGTTTTCCTTCATATGGCCATCAAGGTACAAGCCAAGTGGTTCAAAGCAGACAGATTAAGATGAAAGGAATGGGACTATTTGGGGGTACCACCTAGCGCAAAGATAGGGTTACGGGTGAGTGAGAAGGCCTGTAATCTGACCTCAGGAAAGGGAGTGGGCAGTAATGTATTTGAAGAGTGTGAATGATGTCATCGGTGAAAATTAAAAACAAATGAAATGATTGTGGGAGACGTTCTTTTAAGGAAATATCAGTGTGATATCAAATGCTGACTCAAACATACGCTAGGCCTCAAAATGCTTATATGGACTATGTAGTGATTCAGAGCGACTTCTTAATTGTGGCGTGTGGCCATAGACAAGTCTGGAGGGACGAGGAGGGCGTGAGCATTGGGGATGGCGGGAGAAGGGGGGGGGACGATTTGATGGGGTGCGGTGGGGTGAGGGTGGCACCATTATATATGGGCTTCTTCGACAGGAGCAGAGCGACATTCCAGCTGCCTGCCCCAAGAGATTTATTGAAAAAAAAGTCGGTCAATCCCCCAACCTCCCCTCCTCCCTCTCAGTCCCTAGCCTACTCTCATCCCATCCTTTCTCCCCCAACAACATCCTCTTCTTTTTCTTTTAATTCTGAGAGCCGGTCATTGGCACTAGTTTCCATGCCCCCTTGTTCGTTGTAGTGATGGTGGCGCAGTGGTTTGTGCCATGCATTCATTGTAGTGATGTGGCGCAGTGGTTTGTGCCATGCATTCGTTGTAGTGATGGTGGCGCAGTGGTTTGTGCCATGCATTCATTGTAGTGATGGTGGCGCAGTGGTTTGTGCCATGCATTCATTGTAGTGATGGTGGCGCAGTGGTTTGTGCCATGCATTCGTTGTAGTGATGGTGGCGCAGTGGTTTGTGCCATGCATTCGTTGCAGTGATGGTGGCGCAGTGGTTTGTGCCATGCATTCGTTGCAGTGATGGTGGCGCAGTGGTTTGTGCCATGCATTCATTGTAGTGATGGTGGCGCAGTGGTTTGTGCCATGCATTCGCTGGCCTTGAAAGGGTTCTGTCTGGACAAGCGTATTTCTAGCGATTTGGTGAACGAACCAGCGAATGAAACAAACGAAATGCTGTTTTTTGAGGGAAAGGAATAAACACAAGGCCAGTGGCATTTTTCTCATCCATCCCTCAGACAAGGGAAATATGTCCTAGTATATGAAAGAGAAAACATTGCACAGAACTGCATATCAACACATATTCAACAATGAATACATAACAATAAATAATAATAATAAATAATAATGCATGGATTTTATATAGCGCAATTCTTGGGATCAACTCATTGCGCTCAACACACACTCAAACACTCGTACTAAGATGTGTTCACACACACACACACACACACACACACACACACACACACACACACACACACACACACACACACACACACACACACACGCACACACACACACGACACAGGCGCACTTATCAAGTTCATCGGTTCAAGCGTAAACAATACAGTTTTGCATGCAGTACATAAAACGTCAGGTCAGAATAATAGACACAGCATTTAGATATATGGTTGAAGAAGGCTTTCCTAAAGAAGTTAGTTAGTTAGTTAGTTAGTGTTTATAGGGTCCAGCGGACTACTAGGAGCCAAATCAGGACCTCAGCTATCATATCTGAGTCTCTTGATACAAATACCCACACTAGTATTAACACATCACTTAAAATTTATGAGGACAAAAGCGCAATTATCTTTTCAACTCCTTCGACACCTGTGTACATTAATAAAACCCTATATTTTATAAAATAAGTTTACCTCTTTCAAAAAAGAAAAAATAAGATCCACTGAAATCTCACGAAAAAGAACCGATAAATCACTGGTGGAAAAGAACTTCTCCCTAATACACATCAAATCAGCACATTCTGTTAAAAAATGATTAACACTGAACAAGCTGTCACACGCAACACACCATGGGGGGTCTTCCCTTCTGAAATCCAACTGTGCGTTATATAGCTGTGCCCATATGTACCGTGCAAAATCGATTCTCTTACGGTTACGTACACCGTAGGAACGGGAATTTAACA
>CM031612.1:14042824-14046804 GCA_018398815.1 Conus ventricosus | reverse complement strand
GAGAGAGAATTGTTGTGTGTGCGTGTGTATGTGGGGGGGGGGGTAAGTGAGTGCGTATGCATGCGTGCGTGTGTCTGTGTGGAAAAAAAAACCCAGAGAGAAAGAGAGGACGAGAGAGGGAAAAGGAGAGAGAAAGAGAGGGAGATGGAGGGGGAGGAGAGAAAGGGAAGGCCGAGTCCGAGGTACACAGATCGAGAAATGCATATTAAACTCACACAGATAGATAAGTTACCATGCAAATGTGGCATTATGATTAACGAATAAAATCAACAAAGAAACAAAAAGATTTTAAAGATAATGGAGGATCTCAGTCAATGAATATATAACACAGATAAGAATCTGATATTTCTCAGTGTAAGTTCTTTGTCAAAGATTATTGGTAAAGAAATAGCAGACTGTGTATTCATAATATTAATCAGACAGTGTTATATTACATTCTCATCGAGTGATAGGTGACGGATGGTCGGAAGTGTTATCTCAGTCTAACCTTTCACTCATCTGCCTTCTCTTTTCTTCCACCATTTCTCTCTCTCTTCTAGCGCTCCTCTCTCTCTCTCTCTCTCTCTCTCTCTCTCTCTCTCTCTCTCTCTCTCTCTCTCTCTCTCTCTCTCTCTCTGCTATCTCTACTCCCCAACAACTCCTCTGTCTGACTATCTGTCTGTCTGTCTGTCTGTCTCTATCTGTCTATCTGTCTGTCTCTCTCTCTCATCTGATATCTCTACTCCCAACAACTCCTCTGTCTGTCTGTTTGTCTGTCTGTCTGTCTGTCTGTCTGTCTGTCTGTCTGTCTGTCTCTGTCTGCCTGTCTGTCTGTCTGACTGACCTCTCTCTCTCTCTCTCTCTCTCTCTCTCTCTCTCTCTCTCTCTCTCTCTCTCTCTCATCTGCTATCTCTACTCCCCAACAACTCCTCTCTCTTTTTGTAAGTTGCCTGCTATCGGCTAGCAGCTTCATGGTAAAGAAAGTCTATTTGGTTGCCTCCTCAAAGTCTTCGGAATGGTTTGATGAGGAGTGTCGACAAGCCAAACGTTACAGTAAACGTGCACTCAGAATTTTCAGAAGAACTAGAAAAATAGAACACAGATTACAGCATGTACAAGCAAAGAAAAAGTACAAAAATTTGCTGAAGTTTAAAAAAAGAAGTTTTAAACGAAGGAAGGCCGAAATGTTAGCGTCAAATATTTCTGATTCATCCAAATTTTGGAAACAGTTAACCGAAATGGGTGTGGGAAGCAAAGAGCAAAAAATGCAAATGACATTTCAATTGATGAATGGTACGATCATTTTAAAATGTATTTTCAATTGATGATAGTAATTCGGATGGTGAACATTGTGACACCATTGATTTGACTGAGCACGAAGAGCACGTGCTAAATGCTGAAATCACCGAAGGTGAAATTTCAATTGCTGTGAACAAATTAAAGTCAGGTAAGGCATGTGGATCAGATGGAGTCATTTCTGAAATGCTGAAGGCTGGAAGTGCAATTACTATTCCCTTTTTGAAAAGGCTTTTCAACAATATATTTGCAAAAGGCATTTATCCTAAAGTTTGGGCAAAGTCTATCATTATCCCAATTCACAAAAAGGGAGATACAGAGAATGTAGATAACTATAGAGGTGTATCCTTATTAAGCTCAATTTCAAAATGCTATAGCACTATTCTAAATAATCGTCTATACGCATGGCTTGAAGATAAAAACCCTGATCTCTGAAAGTCAAAGCTGGTTTTAGGAAAAACTATTCTACAATAGACCAAATCTACTGTCTTTATTCTATGGTTCAAAAATGCTTGTCTCAGCGTGGTAAAAAGCTTTATGTGGCTTTTGTAGACTTCAGAAAAGCTTTTGATTCCGTAAGACACGATAAGTTATTGCAGTGTATTAGAAACCAAGGCATTAAGGGGAAATTCTTCTGTTCTTTAAAAGCAATGTATAGCTCATTAGTATCTTGTGTAAGATCCAACTTTGAATATTCAGACTTCTTTGACTGCCCAATGGGAGTCAGACAAGGGTGTGTGTTGAGTCCAACGCTATTTGAAATGTTTATTAACCAGTTAGCGAATCACTTATCTGAAAAAGGTAGACATGGCATTCAATTGGTACCTGGTATGATGGAACTGTTTATTCTCCTGTTTGCAGATGACATTGTTCTATTAGCATCTACCCCAATTGGTCTGCAAAACCAGCTAAACGTGCTTCAGACATTTTGCACCAATATGAAAATGAAAGTTAACACGGACAAAACTAAGGTCATGGTCTTTAGAAAAGGGGGGTTTCTGGGTAAAAATGAACAATGGTTATTTGGCAATACTAAATTAGAAGTAGTAACACAAATACTGTTATCTGGGTTTCATTTTTTCCACTAAAATCAGCCCGAGGATCGGCACTGAACATTTGGTTGCCAAGGGGAAAAAAGCTATGTTTAATCTAGTAAGGGCTTTCCAGAAAAATAAGGATATTAGTTATCAGATATACTTTAAGATTTTTGATGCCAAAATTAAACCAATCTTATTATATTCATCTGAAGTCTGGGGCCTAAACCGTTTGCAATGCCTAGAAAAGATTCATTTGATTGCATGCAAACGTTTCTTGGGTGTCCCAAGTAAGACACCAAACAAAATGGTATATGGGGAACTGGGAAGATATCCGTTATATATCAACTCCTATATATGTGCTATGAGATATTGGTTTAAGCTGCTTAGAATGGACCAACAAAGGCTTCCCCGTCAAGCATACGAAATGCAGTTAACTCTAGATCAAAACGTAAAGAAATGCTGGGTGACAAAAATAAGAGAATTGTCATGCGAAACTGGGTTTAATTTTGTATGGCTACAACAGGGTGTGGGTGATGTTCGCGGATTCTTGGCAATTTTTAGGCAAAGACTAGTTGATATGTTTACTCAAGAATGGGCAGGATCTATAAGAGACAGGGAAAGGTACGCGTGTTACAAATCGTTCAAATCTATTTTTGAACGAGAAATATACCTTTGTAACATTGATATATATTGTTTTAGGGTTGCTCTGTCTCATGCTAGACTTAATGTTCTACCTCTGAACAATAATCTTCATAGGTTCAGTGATAATTCTTATGACAAAAATTGTCCTTATTGTGTTAATATAGTAGAAGATGAATATCATTTGATATACAGTTGCCCACTGTATACAGATTTTCGTGCAGCACTTATATCTAATCTTCTTCATTTACCAATGTCCACTCTTCTTCAGGCACATCAGTATCAAAGAACCCTTCCACTTTCAAAATTTATATTTCTGTCAATTCGAAGCAGACAGAGCCTGACTGCTTAAATGATAATACATGAAAACATGAAGATAGTAAGATAATGATTTTTCCCATGTAATTGTAAATGCATTCATGTTTACTATCATCTATATTGATCGAATAGGAAGTTTCCGAGGAGTTTATCATATACTTATTTATGCTCTTGTTCTTTTGTGGTTCGAATCTTATATTTATTTCTTGTTTCAAATTTGTAATGCGCAGGGTTATGTCCCGACCCGTTTCCTCGTCCCCTTGTCCCCTTCACCCCCCACCCCCCACCCCCGCCCCCCTTTTTCCACTTGAATGGTGGCCCGTGGCCGATGTTCAATAAAACATTTTCGTTCGTTCGTTCGTTCGTTCGTTCGTTCTCTCTCTCTCTCTCTCTCTCTCTCTCTCTCTCTCTCTCTCTCTCTCTCTCTCTCTCTCTCTCTCTCTCTCTGCTATCTCTACTCCCCAACAACTCCTCTGTCTGACTATCTGTCTGTCTGTCTGTCTGTCTCTATCTGTCTGTCTGTCTGTCTCTCTCTCTCATCTGATATCTCTACTCCCCAACAACTCCTCTGTCTGTCTGTTTGTCTGTCTGTCTGTCTGTCTGTCTGTCTGTCTGTCTGTCTGTCTCTGTCTGCCTGTCTGTCTGTCTGACTGACTCTCTCTCTCTCTCTCTCTCTCTCTCTCTCTCTCTCTCTCTCTCTCTCTCTCTCAT
>CM031612.1:14037824-14040324 GCA_018398815.1 Conus ventricosus | reverse complement strand
GATTTTCTGCTCAGTGGACATATTAAATCATGATCAGTATGAGCCCTGTATCTTAGGTAATGAACTCTTATCTCTGACACTTCAAATCGGAACTTAGAATTGATCTGTTTCAAAGATCGACTTAATTTAAGGGTTATGTATGGCTTAACAGAATGAGATATCCCATTCAACGAAGAGTACATTTCAATTCTTTCACTGGTTTGGATATGGTGTTGCCAGTTCTGCTAGCTACAATCAATCAGTCTTTGTCTGAATCTACAAATAAACATTTGAACATTTCTTACTCCCTGATTAACCCAAACATGGACATAACCAAATTTAAACAAGCAAAACTTCCCATTGGTAGCCCAGTTATGTTTACCTTAAGCATCAAGATGCAACAGTGTCAGATATGCTTTAGATGGCAGTCTGTTTTATTCCATGCTAATTGGCCTCAACCAATACTTTACACATCGAAGAATGGAACTGACTGCAATCGGATATCTATTGGTTTCACCATAAACTAAATCATTTGGTGTACGTCTGTCTACCTAAGAAAACGTTTCAAAGCACACAAATGAACCTTTTCACAATATTCAGCAGCTTTTTCCAGACCCCACAGTTCAGCCCCATACTGAACAATAGGCTGTATTCTGGCATCAAACATTTTTAGGAATCTTTCCAAGGAATCATTTTTAAGCATATACAATTTCTGCATGACACTTAACAAAGCGTTCTTTCCACGACTTGCGAAATCCCTATATGCACCTGTAAAACTCAATTTTGTCGAAAAATATATGCCATGATATCTATAGACATTTACAACAGGCATTATAGGTCCATCGTTCTCTAGCTGCTAAATATCCTCCATTTCTCAAGACAATAATATTACTTTTATCTAAAATAACATGTAGATCCAGATTGAAAGCTGCATTTTGCAAACTGTTTAGCAGGGTCTGTAGTCCAACAACAGTTTCAGACATCAAAATGACATCGTCAGCCAACGGTAAGATAGACAATTCAAAAGTGTCAGGTAGAGAACATGCTCCATGCCTTCCTTTCCTTACAACTTCCAGAGCTAATTCGTTTATGAATAAAGAAAACATTACAGGGCTACATACATCACAAGCAGTGCAGTTTATAATATCCGACAATCTGTTTCCAATTTCAATTCTAGCTCTCACGTCTTTGTACAAGCTCTGGATACATTTCAACAATTTTTCTCTTATTCCATTCTTCAGTAAAATAGGCCAAAGTAGGTTACGACTTACTGAATCAAATGCTTTTTGGAAGCCAATAAAAGCAACATACAGTTTTTGATTAGCAACAAACTGCTTCTGTATGAAAGGCATGAGCGTGAACATGTGGTCAGTTGTGGAATAGCCCTTTTTAAATCCTGCTTGTATGTCTCCGGTAATGTCGTTTTCTGTGACCCACGCTTGAATTCTATTATTGATGACAGTACCATAAAGTCTACTGCTGATACTACTTAAAGCAATGCCTCTATAACTACTAGGGTTATTTGCATCTCCTCCTTTTTTATACAATGGTAGGATAAGAGATTCACTTCAGTTATATGGAAAAACACCTTTGTGAAATAAAGCATTTTAAAAAAAATGACAAAAAAACCCCAATAATGTCATCACATGAATATTTAAGAAGCTCACAATTATTTCATCGGTCCAATAGTTTTGCCAAGTTTCAGTTTCTTAAATGCTAGAAGGATTTAGAGATGGGGCGATTAAAAACAAAGTTATCCTCATTATTATCTACCTCAAAGATGTCATTTATCGCGTCATTTGAATCAAAAACTTTAGACTTCCTTTTCAAGTAATGTTTTGAAATGTTGAAACTAATCATCGATTGTAATATCATTCCTTATGTACCTACGTTTAGGAGAAATTCTGTTGTCATTACTCCAAAATTCCTGTTGATTTTGTACAGACTCAACTGAAGATTTTACAATTTGTGATTAAAAATATTTTTCCTTCATTTTCAATAGGTTTTTGTACCTCGTCTACTTACACAATATTCAACACGATCACTTGCATCCAATGCGCGCCGCCATTTCTTATGTAACATTATCACTGTTCTTTTCTTTACGACATTCCTTATCACACCAATCCTGTGATTCAAATTTATTACTGACCACAATACGGGTTTTTTCCTACATGTAGCTGCATTTTTAATGCGCTCATTAAACATGGAAAGCGCTTCATTAACATCGACATCAAGTAAATCAATGGCGGCTTTCAGACATAAATTTGCATCCTTAGTTTTTATAAAATGCAAAGATAACCCTGCTTTTTCTGCATTCCAAACAAATTTGTCAAATGTACATCTCTCTTCTATTTTTTTTTCTTTTTTTTTTGAACAGGAGTCATATGATCGGAGTCAATTCTTTCCAAAACAGACATATGACAAAAAATCACATGGAATCGAGAACAAATCGCATGACATCACAAAATGATCAACAACACTACTGCCAACGTTAGAAATGTATGTGCAGCAACCATGTAGA
>CM031612.1:14030324-14032824 GCA_018398815.1 Conus ventricosus | reverse complement strand
TAGGAAAACAAATATACACGAAGTGAGAAATTGAGAAAAAAACAACAACACTTTAGATTATTGAGGAGAAAAGGTATGGCTAGACCTAAACTGAAAGACAATGTCCTAGAAGAACTGAAGACCTCAACTGAAAGACAATGTCCTAGAAGAACTGAAGACCTCAACTGAAAGACAATGTCCTAGAAGAACTGAAGACCTCAACTGAAAGACAATGTCCTAGAAGAACTGAAGACCTCAACTGAAAGACAATGTCCTAGAAGAACTGAAGACCTCAACTGAAAGACAATGTCCTAGAAGAACTGAAGACCTCAACTGAAAGACAATGTCCTAGAACTGCAGGAAAATGCCAAGCGTCACATCACTGCCATTTGCATAGGTCGGTCTCTTATAACAGGAAATCTGGATTGTCAGTTGATATCTGGGAAAAGGAAAAACAGCCTGTAGCAGACTTTAGATCAGTTCATAATGTGATTCATGTTCCTTTTGTACTGAGAATCACATGCAGAACTGAGCTTCTTTTGTTTTCACTCATTCGCTCTGACACATGCAATCTCCTCTGTGGGAAGACAGGTGTTAACATCACTGCCACATCTTCTTGGTACGTATGCATGCAACGTGATGTTATTGTGTTGAATAATTTAGTAGTGGGAGAAAACAAGTATAGGTTACACTTAATCACCAACGGCGCCTAAACATGCTCTCGCTTGGCTCGCAAATATTGCGTGCCATCCGGTTCCATGCTTGGAGTAAATGCCAATCAACCTGAGGCCGCAGCGACACCAGAAGCCAACATCAATGAGAAGACTCACAACATCGCGTCGACTGGAGCTGAACCCTGTAACCCTACGTCACAGTTAGTCCGCAGCTCGCTCGTTGCGTAATTGCTTCCCCAGTTTTCTTCGGCGAACTTGAAAAAAAAGCAAACAGGCATCGTCACTGTTTAGTCCTGACAACGGCTGCAAACACCTGATCTAATCAAGGGATTGGTTTTGTTTGTTGCCCTGGGCATAGAAATAGCCTGCAGAGTAAGGTAATATTTTGGGTCTTGTTGTTTGATTGTTTTTCTGTTTGTTTGTCTGATTGTGACGTCAACGTAAATTATGACGTCAACTTAAAATGACATAAGTAACTACATGACGAAAATAATAATAAGAGACAAGAGAAGGGAGCAAGAACTAACGGCCGAGGATTTGGTGTCCAGCCTAATTTATTTGTTTAATCATCGTTTTCTCCGTAGTGTTACTATGTAGAGAGGCTGACTTTCAAGTCAGTAGTGCATCGATGTTCACTGTGTATGTGGGATACTTTTGATGACGGTACCAGCGGAATATGAAGCAGGAAATGTATTTGTTATAAAATTGTTGTGAATGCTGTGTCGCCGAGAGTGACTTAAAACTCCTATAAGAATATTTATGTGCTCTAATTGTACCACCGCATGTGTGTCGGTGGGCTGAATTTATTGATGTGAACATTGTAGTGTGAATACACGGAGAAGTTAATATTTGTTTTAGATCAACGGTACGTCGAATCGAAGTTTATTGTGTTCCATGGGACTTTGGTGAAATTGTGTTCTCCGGGGATTCAATATTGATTGCTGTACTTTGTGAATCTGCGGTTCTTCAATGGTTTACTGTGCTTTATGAATCTGCGGTTCTTCATCTGTGGATTGCTGTGTTTTTATGAATCTGTGGTTCTTCTTCTATGGTTTACTGTGCTTTATGAATCTTCAGTTCTTCATCTGTGGATTGCTGTGCTTTATGAATCTACGGTTCTTCTTCTGTGGATTGTTGTGCCTTGTAAATTTGCGGTTCTTCTTCTGATAGTTCGACGTAATATATTGTGCTTGCTGTGTTGAGACCCTGTTTCTTCTTCATCGCTTGTGTTTTGTGAACGGCTGTGTTTACCGTGTGGGGACCTTGGTTATCCTTCTTCGTCTCATTTTAATGCTGTAGACTGTGGCTTGGGTACTGTGGAACTGAATACGTTGATTATATATGTGAGACACTGTGGACGGCACCGGCGAGATCTGTAAGTGATATCACCATATGTATAGATATCTTGATCTATATGCTGTGTAGTGACATGTATTAATTTGTACCAATCATCACATGAATGTATGTTTTGATGGTTCAGGCAGCATAATTATAAAGAAAAGAAATCTAACTCGTGTGTTGCCTGGCTATCCATGTACGTATGGTGTGGGTGTGTGTAGAGAATAATTATTACACGCATCCAAACTTTTGAGAGCGAGAGTCAGACAACAAAACACGCACCGCACACCATCCGTAACACTGGCATTCTGTGAAAAAAACAGCTGCAATATAGGCATGGTTGTACACAACTTTCGTCATCTGCTTTAAAACAAAAAGCATATGAACTGCTACGCCTGCTACTATTAAAAAATCATAAGGAATTTGAAGTACATCCGCCAGTTAGCATGGACAAACAAATTACAAGGCAAAACACGACGCATTTCGACCTCTTAGGTCTTCTTCAGGCG
>CM031612.1:14012824-14025324 GCA_018398815.1 Conus ventricosus | reverse complement strand
TCCCCACTCTCCGCCCCTCGCTTTCATGCTCGACCACCCACGAATGCCTCTCCATAGGCAAACACGGTTTATATCATACCGTGGAGGTCATTACATCGTAGGGTATGTTGACTTATAACTTCTTTGGTGTATATGTGTGCACGCGGGGTGTGCGTGCGCGCGCGCGAACCCCCCTTCTTGTACTGAGCGGGCCTTATGTCTACCTACATCTCGTGACTGTGCTTGGACAAAGTATGTTGTGGGGGAGTCCTGCAGATCGTCGTTGCACCGGCAATGATTTTGTTGGACTGCCTGCCTGTTTTTTCCGTGTGTTTGTCCCGTCTCTTTATCTCTGTATATATGCCTGTCTGAATCTCTGTGTGTGTGTACTCTCTTCCCTGTCTTTCTCTCTCTCGCACACTCACTCGCGCTCGCGCACTCTCTCTCTCTCTCTCCTCTCCTCTCTCTCCTCTCTCTCTCTCTCTCATCTCTCTCTCTCTCTCTCTCTCTCTCTCTATATATAATATATATATATATATATATAAATATATATACACATATATAATGCTGAACAATTAAGTAGTGGGTGAAAACAAGTGCAGGCTACCAATTCTTCGGTCATTATATAAATGACTTGAGAAAGATTTGAACTTTCAGTACAGAAAAAAAAATGGAAGATGAAGAAAATGGGGGGAATTTATAAATATGAGAAACGCTTCGCTAGCTGCCTGAGGGACCCATCGAAATCCCTCTCGAAGGAAAATCTTTTAGTATTCCCTGCCCCTAGCTTTTCCTTTCCGGGGAAGGGCTCATCAAGAGCCACGGCTGATTGTGTCTGTGCTTTTGGGGCGTCAAAAAAAACCCCCAACAACTTTACTAGGTATTTGCCACCAAAATTTCCCGGGGATTGCATTTTTCCCTTAAAACGAAAAGGCAGAGGAGTCAAATTCCCATTTTTCCGGGGTCCCTGGGGAGAAAAAAACCAAGTTTCAAAATATCGGAAAATTTTGACCAGGATTTTTATATTTTTAATATTTCCCCCGGGAAAGGTCCCCCCCTTGGAGAAAAATAAGCTTCTAAAGGTCATTTTGAGAAGCAGTTAGGCAGAATCATCTACCATTGAAAGATTGAAGGGTTATCCCCCCCTATTTTTAATCTAAAACTTAAGAGCAAGCTTTTTTTAAAATTTTCAATTTTTCTTGCCCCATTGCCAACACCAAGCTGCTCTGAAAGTTGCGGGAACGTGCTCGGTACTTACCCTTTGGGGAAATTTATTAGTTTGTTGTATATATAATATATATAATTATAAAAATATATATAAATATATATTATAAAATATAAAAAAAAATATAACAAAGAAAAAACAAAGAAAACTGGGACCATTTTAAAGGGAAAGCTAAGATAAATTTATTCCCTGTAAATAATTTCGGCTCCTCGGGCGGAACCCTTCTTCAGGGACCTTCACGTCACTTCTGTGAAACGATTTCTAGACTACGTCAATGTTCAAAAAGACTCAATTTCTCTCTCTCTCTTCTCTCTCTTCTCTCTTTTCCCCTTCCTCTCTCTCAATCTATCTGCGCTTTTACATTTTTAAGGGCACACAAAAACACACACACACACACCCACACACAAAACACACACCACACAAAACCCCACACACACACACACATATATATATATATATTTTATATAAAAATTTATATTATATATATATACAACAAACTAAAAAAATTTCCCAAAGGGAAAATTACCGAGCCCCCGTTCCAGCAACTTACGGGCCCCGTTTGGGTGTTCCCAATGACGCAAGAAATTTTTAAATTTTAAAAAACAAAGCTTGCTCTTATTCTTAATTGAAAAAATTAGGGGGAGAAAACGCATTCATCCCTTCCCAGTTGGAAAAAGGTTTCTCCCTAACTAACAGTATGTGCTTGAGTGGGGGAGGGGAAAAAAAAAGGGCAGAGGAGTCAAATTCCCATTTTCCCCGCGGCCCACTGGGGAGAAACCACCAAGTTTCGAAATATGGGGATATCCCGGGGTTTATTTGTTAGGGTTTCCCCCTTCCCAAATTGGAGGTTTGGTCTTTTCCCCCTTTGGGGGAGAATATAAGCTTGCTGAAGGCTCATTTTGAGAACATTTATTTTTTTTTTTCCCCCCCCCCCACTCAAGCACATACTTTTTATTTGGGCAAAAATCCTCAAACCACTGAGGTATAAATGCGTACCCTCCCCCTTTTCTTCAATCTAAGACATAAGAGGGGTTTTGTTTTAAATTCATATTTCTTGCAGTCATTGAAACCCCAAAGCTTTTTTCTGTAAGTTGCGGAACGGTGCTGGGTACTTACCCTTTGGGAAATTTTATTGTTTGTTGTTTTTTAAAGTCCCTTCCCGGTTTCCATTCCAAAAACGGGCCCCTCGCATTTGGGTGTTTAGAGGATTCTTTTTTTTTTTCTTTTTTTCACAAAAAAATGTAGTTTTTTGGGCTCTTCTTTAGTTTTTTTTTTGCTTCTTAGATGGCCCTTTTTGGTTTTTTTTTTTAAAAAATTTAAACCCAAACAAAACTAAGTATTGCACAAAACCCTTTTTGGGATTGCATTCTTTTTAAAAGGGAAAAGGCGGGGAAAGTCAAATTCCCATTTTCCCGCGGTCATGAGGGAAAAAACCCACAATTTTTCGAAATATCGGTATATAACCAGGAGTTATAAGAGTGAGTTTCCCCCCCTATTGGAGGATGTCTCCCCCTTTTGGAAAAATAAGCTTGCTAAAAGGCTAAATTTTTTGAAAGCATTTATTTTTTTTTTTTCCCCCATCCACCCACTCAAGCACTTTACTTTTATTTAGGCAAAAATTTCCTTCCACTGCAGGTTGAATGCGTATCCCCCCCTATTTCTTCCATTAAGCCCAAAAAGAAAGCTTTTGTTTAAAATTTTCAATTATATAAATTTTATATTATATATATATATATATTTATATATATGTCCCCCACGGTGAGGCCGAAGGGGGGAAAGGACACGCACAGCCCAAACACACTTAAAGCTTGTTTTACGATCTCATTCATAATCATGCATTCGTCACATCAAACCCCCAGAAAAGTCTATAACTTTACTACCTTTTTCATAGAACGAACCATCAATGCATAGGGAATCAAACAAAAAAAAACATTCCCCTCTTTCCTGAATTACAAATTAATTTGTCTAAAATCATTAACTAACCCGGGTATAAAGATTTCTACTTTACCTGGCCGGGTGATCTTAACTATTCCCCCAATCACTGTCTTTTTCGTTTTTTTTCTTTTTCTTTTCACTGCCCACTTTCACAAGGGCCCGACACAACTGCTGGCATGGGTTTTGGTTTGGCTGGCGGGGGTTAAAGGCTGGACTGGGGCCCACTGGCCCGGGTTTGGAAACCTGGATGAAGTGGCGCTGGCCTTTGTATGGGGTCAAACCCCCAAAGTAAAAGATAGAACAGTGACTATCAACATCGATTTTCTCCTTTCTTTTTTCCCGGGCATTAACGCATTCCCCTCTCTCTCTCTCTCTTTGGGCTGGTCTTATCAAATGGAATGGTTGCTTTTCTTTTCTTTTTTTTTTTTCTTTTTTCCTTCTCATTAGTTACCCGCTCTCTCTCTCCACATCTCCCCTCGTCCTTCCTCGGGCAGACTATCTCATGCTAATCTCTCAATTTGGGTTTTCTCTTCCTCCCCCCCCTCATCTCTCTGTTTTTCCCCCTTTCAGAGATTACATCAGCCTCTCTCTCCTGTTCTTTTTGGGTCCCCCTTCGTTCTCTCGTTCTCTCACTCCCCACCCTTCTTATCCCGTTCCGATCTGTAAAAAAGGGGCGAGAAACCATTGGTCAGTATTTTACCCCCCCGTCCCCAAAAGTTATCTCCCTCAAATTTTCCATGGATGTTCAAATCATCCCCAGTAAATGCCTACACGCCTTACTCTCTGTGGTGGTAATTTGGGTTCTTTTAAAATTTGGATTAGCTTGATTTCCCCCCACCACACACTCCCTTTCCCCCCCTTTCCCCTACTTAATGGCCCCGGGTGTGGCTTAACCGGGGCACGGGCCCCCTTAAAAATTTGGGGCTAGTTGGGGTCGGGGTGGGCCCGCCACAAACGTTTTTGGGGCCCCCAAACCTCCCGGGAACCTGTGGTCCAGCCCCTAAAAACTGTCTGCGTCTCCCCCTGTGCTAAATTGGCGGGGAAGCGACGCAGGAGCCGTCTTCGTGGCGCCAAGAGTCTGCTTTTGGGGATTTTTCCGTCCAGTTAAAAGGGGCCCGGGCGAGGACCAATTTTGGGGTTGTGTTGAATTTTGCCCGTGAAAATTTTCCCCCCTTGAAAAAAGACAATGCCCGCATTGTCTCAAAAAAAACGGTACAAAAAAGACAAACCAAATTTTGCTAAACCCAACCAGCTACCCCTTTGCAAATTTTAAAAAAAATTTACTTTAAAACCCAAGGGTTTAAAAAAAATTATAAAATATATCATTATTTGGTTTCCACCCAATGATTTTATCATTGACGTGCGCTCTTGCTTTAAAATTTCAACTCCTTTTAAAGGGACCCTTTTGCGCACAAAATTGCAATTCCCCGCCTGGGATTTGCCACATCTTCTTTTCCCACAATTTTATGAAAAGCACAATTAAAAAGGCTCACGACCCCATGCATTTACTGAGGAATCCCCAAACCTCATTAAATTGCAAATAAGGAAATTTACACAAAAAAGCGAGGGTATGCCCCAAAGCTAACTACATTCAAAAGAACATGTTAAACCAAAAAAAAATATAACCAAGTTCAAAAAAGAAATATTAACAAGTCTCACACGAAAATATAAACCCCATACCCAAACGGGGAATGAACCCTATCCAATAAACATAACTGAAAATCAAACAAAATTTATCAAAAAAAGCCCCCCGGGATTTGACTGATTCCTCTATTTTCGCTTGCTAGACAAAGCGATTTAAAATTAGTCAGCCCCCAAACATTCTTTTCGACCGGGAAAATTTTACTGCACTGGGTACCTGTGGGGCCTGCAATCCATTGCCCAACGAAAGCACTCTGCTTTTTTTTCAACTGCGCCCCTGCGGGGAATTTTTGAGGGGGGTTGGTGATCAGTCCTATCACAAAAAACCCCCCCCATACAATTTATTTGTAAAATTTTCTGCCGGCCCCCCAAAACCCCAAAAAACACTCCCTCTTACTGTTGCACCCTTCTTCAATTTTGGTCAATTCCCCCTTCAAAACCCCCCGGGAAACTCAAACCCCTTCATGCCCCTGCAACAAACGCCCCCTTTTTCCCACCCCCCCTGTTTGCATCTTCCGCCAAAAAGGGGTTTGGACATAGGGTTTAGTTTTCAAGAGGGGACGGGAACCTAGTCTTTCCAACCCCTTCGGCAGTGCTTGCTCTGCAGCGTCGGGACCATTTGGGCCCCCCTGCCGGTTTCCCTGCCTTAAACCAAATCATGAGAGGATTCGTGATTGCTGCAAATTTGGAAAAAAACCCCATGAACCCAATAAAACCTAGCAGATTTCCTGATTTTCCTGTTTTGGTTTTTGGTCTCTCAAATTCCCATCATCTTCCCCACCTTTCCTCTTTCCGGTTTTTTGGGGTGTCGCCTCCGGACAACAAAACCTGGGAACCCCAGGTTTGGGAAAAACCCCAACCTGGCACTTTGGGGTCTGGCTGTGAGTTTGGCTTCCCCCAACCCCTCTCTAAAACTGGGTTTCCCAGCTGCCTCATAAGCTCCTCCCCTGTCTCGGGGTGCTATCAGAATGTCACCCTGAAATTCCCAACCCCCCTTCCAAACCCCTCAATAAATTCCTCATATCCGAGAGAAGACCAGGTGCGTTGCCCTACCAAAAGGGAAATACTCGGGCCCCTGGTATACCCCATAGGAGGGAGAAAGCTTTTTGCCCCCCTTTGATCCTTACTCAAGGCTATTTTTTATAAAACCCTTTCTCAGATCTACCCCGGTGTAATTTCTGGTCTTTTCTTGTGGGGAACTGAACGAACGGTCTTCCCTTTCCCGGGATGACTCTCATCGACCTTGGTGACAAGTTCAGACTCCATTTGTCGACACAGAACGTGCCCCCTGACTTTTTCCTCAAATAAAAAACGACGGGGGCACTATTAATTATTTTGGGCGGGTTTTAATCACCCCCCAATTTCCCAAATCTTTTCTACCTTCCCCCCGGGGTTTACTTGGTTTGGGGGCCTATGGGATGGGTTGGCTTTACATGTCGGGTTTTTGCGGGTGTTTAAACCCCCCGGACATTCTCTAGGGGTTTTCCTGCCTGGGTTTTTCAGGCAGGGACGCCCCCTCGGGTTTTAGGAGCCCCCAAAATTCCTCCGTCTTTCCCAGTCAAACCCTTATACAGTGAAAAGTCCCCGTATGACCCCCCCCCCCCTTTTTTTCCTGGAAATCAGGGAACCCAAAAATTCCCCCTTTTTCTGCTGGGGCCCCCTTTTACCTCCATCAAAGATTTTCTGCTGCGCCCATGTGTGAAGTTCCCCCACGCCCGAAAAAAAATTTTCGGAAACAAATTTGCATGGGGAAAAAGGGTTTTTAATTTTCCCCTTTTACATCGATTCCCGGGAGTCCTGACTTTCCTTTTCAATGATGGGGAATGGTTTCCCCTTTCCCAAAAGCATCCCGAGCTTTTTTGTGATCCGTGGGAAGCAGTAACAGGGCTCATTCCCCCTTGAGGAATTGCTTCCCCCACCTTCCCGTCGTATTGCTTTTTTGGACGCCCCCCCCCCTCCTGCAAGCCTCCCTTCGACCTTTTCAAATCCCCCTCGGCCTATTGCGTAGGTCCACCACATACTGATAATTTGGTTTTTTACCTTTTTCTTTAACCCCCTGTTCTCCCGGGCCCCCAGTTTTCTGGGGAATGCCACTGGTTCCCCCAACCGTCCCCCCCCATACAGCCGCTCAAATGGCGAAAAACCTTTTGCTTTTCCTGAGGGCTTCCCCGTAGGCGGGAAAAGTGCCGCTGGGGTGTATCGGGCCCAAACTTCTGGCCTTTTCCCCACAGAGCTTTTTTAAGATGCCCTTTAGCTCAAACCCTGAATTCTTTCCCCAAGCCATTGCTTTTTGGGGGGGTATGGGGTTTTTTTAGAAGGGTGTTGAACCCCAAACAGCCCGGGTTTACCTCCCCCAACAAAAGCCTGAGGTTTGAACTGTGACCCCCCGGGCAAGAGAACTTGTTTCTGGCACACCCCCCGCGGGAAAAAAATGTCCCCACCCTTCAGCGACCGTTGGGGGTAAATTTTTTACGCCTTTTAAAGCAACTGCTTCTGGGTTAAACTGGTTGCGTATTTCCCCAATGTCAACAAAATTAAACCTTGCCCACCTTTGGGGAAAAGGGCGCGATTGGGGCCCCAAACAGGTCCAGCCCCCCTCCGAATGGTGCGTCAATTAAAGGGGGTTTTTTAAAAAGGTGCCCTTCCCCTTCACCCTCTTGTGGCTGACCTTTTACCACCGCACAAAGGGGCATGCCCGAAACGCTTGAGGTTTTGCCCAAAAGCTCCTGGCCAATGAAAGGGCATCAAAAATTCGGTTGCTGTTTTTTTGGGGCCAATGGGCCCCCCTGAGCGCCCCGTGACCCCCTGACTTGACAGTGTCACGTTTAAACCCGCTGGTACCTCAACTGAGTGGGCCCCTTTCCTTTTTTTCCCCTTGGTGAACACTCGGTACAACAGCCCCCCTTTCACAAGAAATTTTGTTCAACCCCCTCTAAACCCCCTGTTTCTCTCCACCTCTTGCCAAATCCCAAGCTTTTCCCAGCGAGGGTTTTTTTCCTTGGGGCTTTCCCTAAAATCTCAGGCACACTTTTATGCTGACTTCCTTGCGGGGAAAGCCCAAAGGTTTATCAACCCTTTTTCCCCCTTCTTGCTCCGTGTTTTAACTGCTGGGCCCCCGTAGCGTCAACAATCAGGGTCCCCCGGATCCTTTCAAACCCGGAAAAATTTCCGATTTATCAAATCAAGAAGGGGGTTTTTCCAAACACCAACGCAGACAACTCGCCTGAGAAGTTTGGGGGAAAGTACTTCTATCTTAGCAACTGGAAACTCCCCCACAGGGGCCATCGATTAGATTTCAGGCTGGGTTTTTCCCTGTCAAAAACCCCCCTTTTTCGACCCGCGTTTTTCCCTATAAACCCCATGAACAACCCGTGTCTCGAAACCCCTTTTACCCCCTGCTGGCCATCCCCCTTCTTCCACTGGTACGAACCACTCAAGCCCAGGGGCCCCCCATCCCTGGGCACTGACGGCTGTCCGTGGGTGCCATAGGGTGCACCCCCACCCCCTTCAGACTGAATCCCTTTTTGGGTTTCCCCTGCGGTCGTTTCCCTTGAAAGACCCCTTATCCACCTTTGCCCAAAGGGTTTCTGCCTTCTTGGGAACCCATGCGACAATCCCTCGCCCCAAAATGTCCCTTCTTGTGGCAAATGAAAACCTAAAAGTCCCCTTTGCCCCTTTCCCTTTTGGGCCCCCCCACTGGGGTTTTAGACTTTGCAGGAAAAATTTTCCTATCTCCTTGCATCCCTTTTCACCTGTGCCTAGCACCTGTTTTTTTCCCGACCTTAGTGCCCCCAAAAGGCCTCCCCTTAAACCTCTGCGAACTTCAACAACTTCCTGCTGTCTCTGGCTGTCTTTTCTTTCCCAAAAGGATGGTTAACCGGGCCGCAACCGACAAAATCCCGTTCCTTTTATAAATGCTCTTTTTTATTCACGAACTTCCCCCTTTTTTGTCCCCCCTTTAACTTAAACCACTTCTTTAAAAAGGGGAATTTTAAAAGGGGCACCAAAAATGAGTGTTTTCGCCACTTTCTTTAAAATTTTGCTGAACGAAATTTTTTCCCCGAACCCCTCCTCTGTGAAGGTCCCTTTCCCTTTTTTCAAGTTTTCCCTTCCCCAGCGCCGAAATCAGACGTTGTTCCGCTGGAAAAGCAGTGGAAAAAATTTTTAATGCCTTACCGTAATAGCGCTGAAAAAAATGACTGCCCACTCTTCCCGAAAGGCCCAAACCCCGACTGGTCCCCAAAAAGTTTTTGAAACGGGCTGATGTATGATCAATTTGAATCGGTTTTCCCTTTAGAGAATTTTGGCAAATTGGGTCGGGGGGGTTTGGTGGCCCCAGAGTCCCTGGAGACGGGAAACCCCAAACCTCGGGGGCTCCCCTTTTTTATTCTCACTTTTTCTAAACTCTAAAATTTAAAACCTTTAATTTTTTTTTTTCCTCGTTTCCCTAGCCTTTTAATTTCCTTTCTGTTTCCTGCTTCCTTTTTTTTTTGTTTCCTGCGGTTCCCCTTTTTCTTTCCTTCTCCTGCCCTTTATTTTTTTTTTTTTTCCCTTTCCCCAGCCTGAAATTTTCATTAGCCTGAAACCCTTTAAACTTTCTGGTTTTCCCGCGCCCTCTACTGGGGATACGGCGTCTTTCCGCGGTTTTATCCCTTTCCATCTTTTTTTGGTTTTTTAAAAGAATTTCAAACCAAAATCTCTCCTGAGTAAAACCCAGATCCGAGCGAAAGCTCAAATTGTTCAAAAGGGGTGTTTTTTTCTTCCCCATTTTATCTTCCTCTTTTTTTTTTTTTGGGAAAAAGCCCTTTCTACAAAGACAGCCAAACGGGGGTTACCGAAACGGTACGTAATAGCACAATCCTAAAATGATAATATTAGCTTTGGGAAAAACGTTGTTTGTTTTTATAAAAACGCCCAGCGCCTGACCCAAAAAATGGGGGGGGACGAAATTTTTGGAAAAACTGTGCGAATAAGTACTCTTTGGGGGAAATGCCAAGCCTATATTTAAAAAATCCGGAAGCAATCCAAGCCCAAATATTAAAAAATTTGGGAATACAGTAAGACAAAACCCCCTTTTCTTAGGGTTACAATATTGGAAACCCACCCAACTTTTCTCTGAGAAGGTTTAACAATTAAAATAAATGGGCCAAATATCCCGGCAGGGTCGCCCAATAAAATTTTCCCCCCTCGGGTGTTTTGAAGGGGGGAAGGGGCTAGCGCACAGCCCAAACCCACTCACACTTGCTTACGAAAACTCATTTTAATATCATTTCATTTGTCACATTCCCCAAACCACTTTGTAAAGTCTATAACTTTACTACCATTTTCATAAACGAACCATCAAGCATATGGAAAACAAACAAAAAAAAAATTTCTCTTTTTCCCAACTTCCCCAAAAACCCTTTGTTAAAAAAATCATTAACCCAAACCCCGGGGATATATAGATTTTTACTTTAAACCCGGCCAGGGGATCTTTAATTTTTCCCCCGAAAACACGGCTTTTTTTGTTTTTTTTCTTTTTCCTTTTTTTACTGTCACTTCACAAGCACGACACAATGCTGGCAGGGTTTTTGGGCTGCTGGCACCGGGGCCCCGGCTGGGGCTGCTGGCACTGGTCAGGTTGGGGCTGCCGAAGAAAGTTTGGGGCGGGCCCTGTATTTAGGTCGAACCCCCGTGAAGAAAGAACATGACTATCAACTCGTTTTGTTTTTTCCCCTTTCTTCTTCCCGCAATTTAAAGCATTGAAATCTTCTCTCTCCTTCCAAATTTTTTCTTATCAAAAAACAAAGGGTTTCTTTTCTTTTCTTTTTTTTTTTTTCTTTTCCCTTTTCCCTTTCCCTTTTAGCAGCTCTCCTCTCCACATCCCTCCTCAGTCCCCTTTCCCCTTTCCCGACTATTTAAGCTAATCTTAAAATTGGTTTTCTTCTCCCTTTCCCCCCATCTCTCGCTTTTCCCCTTTCCTTTAGGGGAAATTTCACTCAACCCCCTCTCTCTCTCTGTTCCCGTTTTGTTTTTCCCCCCTTCTCTCGTTCTCTCACTTTTACATCCTTCTTTCCCCGTTCCCATCTGTCAAAAAGGGCGAGTCCATTGGTCAGAAATTTTTTTCCGCCCCCAAAACCCCAAGTTATTTTCCCTCAAAATTTCCCTTGGGATTTCAAAACTGCCCGTCATCCCTACGCCTTACTCTCTGTGGTGGTCAATTGGGCATTTAATTGATTAGCGATTTTACCCCCACCACACACTACCTTCCCCCCTTTCCTACTTAAAATGGGCCGTTTTGGCTTAATCTGGGCACTGGGCACTTAAATTTTGGTAGAAAGAGTCTGGGTAGGCCCCACGAAAGTCCCGACCAAAAACCCCCCGAGACCTGTCGGTCCAGCCACTCAGACTGGCTGCTGTCTCCCCGCTGTGCTAAATTGGCGGGGTGCACGCATGGAGCCCCCCTTCGTTGCCGCCAAGATGTCTTTCGTTTGGACTTTTTGTCCAGTTGAAGTGGCCGGCGACGGCCCACCTTTGGGTTTTGGGTTTAATTTTTTACCGTGAAATTTTATATGTTGTCATGCTTTCCGGAGTCCCTGGGCCCCTCCCGCCCGCACCCCCGCCAAAGGTTTAAAATCCGAAAAAGGGGCGCAATTTACTTTCCCTTTTTCCCAAGGCGCACAAAAAATACGCAACACCCAAAAGTTGGGGTTTTTTCCCCCCGCTCCTCCTACGGAGGGAAAAAAAATTAAATTTGTACCCAAAAAATTCCCAAAATTAAAATTTTCCACCCCTCCCCTCCAATGGGGAAGGCAAACAAAAATAAACACAAAAACCCCCCTCCCCTCCACCCAAAAGGTTTAAAACCTGGTACTGTTTCCCCCCTTCAACTGAAACATTCCCGGGAAAAAGGGGGTTTACGTCACTATCCATCATCAAACCCATTTTTTCTATTTTACATTTCTTGTAACCTCCCCGCAAAAAAGATCAATCAAAACACGATTTTACAAAAGTTGAAAGGTTTTTATAATAATCATAACCCCATGGGGGAATGCGCCAGAGTCAACTTCATCCACATAGGGAAAAGCGAGTCCTTCTTCATCAAAACAGAATGGGAAAGACAATTTTTTCATCCAGTTTCCCTTTTTCCCCCAAAAAACCACCCCAAAAAAAGCCCCCGGCCCCCAAAGGGGGGCTGGGCCCGGGTGGAAAACCCCCTCCCTGGGAAGGGTATGCGGGCGAGGTCCGCCACCCGTCCCAGTCTGGGGTCAGGTCCGGCACATCCACCACCTCCAAACACTCCCACCCGTGGCCCGGCGCGAGACAGGCAACCTGTCAACACACTCGGAACCACGTGCAGTTCTACAATAACTAAGGAGACTCACTTCAACATGAAGATGTAAACAGTAACCTTTTCTTATAAGTTTTTACTTTAAATATTACTTTTCCTTTCTTTTCCCCATTCTTTTATAAAGAAATGTTACAGGTGTAACCACACTGGTTCTTATCCTTTTCTTTTCTTTTGAATACAAATGCTTTCTTTAATTTTTCCCCAAAGATTTCACTTCTCTCTAGTTAAACATTAATGACAAAAATACCTCAACGATGCATCAGCCTTGCATCGGTCTTCAATCGCCGTAAACAAACAGACCATGCGACTCCCCGGCTGGCGTAGAGCAAGTGATTATAAAATTGTCTAGTTAACTTAAATAACGCGCCCAAGCAGTACTCACCCGGGCCA
>CM031612.1:13996944-14010786 GCA_018398815.1 Conus ventricosus | reverse complement strand
CACCATACATCCTTCGAACGTCTTTATCCGCACACCTTCGTCGGAGGAACGTGCTGGTGTGTCGACCCTACCGAGATCTGGAAGAGGACTGTGAACGTCAGCGGAATTCCGGAACGCTACGCAATTCCGTGAAGCTGAGTGACAATCGCTTAAACACATCCCTCCATATCCAAGCACGCCATAACACACTCAGACATTTTTTTTTCTTACATATATATTATCTTGTGCATGACTACATTTCTTTTGTGTGTATCCTCCGGGAGATATTTTTGTAGCACGAGCAGACAGTCTATATTCGTGCTACTGCAAGAAGTGAAGGGAAGAAGGACAGAGACTTTGTCGTTATTGGTGTATGTGCATGATTTATTTCTTTTATGTGTAACTCATTTCATAGGCAACAAACGGACATCAACATACAAAGCAACCATACGACATATTCACCGCAGATCATCATCATCTTTATTCATACTTAATTAAATTCAGTTGTTGAATCAAAGATCAAACCTCTTGACTACATCTGTGGAAAGAAAGTGAAGGGTGTGGACGAAAGCTTGACTTTCCTGCTACGGTCTATCGTTCTTGCCTGAGCACTCAACCATCATTTATGAATGGGGTCTTATTAAAAACGTCACAAACATAGATTTTCTATTAAAAAGAAAGAAAGAAAGAAAAAGAACAAACGGAATTTCGTTAAACTCTTTCTTGCACGTGAAAATCTTAGTTCAGATGAAAAATGATGATCTTTTCTGAAACTAAAAAAGCACATCAAATGGGACATCTCTGAACCAGATTTCCAAGGAGCCAGCTGGAAGGTGTTTATATATGTCTGACATCATGTAAGTCCCCCCACTCTATAAGAACATGTTCTACAGGTAGGAAACAGAATACTACAAAAGAAAGCAACTGAAGCTATGGGGAAAAAAACAAAAAAACAGACAGAACATACAAACAAACAACAAAATACGGGCACTTTTGACACATTTCATTGTCTTGATGATAATGATGATGATGATGATGAGGAGGAGGAGGAGGAGGAGGAGGGGGAGGAGGAGGAGGAGGAGGGGGAGGAGGAGGGGGTGGTGATAATGATAACAACAACAATAGCAAGAATAACAGCAACAACAACAATGATAATAAGAATAATGATTAAAAAAAAATAACAACAATAATAATGGTGATGATGATGATGATGATGATGATGATAATGATGATGATGATAATGATGATGATGAAGATGATGATGAAGAAGATGATGATGATGATGATGATGATGATGATGATGATCATCATCATCATCATCATCATCATCACCGAACACAATAAAAACACGAACACTAAAAAAAAAAAGAGAGAGAGAGAGAGAGAGAGAGAGAGAGAGAGAGAAAAGAAGCTACCAACAAGCCCCGCTGGTCAGTGAATCAATCCACCTTACCAACCAGGTAACACACCAACTGAGCAGCCACCCGACAATCCAACCCACAAACCAACACACAAGCCAACCCACAAACCAACCCACAAACCAGTTAACCAACCAGTCAACAAGCCAGCTGACAAACTAGGCAAGTAAAAGCTAAATAACCGATCAGCTGAGGAGAAAACTGAACAGCTATCATTAATGTCATGAAAGAGAGCTAGTGAAAGGAAAATTTGCTATAAAAACGAACGAACAGACGCAGATTTGTACCAGTCCAAAGCAGTGTTGAAACCACGTGCTGGTCATATCCGCCTACCCAACTACCATCAGCAACAAAGAACAATGCCAGCGGAAGACCACATCCTCCACAGAAGATGCTGAAGATGGACAGCTGAAGATGGACAGAGCCTCATCTTCACAAGCCCGTGACCAGCATCACCAGCGGAAGTCTAACCCTGAGCCCTGGAAATCCAGAGTAAACAGACACAGAGAACTGGCACGGAACGTGGCGCCGGGACCGTACGTGTTACATGGCCAGAATGCTCATAAAGACAGAAAAAAGACAAAACATCATCATCATCATCATCATTGTGACGAAAAGCTTGACAAGTCCACCCAACTGGTCGTTAGCACACGCTCGTTTGTATACTTTGTACAAACCACCAGTGCCATTCTCCCTCCCTTCTCTGTCCCATCTGTCACACAAAGGCAGAGAGAATAGGCTAGATTTCAAATCTATGCCAACTCCCCATCCCCCACCCCACCCCACCCCACTCTCCCCTTCTCGCCCTGATGCCGCGATTCAAGACTGAAACGTTACGTCACGTCGCGCTCTGCGTCATTGTTCTCACTCCACCTCCCTCCTCTACACGATTCACGATAGTTTATTTGTCCTCATAGAATACAAGGAAAATTTGTTTGTGGTGCCATTATCAAAATTCACATATTACAACAACTTATAAACAAGTATATCATAAAAAAATATTCCACTCTTTGCACTGTGCTGTCATTCCTTGTCAATTCATTTATCCATCTTGTGTCAGTCTATACATATATATATAAATATTAACACATGCACGCACACATCCTACCACCCCTCCCCCACCACCACCACCCCCACCACCACCCCAGATACACACACACACACACACACCACACCAATACAGAATCACACGCACACCCCCCGCCAAAACAGTGTCACACACACAAACAAAACACACACACACACACACACACACACACACACACACACACGCACACACACAGAGGCGCACACATCACCACCGCAAACCACCGTCACATATGCAATATTATCACAACACTTAAATAAACACTCCAACTGTAAAACAGAACGCTCCAAGATATGCTCAAAGTTAAGTATAAAAAAGAAAGAAAACAAAAACAATAGCGCCATTCAAAAGATCAATAATATTGCAAAATGTATAATTACGTAAACTGTAAAAGCAACCTGCAGAGTTAAATACAAATCAGGAATAAAAGATTTACTGCTAAGTAAGATGTTTGAAGTTGGGTGAGAGAGAGAGAGAGAAAGAGAGAGAAAGACCGAAGGGAGATAATTCATAGGGGGTGTGAAAATTGAAAACAGACTTGTATGAACATTTTAACTATAAAAACATATCATTCTCTATTAAACCAAGTACGGAATAAAAGAGCACAAAATTTCAATGCCAAGAAATTATATCACAAAAAGTATGATTGTTTAAACAGTAAAAATAATGCAATCAAGTAAAGATATTGTAGTAAAAATGGCTTGGATGGGAGGGGGGGGGGGGGGTCCTTCACATACACACACACACACACACACACATATATATATATATGTGTGTGTGTGTGTGTGTTGAAAAGCTTGATTTCTGTGCGGATCTCGGAGTCGTCTCTGCACCTGTCGCTCTGTAAGAGTAACGGCATAACCCTTAACCATTCCCGTATAAAAAACCAGCGATAATTTTGTTTATAGCTTGCTCCAGACTTGTGTCGATGTCCGACGGGTGGATTTCTGGGCCCCTGCTGTTTCACTCCTACATGTAGATCGGAACGCAAACACCGAAGCGTATCCTGAATATACGACGTGTCATCATCATCTCGAATCGGCTTGATGTGTTCCTCCTGTGCTGTGTACTATGTTCATCCAATTCGGTGTTAGGTACGGCCAGTTCATTCGCGACACAAGTGGTAGGCCTACCGAGACCAGCTCCAACCTGTTCATGTCGTCCGTTCTGCTGCTCCGATCTCTCTTGATCCCGTCGCTCCTGGCTGGGGGAGGAGGGGGGGGGGAGGTGCAAAGGGGTACAGGATTGTATATAATTGGCAGAATTTTTTTTTCTCTGTGTGTGCGTGCGTGCGTGTGTGTGTGTGTGTGTGTATGTGTGTGTGTGTGTGTGTGTGTGTGTGTGTGTGTGTGTGTGTGTGTGTGTGAGCGTGGGTGTGTATGTGCGTGCGCGCGTGTATGTGTGCGTGAAAGAGTGTGTTTGTGAGAGTGAATGCATGTGTGTACGAGTGCTCGAGTATGAATGTGTGTGTGTGTGCGTGCGTGCGCGCGCGCGCGCGCGCGCGCGTGTGTGTGTGTGTGTGTGTGTGTGTGTGTGTGTGTGTGTGTGGGCGCGCGGGTGTGTGTGCGCGTGTGTATGTCTGTGTGTGCGAGTGTGTAAGTTTGAGTATATGTGAGGGTATGGGTGTGTTTGTATTGAGATGTGTGTATTTGTGTATTTATGTAAGTGCGTGTGTTTGTGCGTGTGTGTGTGTGTATGTGAGTACGTGTGTGGTGTGTGTGTGTGTGTGTGTGTGAGTGTGTGTGTGTGTGTGTGTGTGTGTGTGTGTGTGTGTGTGTGTGTGTGTGTGTGCGCACGTATTTTTGTGTGTTAATTATGCTTCTTTGCTTTGAATGAAAAACGTTCATATTCTGTTCATAATGTTTTCTTAAATGTCAGTACAACCTTGAGTTAATCTGACAATAAATTGGTTTCAGTCAGTCAGTACATACATATATACACATGTATACATACACATATAAATACATACATACACACACATACACATATTATATATTTATATAATCTAACAATACAACATGACATTGAAACAATAAATTGTTTGCACCATGCCATGATATCACAGAAAAGTATGATTATTTAAACAGTAAAATGACAATTAAGTCATGTATAATTCAAGGATTAAAAAAAATATAATAATAATAATAACCCTCTCCGTCCCGTTCACGCGTTAGCGTAGAGGAATGACACAGCACGTTGGCCGCTCTCTCCACCTCCCCTCCCCATCCCTTCTCTCTCACTAAGCAACTCTGCGCTCCCCATCCCCCCTCTTCCCCCCCCCCCCCCCTTTTCTTTAATATTCACCGGCCTGCATACAGACGGCTGTGTGCAGGTGTGGGATGATAACATCGTGTCGGACAAGCACTTTACTCATTAGCATTCGTTCTAACAATGGGCACATAAATTACCGGCCATTGAACTCGGCGCCAAGTTCAAATAGTTCCCAGGGGTAAGAACAGATCACACTCCCCGACTCACTCTCAGTGTTTGATTGACACTATGTCACCAGATTTAGACACATGATTTGGCAGTTTAGAATACACAGGAGACACATAGTCCCTGAGCTTCACTTTTCCTGAAGACCAGCTGTCGATCAGTACTAAGGAACAAGACAGACGACAGGGTTAATCAAGACAGGAGAGCATGGTAATCTCTCTCTGATCTGAAAATCCAGTCTAACGTTTCGCTGATTCATTCCAGGAAAATGTGAGTTGACACTATGTTTTACATTTCGAATCTATGCATTGATTTTATGTGTGCCATGTGGTTTAGCAGTGTAACTTTGTGACAATACTTGGTGACATTTATCAAAATGGTGAATGATTGTTCCATGTGGTAGTTTGCTATCACCATGTAGTTATGATTCTTTGTTAACAATCTGACCACTATTCTTTGTGTTCAATCTGACTTTTGCCAGTGTGCAATTCTATCGGTTAAGATGATAACTGAATGATAAAGTTAGATCAGAAAAACAGTGTGCCTGTACTAGGTGAAATCTGCTAAGTTTATTTACAAATACTGGTGATTGTTGGAATGATTTGTAGTGTATGACAGACTCTAAGTCTACACCACATGTGTACTTGGGCTAAGTGATTTCCAAGTTAATGTGATTCAATTCATAAGAACCATTGAAGAGTACTTTGACGGAAACTGTTAGCATTGTATTACTGTCTGCTAACCTTTTGTAAGCTTAACTCAGCCTTTTAAACAAAAGTGGAGATTGATAGTTATAGTCAAAACTCTACAATAGAGAAAACCTTTGCTGGCTGAGTTCTCACACCTCTTCTGAAAGATAAGAGGGTAACTGTGTGAACTTGACAAGCCAGCCACCCTGCTACTTAACTACAGACCAGGTTCTCTGTATCGCAGACCTGGGACCGTGGCTACCCCAGAAACCAGGGCGACACCAGATACAACTCTCTGGGCCAGACAGGGTGAACACACTCCACAGCCCAGCACTACAGCAACAGGTCTACACTGCAGGATCAGTCACCAGCCACCAGAGAGAGATCAACAATCCTCTCCTACTTAGATAAGTCAAAATTAATCCAACTGGACAATCAACCCACTTGGAACTTTTCCCTCACTTAATGATGAAACAGTGAGAACTAAAACTCAGCCTATAGGACAGACCTTACACTTACCAATGTGTAAGCAAGTAAAAGTTGATGTGTGAAATTGCACTTAACTGGTGTCAGTTCTCTGTTGTTCAATCAGTGTTGAATGTTTGAACTTCTCTCTTCAATTCTGTCTCTCGGAGCTACAAGTACTTTTAAGAGTACCGGCCTAAGGAAACTGATCTCAGAGCCACTATTGAGTATTTTAACAGACCCGGAAAAAATATAAATTTCTTTCGATGACTAGTACCTGAAAGTTGCTCCTTCCTCCACTAGAAAGAGAGAGGGTGGAGGTGAAATGTTAATATAATTTTCATAGAGAAATTTTTCCAAGTCCTTCCCCCAGAGGACCCACCTACCACTCCTCAACATCTCGTCACAATCATCATCATCATCACCACCACCACCACCATTTTTATCATCATCATCATCATCATCATCATCATCATCATCATCATCATCATCATCACCACCACCACCACCACCACCATCATCATCATCATCATCATCATCACCGTCATCGTCACCGTCATCGTCATCATTTCGTCGTCATCATCATCGTCGTCGTCGTCGTCGTCGATATCATCATCATCATCATCATCATCATCATCATCATCACCACCACACCACCACCACCACCACCATCATCATCAACATCATCATTATCAACAACAACGACAGCAACAACAATCATCACAACAACAAAGGCAACAACAATATTCAATCCAAGAACGGAATGGTCGGAGACAACTTGTTGTCGTTCTATGCTCCCGAAAGAGCAGCATGCATCAATGTAAGTAAATAAGTACGTAAGTGAGAAAGCAGCTAAGCACATGGTGAGGTAAGCAACTGAATAACGTAAGTGTGTAAGAGAGTAGGTTACAATAAGTGAACAAGTGAGAAAATGGTTGGAAGGAGGGAATGTGGGAATGAAGGGAGGAAGGTAGGAAAGAAGAAAGAAAGAACGGAAGTTCTGAAGTATGATAAAGTAAGTAAGAAGCCAGGTCAGAAAAAAAAAATAATGAAGTAAAAATGAACTTAAAAGAAGAAGTTGTATACCGCCGAACAAAAGAAAGAAACAAATTACACGACAAACACGACGCCTTTCGACCTCTTTGGTCTTCTTTAGGCAAGACAAAGAACATTCAAGACAATGCAAACGAAGAACAAACAATCACTTATCTCCTCAAACTGGGCGCGATATGTTGGAAGGAGGAACATGTGCCCAACTGAGGAGGAAAGTGATTGTTCGTTCTTCGTTTTCTATTGTCTTGAATGTTTGTTTGTCTTGCCTGAAGAAGACCAAAAAAGTCGAAACGCGTCGTGTTTGACGTATAATTTGTTGTTTCTTTCGTTCGGCGGCAGGGCAATTTTTTTCTTTTAAGTTTGTTTCAATTTCCTCCCGCAGTTACCTCATTTTGAAACTACGGAACTAAAAACCAACAAATAAGTAAAGCTGAATAATGTAATCCGACAGCGTAGGGGGGTGGGGGTGGGGGGGGGGTTTCACTGGATTCAAATCCGAATCTCTTCAGTTGAAGAACAACAAAAGCTGAAGAAAAACAACAAAAGCCGCCCAAACATTTCTGGCATTCCCTTTCTCTCTGCAATAACCGTTGTAAAGAGAAATGGTGCAGTTGTTACACACTCGACACGAGGATGAAAATTATGGGAGCCAATTTATCGCTGAAAGCAGCGTCTGTCATCTTAAATTTGTCCCGAGTACTGCTACGTGAAGCAATGTGAGTGTGCGTGTGTTTGTGTGTGTGTGTGTGTGTGCGCGCGCGCGCGCGCGCGCGTGTGTGTGTGTGTGTGTGTGTGTGTGTGTGTGTGTGTGTGTGTGTGTGCGTGCGTGTGTGCGTGCGTGCGTGCGTGTTCTTCTGCGTGTGTTTGTGAGAGTGTGTGTCTGTGTCTGTGAGTCTGTGTATGTGTTGTGTATGTGTGTCTTTGTGTGTGAGTATGGGTGGGGCATGGTGGGGGTATTATAACTAATGTTTGGGTTTCATTCTTCAAGGGAAAGCCATGGCTGTGTGAAACCAAATAGAGAGGGTAAAGGGGTGGTGCTGGGGGAAGGAAGTTTTGAATTGTGGTGTATGACCTTCATACCACGCGTCAATGTAACGCATGCATTGGTGGTGTGTAGCCCATCTAAATGGCATTCTCGGATTTCCTGGCACTGATGGACTTGGCGCCTGATGCTACCGGAGTGCCAGCAGCCAGTTGCAGTGCTTCTGTTTCTCATCTCATAGCACAGACGGCTTAGGGTGAAGGTGCATGCGTGCGTGAGTGTGAGTGTGAGTTGGAGGAAGGGGAGGCGAGAGGGGATGTAAGGGGAGGAGAGGGGGAGGGAAATATTTAGCACGCGAGGCAAGTGGGTGAAGCGTGCGCGAAGTTCAAATGGGACGTAGTGCAAGTGCGTGATCTCTCTCCCTCCGTCCCTTTTTCTCTCTGTCTCCCTCTTTCTGCATTTTTTCTTTCGTGATCCCTCCTCTCTCTCTCCATCTCTCTCTCTCTCTGTCTCTGCACTTTTTCTTTTGTGATCTGTGTGTGTGTGTGTGTGCGTGTGTGTGTGTGTGTGTGTGTGTGTGTGTCAATGACTCTGCATCTCTCTGTCTCTGTCTTTCTCTCTCTCTCTCTCTCTCTCTCTCTCTCTCTCTCTCTCTCTCTCTCTCTCTCTCTCTCTCTCATTTCAAACACTTTCCTATGGCGTCCCACAAGGCTCTATCTTGGGTCCCTTATTATTCACAATTTACATCAATGATCTCCCTCTACATATCACATCCACCTGTGAACTTTTTGCTGATGACACAACAATCCACACAAATCATTCTGATGTTACTGTTCTTGCACAAACTTGACAAGAAAGTGCGAAATGATCTCGTGAAATGGACTGAACTAAATCACATGTCGCTTCACCTCAAAAAACTAAATCCATGCTTATCACAACCAGGCAAAAAAGACAAAATCTCACTCTTAAGTTTCCTCCGGTACATCTTAAAAATGAACCCGTTGAACAGGTTACATGCCTCAAAGTGCTAGGAATAACCATTGATAACAATATGAGCTGGCAAGCTCACATAACCTCACTATGCAAAAAACTTTCACAGAAAGTTTTTCAACTCTCCAAAATCAAACGCTTCCCCTCGACCTGCATTCACGCAAGCTCTTTTTCCAGTCTCATATTCAATCATACATAGACTATGGATCTACTCTATGGGACTGTGCTAGCGCTAACACTCTCAAACCATTGTTAAGCCTGCACAAGCGAGCACTCAAATTAGCCCTCCTAAAAAGCAGTAGTCTTCTGGACTCGGACTATAAAAGAATTCAAGTTCTCCCATTAAGTCTGAGATTAGAATACAACAAAGGATCATAATGCACAAGATTGTGTCTGGGAAGGCACCCTCAACATTAGTTTACAGATTCTCAATAAATTCCTCAAGGACTCTACCCAAACTTCATGTCCCTGTTCCTAGAATTGACTTATTCAAATCCAGTTTAACATATTCAGGTTCCTGTCAATGGAACTCGCTCCCTGAATCAACCAAACAGCGCCAATGCATATCAACCTTCAAACACCTTTATTTCAACCATCTTATGTGCCAGTACTTACATACTCCGCCATAAATCCACCACCATTCACCACCACCCTCTTTGCCTTATTGTATGTACCTGACTATTTAGAAAGTGTTTTTGTACTTGAAATGCATATTATGTAGTTATTTTGTTTAGTAAGTATGTCTTATATGAGAGAGAGTGTGTGTGTGTGTGTGTGGTGTGTGTGTGTGTGTGTGTGTGTGTGTGTGTGTGTGTGTGTGTTTCCTACTACCTCCTGCCCTCTTGTCATTCTGTCGAAATGCTTGAGTTTTTATGTGACTTTTCTCTCTCTCTCTCTCTCTCTCTCTCTCTCTCTCTCTCTCTCTCTCTCTCTCTCTCTCCCTCTCTCTCTCTCTCACGGTTCTGCTGGAATGACTTGATTTTTTTTTTTTTTTTATCCATATGATATCCTTCCTACCCGTGGCGGACTGGGCTATCATTATGCATTTCCCACCTCCATTTGTGCTTTATTTCTTCCCCCCCCCCCCCCCCCGGTGTTTCAAAATTGATTGTTTTGTATCTCTTTGGAATTTTTTGATTGTCAGATTGTTCTAAACATGCTCTCTTATCGCACCCACTCTAGCCTCTTCCTCCCCACCCTCTCTCTCTCTCTCCCTCCCTCCCCCCCCCCCCCCCCCCTCTCTCTCTCTCTCTCTCTCCCCCCCCCCCTCTCTCTCTCTCTCTCTCTCTTCTCTCTCTGCAGGCTTACCCCCCACTCCCTTCGCTCCTGCGTCTCTCTCTCTCTCTCTCTCCTCTCTCTCTCTCTCTCTCTCTCTCTCTTCTCTCTCTCTCTCTCTCTCTCCTCCTCTTTTTTTTTTTATTTTTTTTCCTTCCTTTTTAATTTTAATCCCCTATTGTATTGTAGTTCTAGTCACTTTTGCATGCTTCCTTGTTGCCTTTTATTTTATATTGTTGACCCTACACAGGGCGAGGACTGGATGTAAAAAAGCACATCAGTGCTTATCTATTATCCTCGTAAATAAAGAATTTTTGTCTTTGTCTTTGTCTTTGTCTCTCTCTCTCTCTCTCTCTCTCTCAATGCTCTGCCTCTCTGTCTGTCTCTTGTCTCTCTCTCTGCACTTTTTCTTTCGTGGACCCCACTCTCTCTCTCTCTGCACTTTTTCTTTCGTGACCCCCACTCTCTCTCTCTCTCTCTCTCTCTCTCTCTCTCTCTCACTCTCTCTCTCTCTCTCTCTCTCTGTCAATGCTCTGCCTCTCTCTCTCTGCACTTTATATTCCGTGATCTCTATGTCTCTGCCTCTGTCTCTCTCTCTCTCTTCAATGTCTTTCTTTCTTCATTCATTCTTCCTTTGGTTTCTTTCTGTAGTCTTTCTTCTTGTTTTTCTATGTCCTTCCTTCATATACACCCCCTCCCCCTCCTATTTAACTTCCTTCCTTCTCTCTTCATTCCCGTGCCTTCTGTCCTTCCTTATTCCTTCCCGCCTCCCATTTCTCGTTGCATCTTCCTGCTCCTACCTCCCCTCCCTTTTTCCCTACCCACTCACTCCCGTTCAGGCAGGTAGATATTCTAAACAGGAACGAGCAAAACACCTGAGTTTGTGCAGCCAGTTGGCAGGCACGTGGGGCAGAAGCGAATGGAGAGGGAGTTGGGGGTGGGTGAAGGAGTGAAGAAATGGAAGGGATGGTAGAGACCACCATAAATCGAATGGTCATGCCATACTGCAAATGAACGATCTTCAACTCTGTTGCTGTCGTTGTTGTTGTTGTTGTTGTTGTTATTCTTCTTCTTCCTCCTCCTCCTCCCCCTTCTTCTCCTCCTTCTTCTCCTTCTTCCCCTTCTCCTTCTCCCCATTTTCCTGTCTTTTCTCCCTATCCTCTGTGACGGGTCTCCAACGTTCCCCCTTCGTTATTGAAATATGATTATCCTACACAGGGATGCAGGGGGGATGGACAGAAGCATTCATATCTTCTCAAACAACTTGCGATCTCGTATAGGCACACGCACTCTGTCACTCACATCCTGCCCGCACAAGGTGACGGGAAACCAAAAACATTTCATCGGGAATTTTTTTTTTAATTTAACTTGACTCCGAGCCCCCCACCCCCCTCCCCACCCCTCCTCGTCACTGCACAACACATTTATCTGCATTATACAAACATAGAAACACCATACAGATAATCTCATAATCGCATCCCCTTTCCTTCAGTTACTTTTAATTAACCAGGAAAGACACCATTCCATTATTCTGGTTACACACTTATAAATACAAGAAGAAATAAACGTTCAGAACTTGCCAGCGTTCCTTGGTTGACCAGTCCTCTCATCACTCAGTGCTACTACTATTGCTGAAGCTGCCACACTGTTGCGTCCGCCCGACTGGCCAGATCCCAGTTGGGGGACACTGGCAGCGAACGTAGCTCGAGCTGAACTCTCAGACCAAGTCTCCCGGACTCCACTGTACTTCGCCCCCTCCACGGAAAGGGCTCCTGTCGGCCTCTCCTGTTGCTGCAGAGACCCCACTGTCGGCTGGCAGCTCGCTGTCCCTGCCCCAACAGGCTGAAACGCCTTGCTGTTTTCCGTCCCCAGCCAGGAGACAATTCTGTACCGCCGTCGGCTCCGAGGCAACAGCAACCTCCACGGTCTTCCGTTTCACACACGAGGCAATTCTCTACCGTCGTCGCCTTCGAAGCGACAGCAAAGCTCTGCTTCACGTCAAGTCTTTCGGCCTTGACTTTTACCCCGCTGTATTTTCTTGAGCCCCCAGCAAGACGGGATGAGTTCACTTTCCCTAAGTGAGTCATGCCTTTTTTCGGGTTTTACGAGCATCTTAGAACCATTCTCAAACAAAGAGAACCCGACTTATACTCAACCAATGGAATCACACACACACACACACACACACACACATCACACGATTTACACCAATAAATCTCCGAGTTACTTTGATTCAACCAATGGAATCACAAGTTACCTTCACACACAAACACACCACAGCAACTAGCACCAAGTTGGGTACCAAGTGGTTAATGCATAACATCCAATTCTAACTTACGTTCGATTTCCTGAAGCTACCCATTGTACTAACAGACCAGACGTCTCCACAAGCCAGGACTGATGCTTAAATAGATTACTGCAAACCACTTAATCGGTCGAAGCTTTCCAGAAGGTGTTGATCCCTCAGGACAAACGCGGCTGTATGGTCACTGTGACCTGCCTGCAGGCCGACGGTCACCTGCCACGATCGCCTCTTCACAAGCCTACTGGGGAACCCAGTGAATAGCCGTTGGTGGAGGTGGATGCCTTCCTCACCCAGAACCGGCAGTTAGGTATGTACTTGTAACTACTCCACCCTGGGTATGCGAACTCAGGGCGTCCCCGTCAGTGATGCCGGGGTTTGCACACTTGAAAATCCCAGGGAAACTAATCTCAACATCAGCAAAATTACCCTTTATTTCCCTAAAGGACTGGAGAACATTCGGCCAGCTCGTGACATTCTCTCTCTCCCCCCCCCCCCCCCCCTCCCCCCGGCCCTCTGTCTTTCTCCTCCTCTCCAGGCCATCTCTCTCTCTCTCTTTCTCCTCCTCTCCCTTCTCCTCCGCCTCCTCCTGCCTCTTCTCCTCCTCCTCCACCTCCTTTTTCTTCTTCCCCGTCTTCTCCTTTTTCTCCTTCTCCTCCTCCCCTTTCTCCTTCTCCTCCTCCTTCTTCTTCTTCTTTTTCTCCTCCACCTCCTTCCTCTCCTCCTTCCACTCCTCCTTCTCGTCCTCCTTAAACCTTCCCTTTCTTCCTTCTCCGCCTCCTCCTCCTCCGCCTTCTTCTCCTCCTCCTCCTCCTCCTACTTCATCTTCTTCTTCTTCTTCTTCTTCTTCTAACAGTTCACCAAGTCCTGACCCAGTTGTGTGCTAAACGTTTCCCGCCTCCAATCTGCGATGTTGGCAACCCATCAGAGTTTACTGTCTAACCTTCATGTCTCCCCCTTCAACAGTTCCTTGGAGAACTGCTTATTCTAGCATGCAGTGTCACTGTATCCCGTTACATACCATACCAACGCAGATTTCTTTGTCATAACTGATCTTCAAATGATCCGAGGTGCCGGTTGATGCTTTGATGCATTTGTTCATTGCTAATGCGATTAGTTTATCTGATGTTTAGTATCTTGCGGTAACATCACATTTCCGAGGCTTG
>CM031612.1:13960182-13987682 GCA_018398815.1 Conus ventricosus | reverse complement strand
GGCCTGTTTGGCCGTTGATATGGATGACACGTTACACATAGCATGCACCCTGCGTGAGAAATGGAAAGAATGAAGGAAGTAAGGAAAATGAGTGATCGATATTGAACGATACTGAATGGATGACACGGGAAACGACTGAATGAAGCGCCAGCTGGCAGCTCTTCAGTCGGCACTACCCAGGTAGGCAGCCTGTTGTGTAAACGAGTGTTGATTGTAAAGCGCTTAGAGCTTGGCCTCTAGCGAGAATAGGCGCTATATAAGTATTCATTATTATTATTATTATTATTATTATTATACAAGAAACCCAACGATACATCTCTTTATGTACACACCAAAAGTAACCATCCACCATCTGTATTAAAGACCATACCCCATGGCATAAACAAGAGACTATCAAACCTGTCATGCAGTGAGAGAGTGTTCAACAATGCAGCAGTAGAATACCAGGAGGCACTACAAACAAGTGGATACAATTACAAATTACAATACAACCCAGACAACAACACAAATAAAAGCAAGAAAAATAGGAAAGAAAAATCATATGGTATAACCCCCCATACGACGGGAAACTCAAAACAAACATAGGGAAAGAATTCTTCAAAATCCTAACAACTTCATTTCCAAAAGAACACAAACTGTCCAAAATATTTAACGAAAACGCTGTCAAACTATCGTACTCATGTATGCCCAACCTCAAAAACCTAATTGACGCATCCAACAAAATGAAAATCAACACAGCAAAGAAGGGTGAAGAAAGGAAATCTTGCAATTGCACCAGAAAGGAGCAGTGCCCACTAAACAATAAATGTCTTCACAACAACATTGTATACCAGGCTACTGTGACATCAGAAAATGAAAAAGAAACATACATAGGGATCACTGAAAACCACTTCAAAACCAGATATGCAAACCACAAACAGTCATTTAATAAAGAAAAATATAAAAACCAAACAGAACTGAGCAAATTTGTCTGGAAATCGTTGTTAGTGAACACACCCAAAATAAAAACCTGAAAGCCCCCAAAAACACGTGCAGCCAACCCGCACGTGCAAACAACCGCAAACGGGAGCCCACACGCTATATAACATCGGCGGTGGGCAAACCAAAAACATTCTGATGACAACGCAGCGCGCTCGAAACAAATTTGTAGAGTCTTAACCTCGAGTTTTAACCTTCCTTTTTAACATCATTGACAAATGCTGCTCCCCAAGGGGTCGAGCACTTTTAAAATCATTTTAGGCTCTTTGGTTATATTCATCTATATATATATATATATATAGAGAGAGAGAGAGAGAGAGAGAGAGAGAGAGAGAGACAGAGAGACAGAGACAGAGAGTGATATATATATATATATATATATATATATATAATGCTGAACAATTAAGTAGTGGGGGAAAACAAGTGCAGGCTAACAATTCTCCAGTCATCATAGTAATGACTTGGCAAAGATTTGAACTTTTAGAACAAAAAAAAAAAACAAAAAACAAAAAATTGAAGATGAAGAAAATGGGGGGAAGATATTATAAATATGAGAAACCCTTCACATATATATATATATATATATATATATATATATATATATATATATATATATATACTGCTGAACAATTAAATAGTGGGAGAAAACAAGTGCAGGTTAACAATTCTTCAGTCATTATAGTAATGACTTGGCAAAGATTTGAATTTAACACACAAAAAAAAAAAAATTAAAGATGAAAAAAATGGGGGGAATATATTATAAATATGAGAAACCCTTCACTAGCAGCCTGAGGGAACCATCGTACTTCCCTTCGAAGGCAGATCTATTTGTATTGCCTGCTCCCAGGCCTCTCGTCCGCTGGATCGGACCCACCAGGGAGACACGGCTGATTGTGTCTGTGCTCTTGGTGTCAAATAGAGACACACCAAAGTCCATAATTCTGTGGTGTTCTCATCACCAAGGGTTCAAAAAAGAATCCAACAGCACCCCCAAAGCAGCCAGCGAAGGGTAGCAAAAGGAAAATGTGGAGAGGAAAAAAGTGCTTAAAAACTAAAAGCATTATGCAAACAGTATAAAATGTAGGGGACAATCTTTGAGCCTATGCTTGAGGATCCATTCAAGGATGCAAGGGAGATCAAAAGATATGGAACAGTGTGAGTGGTCAGCTCTGCTGTTCAATAACCCAAGCATTGTAAGTGGCTAAGAATTGTACAGAACAACCTTATATATATATATATATACTGAGCCACAAAAGAAACGTAAACAATGGGTCCATTCAATGTACTCTCATGTTGTTGACATTTAATTGCAACCATTGAAATGAATTGAATGCAACCATTGAGTTTCTGGCTTTAGTGTTCTTATTGCTGGCTGAAGCAAAAAGTGGTCACGTGTCATGAGTGTCACGGAGAGGGTCAGTAACGAGTGTGTCCCCACGAGCGTTGATAACAGCTTGACATCTGGCGGGCATGGAGTGGATCAGACGGTTGACGGTGGCCATGTTGACGTTTTTCCAGATCTGCCTCAGCGCCTGCTCTAGCTGACGGGCTGTGGTTGGCCTCGACTGAACAGCATTCAGCTCCCGTTTGAGATGGTCCCAGAAGTGTTCGATAGGGTTCAAATCAGGGCTCAGCGAGGGCCACTGCAGAGCTCTAATGCCCTGTTGCTGCAGGAAGTCTGTGGTGGCTCTGACAGTGTGTGGACGAGCATTGTCCTGCTGGAGAGTGAGGTGGCCGTGCTGCTGGAAGTGGGGCACAACAACAGGCCTCAACACCTGGTCAATGTATCGCTGCTCAGTAACGCCATTTTCGCGACCAGGGCCAATGTCTAGGAAAACAATAGGCCCAACAAGCTGGTTGAGGCTGATTCCTCCCCATACCATGATGCTTGCACCTCCCCAAGCGTTGATCTCGTGGACGTTGTTGTTGGCATACCTCTGGTTGCGCCTCATCCACACCCGGTTTCGGCCATCAGCATGATGAACATACGTGAAGAGGATGCCCCTCCACTGCCGCCAGTTCCGGTTCCGGTGCTGCTGGGCCCATTGCAGTCGTTGTTGCCTATGTCTTGGAGTAAGAACAGGTCGCCTTACGGGACGGCGGCAGTGCAGGTGATGTTTCTGTTAATCGACGCCGCACAGTTTCACTAGAAATTGGTGCACCATGCCTGCCAATGGTGTTTCTGGCCGTTTCCGTTGCATAAGTGAATGGCTCACGCAGGTGACGGCGGTGAATCGCCCGTTCTTGTCGCGCAGTCGTTACATGGGGTCTGCCGCTTCGTGGGTTGTCCCGAGCGTTGCCATTTGCCTGGAACCTGGCCCACAAACGACAAATTGTAGAAACAGCCACGCCAAACGCAGCTGCGACTTGTGCAGCACAGTTTCCGGCTTGGAGTCGCCCTACGGCTCTTTCTGTGTCGACGGCGCTCAGTCTTGGCATTCTGGTCATGTGGAAGTGATTGCTTTGCCAGGGCGTAACAGCCTGGGTTTTTATTCCTAGTGATGTGTGAATACTGTTCAGCGAAAAAAGATTGACATGACTGTTTGGATTCGCCTTGCATATGCAAAAACGCGCTTCCACGTTCATGGCGCTGGTGTGAGCTCATTTCTAGTGACACTGACCTAATTTGCACGTGCTGCACACTAGGTCTAATGCTGACTCATGACCGCATGGAATATATAGTCACAGCGCACCTACAGTGCCATTAAATATATTCACCCCTACCTACCCCTCCATTTGCGTTTCTTTTGTGGCTCAGTAATATATATATATAATATATATATATATATATATATATATATATATATATATGTTGTATGGAGGTTAAACGGGTTTGTGTAGGTTGTGTGTGCTCCTTCTTGGGCAGATGGGGCTCATTAGTCTGGGAAGACAGCCGCCTAAGAGAAGGAAAACTTTGATCTCAAACCTCCGCTGCCTTGCGGCTATACCCACTCTTAGGAAAGGCTTCGGGAGTCAACCCTGAGGACAAATCCGGAGTCGGAGTCCCCAAGGCAGTCCGAGGCTGTATACAGCAACGTTCTGGCAACTCCTGTGATGGCACTGGAACCATGTGTATCGGCATTTGCCTTTCCAATGGACCATTCCAGCGACATGGAGAGGGTTGGTCTGCTGCATGGGTAACAGCTTGCCCTCCATACTTACTTACCCAGGCTTTGTGGTCTGGAGAGGCCACTCCAGCTTCGCTTGCAGCGTCGACAAAATACGGGAAGTAGCAGAGTACCGGTTATAAGTCTGCATACTCAACTGGCGTAGAGTCAGACACCAGGGCTGCTTCCGACGGTGGGAGAGGTCATCGCATCTCACTGGGCAGCTACCACCCGCCTTAAGCTGAGCAGCCCCCAGCCAGTAAGGTGCTGCCCGCCACGGTTCGTTAGCCTCACTGGGTGCGTGGGGTTTAGGGTGAAAACCGACAAGCAGACCGATCACCAGGCACCAGGCAACAGAAACATAAAAACTTCCGCCCTGAAATTGGGTACGTGGAATGTAAGGACAATGACACCAGGCTTTTCTGACGACCTGCAGGAAGTAAACGATGTTCGCAAGACAGCTGTCATTGACAGAGAACTGAGCAGACTGCAGATGGACATTGTCGCCCTTCAAGAAACCAGGCTCCCAGAAACAGGATCTGTGAGGGAGAGAGACTTCACCCTGTTCTGGCAGGGCAAACCATCAGACGATGTCAAAGAACACGGCGTGGGATTCACCGTTAGAAACAGATTATTGGAGTCCATAACCCCACCAGCAGAAGGAACAGAACGAATCCTGTCTCTCCGACTCCAAACATCATCGGGACCAGTCAGTCTAATTTGTGCCTACGCACCAACTTTGGCATCCACAGCAGAAGCAAAAGACAAGTTTTATGACGACCTCAGTGCTGCCATAAGGAGAATTCCCGACAGAGAATTACTGTTCATCGCAGGCGATTTCAATGTAAGAGTAGGTGTCGATCACAACTCTTGGCCCACCTGCTTGGGTCAGTTCGGCACTGGGAAAATGAACGAGAATGGCCAGCGCCTGCTAGAGCTCTGCTGTCATCATGGGTTGTGCGTCAGTAACACCTTCTTCAACACGAGGCCTCAGCATCGAGTCTCCTGGAGACACCCTCGATCCAAACACTGGCATCAGCTCAATCTGATCCTCACCAAACGTGTCAACCTTTCCAGCATTAAGATAACTGGCAGCTACCAGAGCGCAGATTGTGACACTGACCACTCTTTGGTGTGCAGCAAAGTGAAGCTCTGCATGAAGAGACTGCACAGTACGAGAAAAGAGGGCCGGCCTCGCATCGACACCAGCAAAACACGCGATCAAAGAAAAGTGGAGGAGTTCGCGCGGTGTTGGAGGATTCTCTCCCTGGCCCACCCACTGCAAAGACCAAGACCGATGGGAACACTTCAGAGATGCTGTCTACAACGCCGCCATGTCCACCTTTGGCAAAAAGACCAGCAAGTCAGCTGATTTTTTTTTTTTTTTTTTTTTTTTTTTTGCTGTCCCAACCTCTGCGCCACCTCAGAGGCAGTGTACCCACGCCGCTCATTCCGACACCCCGTCCATAGCCACAGCCCGGTCGGCCCCGCCGCAGCCCAGGCACCAGCAATCCACAGGGAGCAGTCAATGTCAAGTCGTTAAGAGGCAACCCACCGGAGGAGACACTGCACTGCTGCCGAGTCACTTCGGTGGTGTTCAGTGGCGCCTGTTTTGATCTAACATACGCAGGACACCACCTACTAAGCCCCCTACTGACGACAATAATTGCTTAGTCGTGGAGCCGGCGTGAGTGAGCTCTCCCTCCGGAGGGCGCCACCACGTCCGTCCACCGACAGACCCATGGACTCGCTGATACCGGTAACCCCGATGGAACCAAACCAAAGCCACAGACGTGGAGAGGACATCGAAATTGAGGTCACCATGAGAGCAGGGCATGAAGGGCCACAGAATTTGAGACATATTTTTTTAATGCTGATCAATGAGAATGAGGATGATTAAGATGATGCTACGGATTTCCATTTCGGTCTGAGACTACATGACAGGGCTGTACTCTACGCTTCCTTTCATAATATATCCCGGTGTCAACCAGGCCCGAGAGATTCAGGCACCTGCAGTGTTGGTCAGGAAATTTGAGCAACACTCTCAGAAACGCATCCATTAAGTGGATGAAACTCGACTGTGTGGTCCCAGTCTTCCCAACTGAGTCCGCAGCAAACTCAACTCTGGGTAGGAGCCGGTTGGGGCGGAAAAACCGACATGACTTCTGATGGGATTCGAACCCACGACCTCCCAGCCAGGAGTCCGCGACGCTAACCACTTCGCCACGGCGGCTGGTGCCAGTCAGCTGATTGGTTCGAAGCCCATTTTGAAGAAATGACACCAGTCATCGAGGTCAAGAGAAACGCCCTGACAGCATACAAAACCAGTCCCAGTGAGCAGAACCTCCAGGTTCTCCGTGCTGCTCGCAGCAAAGTCCAGGAGTGTGCCAGGCAATGCGCCAATGATTATTGGCTTCAGCTCTGCTCCCAGATTCAGATCGCAGCTGACACAGGCAACATTAAGGCGATGTATGACAGCATCAAGCAGGCATTGGGCCCAACGCAAAAGAAAACTGCCCCTTTGAAATCAGCCACAGGGGAGGTGATTCAGGACAGAGAACAACAATGTAGTCACAGAAGACGCCCTGAATGCCATAGAGCGCCTACTAGAGCTGGAAGAGCTTGACAGAGAACCAACCATAGATGAACTCAATCAAGCCCTGGACTCTCTTGCCTCAGGCAAGGCACCAGGGAAAGACGGTATTCCCGCCAAAGTACTGAAGTGTTGTAAAGAGACACTCATCACCGAGTTGCATGAAATCCTCTGCCTCTGTTGGAGTGAAGGCGAAGTACCGCAAGACATGAGGGATGCTAACGTCGTCACACTGTACAAAAACAAAGGTGACAGAAGCGATTGCAATAATTATCGCGGCATATCCCTCCTTAGTATCATTAGGAAAGTCTTTGCACAAGTAGCACTGAAGAGGCTCCAAGTACTTGCAGAGCAAGTTTATCCTGAATCACAGTGCGGTTTCCGTGCCAACAGATCCACTATAGATGTGATCTCCCTTAAACAACTTCAGGAGAAATGTAGGGAGCAAAGGCAGCCACTCTTCATTGCCTTTATAGATCTCACAAAGGCTTTCGATCTGGTCAGCAGGGATGGCCTCATCAAGATCCTCCCCAAGATTGGATGTCCACCCAAACTTCTCAGCATCATCAGATCCTTCCATGAAGACATGAAAGGCCTTCAACATATGGAGCGGAGTGAAACAGGGTTGCGTCCTGGCTCCCACCCTGTTTGGAATCTTCTTTGCTGTGATGCTGAAACACGCATTTGGTCCTGCAGCTGCCTCCGAGCCAGGACAGACGGGAAGCTCTTCAACCTCTCCAGACTAAGAGCCAAGACTAAAGTCAGGCTGAGGTGCCTGCGTGACTTCCTCTTTGCAGACGACGCAGCAGTAACCGCCCACTCAGCCTAGGACCTATAGCAGCTCATGACTCGCTTCAGCGATGCCTGCCAAGACTTCGGGCTTACCATTAGCTTGAAGAAAACACAGGTCATGGGGCAGGATATTGACTCTCCCCCAGTCAACAGCATCAATGACCATGAACTGGAAGTCGTCCATGACTTTGTTTATCTGGGCTCAACTATCTCAGACACCCTCTCACTTGACGCAGAGCTCAACAGGCGCATCGTCAAGGCAGCCACCACCATGACCAGACTGACAAAGAAAGCATGGAACAACAACAAGCTGACCGAGCACACAAAGATCCAAATCTACAGAGCCTGCATTGTGAGCACCCTCCTGTATGGCAGCGAGTCTTGGACTTTGCGTGCCCGACAAGAGCGAAAGCTCAATGCTTTTCATATGCACAGCCTACAACGCATTCTGAGCATCACCTGGCAGGACAAGGTCCCAAACAACACTGTCCTGGAAAGAGCCGGATGCTCCAGCATGTACAGGCTGCTGAAACAGAGACGTATGCGCTGGCTCGGCCATGTCGTGCGCATGGATGAAGGACGGATCCCGAAAGACCTCCTCTATGGAGAACTTGTGCAGGGAAAACGTCCCACAGGCAGACCACAGCTGCAATTCAAAAACGTGTGCAAGAAGGACCTAAAGGCCTTGAACATCGACCAGAACAACTGGGAAGCAACAGCCCTTGAACGGTCAGCCTGGAGACAGACTGTGCAGAAAGGTCTCTCCAAGTTCGAAGAGACACTCGCTCAGCAGCATGGGGAAAAGAGAATGAGAAGAAAGGCTGCAGCCTAGGCAGACAAACCAGCGTCAGACTTCACCTGTGCCCTCTGCCACAGGGACTGTCATTCCCACGTCAGACTGGCCAGCCACACCCGTCGCTGTACCAGAATAGACACCTAGAGCGCAACTCCATAGTCTTCCGAGACTGAAGGATGCCTACATATACACATATGTTGTGACGAGATGGATGAGTGGTAGGTGGGTCCTCTAGGGGAAGGACTTGGAATAATTTCTCGATGAGAATTATCTTAACATTTCACCTCCACCCTCTCTCTTACTACTGGTGGAAGGAGCAACGTTCTTGTCGCGCTCAGCCTGTTCAAACTCTCTTAACTGTTTCGCTCTTCAGCGTCACGTGCTTCTTTCCGCTCTTCAGCTTCATGCCGTCTAATTTGTTCATGCTCTTGGGCATCTAATTGAAGCTGTTTTAATTTCCTAGTCTCTTCTGTGGCCTTTTCAGTTTCCTTTTCAAATTGTGTAATCACAAATGAGACTAAATCTTGACCAGAGAGGCCTAGGGATTCTCCCCACTCCTTGATCTCCCATCTAAGTCTCACCGATTCAGCCATGATAATGAACTGTTATACAATTCTACCCAATCAAATATCAATACTTAGCAATCAAATATCCACAAAGTACAACAAAAGCAAATAATCTCACATGTAATATCAACATGAATTGATCATAACATCAACCACACACAATGTTATGATTTGTCATGTAAAATTTATAGGCATTCACACAACAATCATGTTATTATTCGTCATGCACCATTCACACAACAAACATAAATGTTTTCCTCCTGGACTTCAAGTCAATCAGCCTATTTGCTCTGAATTCTGCTTCTTTGTCCAAATTTTTGGACTAGCCAAAGGAAATAAAATTTTGAGTGAATTGTATTTTACAATCTGAATTGTATTTTACAATCCCAGACGAGCCCCCACTTTGATGTGACGAGATGGATGAGTGGTAGGTGGGTTCTCTAGGGGAAGGATTTGGAATAATTTCTCGATGAGAATCATCTTAACTCAATCAAGTCACAGCCAAAATGGACCAGTTTGTCCCCGAGATCACAAGATTTGTGGCATTTTTCAAAAAATCATTAAAGATCAACCACTTCACCTGGGAGCAAACATACATCATTGAATAGAAGAAACAATATATTTATCAAAAATACTTACCTTCAGTGAGGAATCTACACATTTCACATGATGTAAGTAATCCAAAATGATACACATTTGCAGAAAAGCACGAACTTTTTGTGCACATTGTAATCCACTTCTCCATGCTCTCTATCCTCCCACATAAGTTACTCTTTGTGTGAAGTGAGATAAATCTATCAGTGTCTGTTCATCACCTCGGCGTTACACTAGACCAAACTCTCTCTTTCAAACAACATATCTCTAATGTGTGCAAGTCCTACTACCTTGAACTTCGTAAAATTAGCTCAGTTCGCCGCTTCCTCACCTAGGAGCAAACATACATCATTGAATAGAAGAAACAATATATTTATCAAAAATACTTACCTTCAGTGAGGAATCTACACATTTCACATGATGTAAGTAATCCAAAATGATACACATTTGCAGCAAAGCACGAACTTTTTGTGCACATTGTAATCCACTTCTCCATGCTCTCTATCCTCCCACATAAGTTACTCTTTGTGTGAAGTGAGATAAATCTATCAGTGTCTGTTCATCACCTCGGCGTTACACTAGACCAAACTCTCTCTTTCAAACAACATATCTCTAATGTGTGCAAGTCCTACTACCTTGAACTTCGTAAAATTAGCTCAGTTCGCCGCTTCCTCACTCAAAATGCCCTGAAGACTCTAATCTGTGCTTTTGTCCTGTCTCGGCTCGACTATTGTAACTCCCTCCTTGCTGGTTGTCCCTTAACGCTCATCTCTAAACTTCAAAATGTTCAGAACAATGCCGCCCATCTGATCTCCCGCTCCTCTAGATCTGATCACATATCACCAATTCTGTCATCCTTACACTGGCTCCCGATTCAGTCTCGCATTGACTTTAAAGTTCTCCTCCTGGTTTTCAAATCACTGAATAATCTGGCTCCCTCCTACCTCTCTGATCTCGTCCATCTCTATGTTCCGTCTCGCAGCTTGCGCTCATCTACCGATTCTCGTCTGCTTCGACTTCCCTCCACTCGCCTGAAAACTTCAGGCCAACGATCTTTCTCTTACCAGGCACCTGCTCTGTGGAATAGTCTCCCTTCTTCTTTGCGTAACATGGACTCTTTAGAGACTTTTAAAACCTCCCTAAAGACACATCTTTTCCCTCAGACTGATTAACTATATCCACTTACCACTGTGCGCGCGTTTGCTGGTGTTGAACGTGTTCGTGTGTCCGTCTGCGCATGCATGCACGCGCGTTTGTGTGTGTGTGTTTTCTGCAGTGTGTGTGTGTGTGTGTGTGTGTGTGTGTGTGTGTGTGTGTGTGTGTGTTTTCTGCAGTGTGTGTGTGTGTGTGTGTGTGTGTGTGTGTGTGTGTGTGTGTGTGCACATGCGTTAGCGTGCGTGCATGTGCATGTGCGTGTGTGTATGTGCATGTGTGTGTGTATGTGCGCACTATGAATTAGAATCATAATTTTATCATGTTTTTCTGTAATATGCGCTTTGGGCTCTTGCCAGGTAAAGCGCTCTATAGATATCCTTTTACATTACATTACATTACAAGTTCAATTACACTTCTGAGCACTTGGTATGAACTACAGAGAATAGTATATTTATGACAACTGCATAAAACACAAGAATTTGAACGCAAAATGCTCGAGCCACTCAAAATCATGTGATCATGTTCAAAATCGTGTGATCACAGGAACTTCAAATCCATATAAAACTACTACAGAATACACATAGAACGGTCTAAGGGAAGCAACTGCAAAAAAAGGCCCTAAGCTGTCCCTGAAACGAGATTTATTGCACTATGATAAAAGGTGGTATGATTTAAAAAATCATCAAACTCTGTTGGAAGTATGCCTCCGACACACCTTCAAGCGATGTGAACAGTGTCGGAAACCTGCTACCGACAAGACTCAATTGAGTTAACATTTCACCTCCACCCTCTCTCTTACTAGTGGTGGAAGGAACAACTTTCCAGTACTAGTCATCGAAAGAAATTTATAGTTATTCCGGTTACTGTTAACATACTTGATAATGGCTCTGAGATACGTTTCCTTAGGCCTGTACTCTTAAAAGTACTTGTAGCTCCAAGAAACAGAATTGAAGAGAGAACTTCAAACATTTGACATTGATTGAACAACAGAGAACTGACACAAGTGTAATTTCACATCAACTTTACTTGCTTACACATAGGTAAGTATATATATGTCTGTTCTCTAGACTTAATTTCAGTTCTCACTGAACCATAACAATGAAGTTCCCATCTATGTTACTCTGAATGCGTACTTTTATTACACATCCGCTTTGCTTGCATACACCCAGTGCAATAGCCAAAGTGGTACTCATAGACAGGTTCTCAGTGTTACATCATAAAGTGAGGAAAAAGTGCTGGTTGAGCTTAGTCCATGGGAATTAACACCCATATTTTATATCAGAGAGAATAGTTGATCTCTCTCTGGTGGCTGGTGACTGATCCTGCAGTGTAAACCTGGTGCTGTAGTGCTGGGCTGTGGAGTGTCTTCACCCTGTCTGGCCCAGAGAGTTGTATCTGGCGTCGCCCTGGTTTCTGGGGTAGCCACGGTCCCAGGTCTGCGATACAGAGAACCTGGTCTGTAGTCAAGTAGCTTGAGTGGCTGGCTTGTCAAGTTCACACATTTACCCTCCTATCTTTCAGAAGAGGTGTGAAAACTCTGCCACCAAATGTTTACTCTATTTTAGAGTTTCTACTATAACTATCAATCTCCACTTTTGTTTAAAGGTCGAGTTAAGCTTACAAAAGGATAGGAGACAGTAATACAATGCTAGCAGTTTCAGTAAAAATAACTCTTCAATGTTTCTTATGAATTAAATCACCTTAACTTGCAATACACTTAGCCCAAGTACACATGTGGTGTAGACTTAAAGTCATACACTGTAAAGAATTCCAACAAACACCAGTATTTATAAATCAGTTTAGCAGTTTTCACATAGTACAGGCATACTGTTTTTCTGATCTAAATTTATCATTTAGTTATCATCTTAACAGATAGAATTGTATACTGGCAAAAGTCAGGTTGAACATAAAGAATAGTGGTCAGATTGTTAACAAAGAATCATAACCACATGGTGAGAGCTTTTGCCATATGATGGCAAGCAAACTACTACACAGAATAATCATTCATCAGTTTGATAAATGTCACCAAGTATTTGTACAAAGTTACAATGTCAACCCACACGGCATACATAAAATCAATGCATAGATTCGAAATGTAAAACGTTGTTTCAACTCACTTTTTCCTGGGATGAATTAGTGATTTAGACTTGGGATCAAGAAGTAGGAGGTTACCATGCCTGCTCTCTGGTCGTCCCTTCATCTTTTACTTATCTGATCTACAGATGGTCTGCAGGGAAAGTGATGTTGTGACCCTACGTGTCTGCTATTTTAAACATCAGAGTGGGTATCAATCCCTGGAGACAGACTGTCACTCAGGGCAATGAGAGGGGGGGGGGGGGGGGGAGGGGGAGGGGGAAGATTTTTCCGTCCTTTGGCCAATCATAACTATGGGAATCTTACCTTGTGTCGATCCGAGATCACCGACCAATAATTTATGCACATGAATGCTTAATGAGGCCAGCGCAGGTCAACACAATATTGTCATTGACCAGGTGTCTGCAGCGTGCGGATGGTGGATAAGAAAGGGGGGGTGGGATTGGAGAAGGAGGAAGGTTTGCCAGTTACTCTTTGTGTGAAGTGAGGCCGCACAGTGGGGGGGGGGGGGGGGGTTGGAGAGAGTGGCAACGTGCCTTTGTGTCAAGGGATAGGAGGGGGGTGGGGTGGAGAGAGAGTGGCCAACATGCCTTTGTGTGAGTGACAGGCGACGCAGTGGCGATGCGAGACAAAGGTACGACATCAGGATGAGAAGGGGAGGGGGGGGGGGGGGAGGGGAGGGGGGAGTTGGCATAGATTTGAAATCTTTTCTCTCTGCCTTTTGTACAAATTATACAAAATGGGAACAAGATGGATTCGTCAAGCATTTCGTTACATATGTATATACATATATATACTCAAATACACTCACTAACAGAGAGAGAGAAGGAGAGAGAGAGAGAGAGAGGAGAGAGAGAGAGAGAGGAGAGAGAGATTTAAACCACTCTGCAGTCAGAGTTTCTTAAAACCAGGGTGAGGTTTCCTGACACGTGCTACCTGCCTGTTCCCAGCACGTCAGCACTAAAGTTGGATTCAGGGAGATCAGCCCCCAACAGGTTCATTTCTAGTTCACATGGTGGCAGGAAATATAAGTGTACGGGCAACGAACAGTCCTGTAGGGAAGGAGGGGAAAGCACTGCACGAGAAGTGACAGTACACTATTTGAGAGCAGCAGATAAGAAGGTAGGTGGTATAAAAGGAACTGGTCAAAGCGTGCAAGCTCACGTGTTAGGACAACACATGAGGGGTAGCAAAAATGACCCGGTAAACAGAAGACCACAGCCAATTGTGAATATAAAGACAAGCCCTGCAGATGACCTTTCTTTGAAACCTCTGGCATGATTCTTATGAAGTTTAGAGGAATCAGAGTGGCCATCTCGATCACTTACACTATCAAAAATAGAAATAAACTGAAGTGTGTTCTTTTGAAAAAAAAAAGTTCATTTTGGGAGCATATTGGCACCTATAACATCTGTAAATCAGTGGGACAGACAGACAAACAGACAGTTTCGCAACACCTCACCTTCTGTGTATCTAAAAATAATAAAACGCTTTTGTTTTCCAGACACGTGCAACACGTCTGTTGGCATCTGTGGCTTTGGAGACCTGCCCTTAGGGGCTCGTGTGTTGGTTCACAAGGTGGCAGGAAGTATATGGAAAAGACCCAATGCAAAAAGCAAACCAAACCAATCAACCAACCAACTAACGAAACACACCTGCCAAGAGTGATAGGGGCAGCGTTGTACAGAATTGTCACAAGTCTCTCTCTCTCTCTCTCTCTCTCTCTCTCTCTCTCTCTCTCTCTCTCTCTCTCTCTCTCTCTCTCTCTCTCTCGTACATGTATGCATGTGTGTGCGTGTGTGTATATGTATGTATTATATATATATAGGTATGTGTGTATGTGTGTGTATATATACATATATATGTGTGAGTATGTGAATGTCTATGTACAAAACATACGAACATGATAAGTTATGTGTATAATAAATGAACATGGACGTGTGGTGATAATATACTATAGAGAAGGTTGAATCATGAATTTAACTCGGAAGGTGTTTCTGGGTATGGATAGTAACATGTATACCTGAATGAGCATGAAATTGTGATTGGGGTGTCGATATAAACAGATTTACGAAAGAGATGTTATATGAACACAAATAAGATTATGCAAATGTATCCACAGGTGTGAAGCGTGACAAGGTCCATGTACATATTATATGCATGATGGAAAGATTATTATATAAAAGTGGATACCAGGGTGTAATAAGAGGGAACGTGAATGTAATATAATATGAAGGAATGGAATTATGGAAATGAATATGTTTTGAGGAATATATGTGAAATGAATGAATATGAATGGTATTGTACAAATGTGAATGTAAATAAGGGAGAATGAGGCCGTTATAAATGGATGATGGAGTAGGAATTCTCATATGAACATGATCAAGGTTGTAAATGTACACATATACATATATATATATATATATGTATTTGTGTGCATGTGTGTGTGTACATGTATGGCTAACACCATATGGGAATAATAATGTATACATATATATATATATTATATATATATATATATATATATATATATATATATATATATATATATTTTATATATATATGTGTGTGTGTGTGTGTGTGGTGTGTGTGTGTGTGTGTGAGATTGAGAGGGATTGAGCCTGATTGGATTAAGAGGTGTAGTAGAATTGAATGTAAAACTAATAATATGCAGTTATGCAAGAGTATAGACAATTAAGGTAAACAAGAGGAATAAGTGTAATTATAACCTAAATTGATATGAATCAAGAATGCACGACCACGTAAATAGGAAAAGGGAGGGAGGGGTCATAGAGGAAGCAACTGCAGAGACTGGCTAACACCATATGGGAATAAACGTGGACATTGGGGGTTAGGCTAGGAATTATGAATGGTCTAAGTCAAATGAGTATGTTAAATGTGTATATAATTCTCAAGAAAAAGAAAATTCAAGTATAATATAAGGAAACATGTTTGGAAGTGGAAGGTTTGAATAAGTAATGAATCCGGTATTTACATACACATGTAAAACTACGAAATGATTACAAAGGGAAACACAGACAAATAATTGACCATATAGTGATGAAGTATACAAATAAGGTAAACCAGGAAATAAAGGTAGGAAAAGGATTTAGTTCAGTAGGTCAACATGTAAATCAGCTGACAGCATGAAGTCGCGTGACCCACACGGCAGCACACACACAGTCCCTCTCGCGAGCTCGCGCGTTCCTTCGTTCTCTCTCGCTCTCTGCTTAGAGAAGGGAGGGGGGAGCGGAGCATGAGGTGGACGGGAAGGAGGATGGATCGTCTGCTAAGAAATGGCTGCCCCGTAGATCATATGTGTGGTTTTGAACGTTTTGTTCAATGATAGCTATTATATGCATTTTGGTTATTTGCCGACGGCTGCTTTGAATTACTCAATTTTTAATTCTAGGGATTTGACCACTAAGAGACTCCTCTGGCCAACAGGCAATTTAGGCACATGTGTACGAGGCAAGTGTCGACAAGTCCTACAGAACATGATATAACTGGCTGAAGAAATAGGGAAAACTACAATTAAAGTGAAAATAATCGAAGGAAAGTACTAACCTGATACATGGAATGCAGTAAGGCTTTAGTAATTTATCCATGGGGATGCTAAATCCAACGAACACGAACAACACAAGTCCAACACCACATGAACAGGACCACAGAAGTACACACACTGAGTGTCAAAGGTTATCATGGCAGACCCAAGATTCGGGGTTTTCCTTTCCTTTGCACGGTTAGAGGGCGCATGCGTAAACATAGTAAACATAAGATGCTTAAAATACCACGGCCTTCCGGAGAGTTATACGACGCAGATGTAGTAAGGTCTCCACTGTATACAAACGAAAATACGATAAGGGAAATGTAATTGATAACATGTGTTTTGCATGCTAGTATCAACAGCATTCATATCATGAGTTTTAAAATAATTAATATATATACCTATATTATGTTTAAAAGGAAGAACGTACTAAGAAGCATTTGTGTACAATTAAGATGAATTTTGCATGTACATACTGTCATGGAAGAATGTTTTGTTGCAGTCATGGTACATTTTGTTCTAATTATATAAAATTGTTTTTTCTTGTTGCGTACTCATGTGAATAGGCTGATGGCCTCACATTAAAGTCACGAGTCACGAGTCTCTCTCTCTCTCTCTCTCTCTCTCTCTCTCTCTCTCTCTCTCTCTCTCTCTCTCTCTCTCTCTCTCTCTTATCTGGGTGGTGTGAGTGGGTGTGTGGGTGGGTGGATAGATGGGTAGATATACTCTATGATGTCCACGTATTTCTTTTGCGTTTTTCAATTTGGCTTGCAATTTATGATCTTCAATTTATATATTCATTGCACATGTTTACGAGGTGACAGCCCAGACGAGATGGCCCATGTTGGTTGATGAGGCTAATTGAAACCACACAATTTGTCTTGATTCGCATGCTCATCTCTTTTGCACTTTGTTAGTCTTGAGCAGCTGTTCTCATATACATCCTTACAGTGGATAGCATATATGTAATATTTACATGTGTTTCTAATTGTCCATTTTCTTATACAAGTTTTAGATACATTTTGCTGTTTTCTCCATTTAGAGAGCAAGGACTTTTCTTCATTCTTCTGGCAGGGGAGCAGGTCCTTGTTCTTCTCTTCCTCCTTCTCCTCTTCTTCCTCCATTTTTTTTCTTCTTCTTCTTCAAACACACACACACACACCACACACACACACACACACACACACACACACACACACACACACACACGCACACAGGCACGCACGCAGGCACGCACACACACTCTCTCTCTTTTCCTTTTCCCTTTCTTTTTCTTTGTATTTTCCTTTTTTTTTACTCTCTCTCTCTCTCTCTCTCTCTCTCTCTCTCTCTCTCTCTCTCTCTCTCTCTCTCTCTCTCTCTCTCGATTTATTATGGAAATATTTGTTGATGTTGTCTTTTGGTGTCTTACCCTCTATCTCTATATTTTTACCTTCGGTTTATAAGGTGTGTATATAGTTATTTTTTCGGTTTGTCTGTCTGTGTGTCTTTGTACACAGCATCTCTCTGTTGCTAGTGGACAAATTTGCATGATATTTCATGGGTAGCTTCCATATGACCGTGGGATGGTCGTAACGTGAAACATGCAATCCTTTGGTGCACTTCAGTGATACACAACAACATGAACTCAATTTACACGCATACAAGCAAGTTTGGAAAATCTAGCTTGAAAGATGTGGAAAATATTGCAGGAAAAAGGAAATAGGTGTTCAACCATCAGCGTGACCTTGACCTTGACCTTGACCTTTTGCGAGCAGTATCAGCATACCTCACCTAATCAACAAACAAACTTGAGAAGGCTGTCTTAAGTGGTTGAAGAGACATTGCCAGAAATGTCCGTTTCGGCCGACGTGGGACAGACAGACACACAAACAACAAAACAACAAAATAAAACTATAAAATCAGACACGAAGTAACTTAATAGTCTGCTCACTTTCTTGACAGCGATGGACTAACAAGACCGTCAGAGGTTGTGACATTTTGTGCATTAGTGAATTCGAAAATTGGGCATAGGTGCACAAATTGTCACAACTGCGAGTTGTGACATTTTGTGTAGTCCTTCATTGCACAAAATGTCACAACTGGCACAAAATGTGCAGTGGTGACATTTTGTGCATTAACAGTTCCCACTTTTGATTAACAACTAAACTTTTGACACTATTTTGCATGCAAATTCTTTCTATTTTTTCACAAAATCATTGTTATCAAAAATATATCAGTAGGTCCACATGGATTAGAACTCCGAATTTGACCTGTTCTAAATCCCTTCCTAAAGTGTGAGCATGCTGCGAGCAGCGTTATAACTTTGTGAGCATGACAAAACTGACTGATTGAAACCAATTTATTGTCATATTAACCCATGGTTGTACTGACATTTAAGAAAACATTATGAACAGAATGTCAAGATTTTTCATTTAATGAAAAGGGACATAATTCACACACACACACACACACACACACACACACACACACACACACACACACACACACACACACACACACACACACACACGCGCACACACACACACACACGCACAACGACTGACTGACTGAAAGCAATTCATCGTCAGATTAACTCATGGTTGTACTCACACACCCCACACACCACGCACGCACGCACGCACGCACGCACGCACGCACGCACGCACGCACGCACGCACACACACACACACACACACACACACACACACACACACACACACACGCATAAACACACAATTACACACGAATCTATAAGACCACACCCACACCCTCACGTACACACACACACACACACACACACACACACACACACACACACACACACACACACACACACACACCACGTCACACACCCCCCCCCCCACACACACACACACACAAACACTCTCCCTCTCTCTCATACACTAGCACACGACAAAACACACACACACACGCACGCACGCACGCACGCACGCACGCACGCACGCACGCACGCACGCACACACACACACACACACACACACACACAACCACCACCACCACCACCACCACCCCCCCCACCACCCCACCAGCAAACCGTTTATATTATTAGAATGCTTGTAAGAGTCGCACTGACCTCACATTAGTGCTTTCTGTCGCCTCACTTCTTCATGTACGCAAAGCAAAAAATAAGAATAAAAGGCTAAAGCTTACTTATGCAGGGCTCAGGGAAATGGTCTGTTAGGAGAGAAAGGCGTCTTAAAAGTCCCACAGAAGATTTTTTGTCGTCGAACCCTAGAAGGCAACCATAACGTCATTAGGGAAATTATCTAGCAAACCTTAGAAAATATCTTAAAGCGTTTTTCTGCCTTAAATTGCACTCTCTGTCTCTGTCTCTCTCTGTCTCTCTCTGTCTCTCTCTGTCTCTCTCTCTCTCTCTCTCTCTCTCTCTCTCTCTCTGTCTCTCTCTCTCTCTCTCTCTCTCTCTCTCTCTCTCTCTCTCTCTCTCTCTCTCTCTCTCTCTCTCTCTCCCCAGAAGCCAGCTGAGGTAAAACATCCACAAACAAATACATTTGATGGGGACTCAAACCGACATGACATGTGGCGTGGCGTTTCATGGTGAAGTTGAACCTGATACAGCGCATCCCTTTTAATGGGTTTTACGCCCCACATGCGACAGTTAATGCAGGGTTACATGGCTACAAGTAATAGAGGAGCGCTGCAAACCTGAGCGCAGGGACATGGATTTTCACAAAGGAAGTAGAAAAAAGAATTCACGTCATCAAAATGAGGTTTCATTGCATCAAATATACTGATCACATGACAATCAACAAGACAATTGAACGGTCCAGTTGCACACCAGACCATATGTAGATCTACAGACATTAGTTATGAATAGAAAGCTAGGTTGTGTGTCCATGTCGTAGGATACGATAGTCTTGCTCAAACAGTCCTCTGTCATATGAGTGGAGATGTGTTGTGCTGCCGTTATGCCCCTGACAAATCAGGACCACGATATCCGACTTCGGCTTTTTTATATATCAGAGTAAACGCTCTCCTAGACTGGTTCTTTACTGGGCTGACGAGTCGAGTCTATCCGGCTATTTATCCATAGCTGGAGATGGTTTCTTCACTGCGGTATCCTTTCTCAGGGCTAAGAGCTTATAGCGCAGCTCTTCAGCAGCCTTTGTCAGTGCCTCTGGAGTTCCTGTCTAAGTGTACGAAGAAGAAGGAGAAAAACACAGGGAAAGTCCTGTTGACAGTGGGAAAGACTACAACTTTGGATTCTCTCTTGAGGGCACATAAGACCGTATGGCGAAAGCTTGGCTGTGTCTGGAGTGGCACCGTCTTCATCTGTCCGTGGGCAGGGGTGGTTGGGTCTGTGGGGTGTGCTCGGCAGCTGGAGGGTGGTGTTTTTCGCCGGTGGGCTCTGCAGTCATGAAATACGGGCTGGTACACCCATGGGGATGCTACTTTAAGGCTGTTATGAGCTGCATCCTGTAGTCTAATTTACCTCTGTTCAGGAGCAGTTATGTCCCTTGATATCTTAATGGAGTGTCCTGCGCGTGCCTGTACCCATCGTCAACACAGCGCAGGCCTCCAAGGGTGGTACAGGACTGCTCTAAAGGCAGGTGAAGACGGTGCTTCTCTGGGTCCTCTCCAGCACCTTCGGGTGTTTGTTTTTCTTCTTTGCCTTAACTAGGCTGACCCTGGAGAAAGGTCCAGTGACGGTGAGGAAAGACCCACTGACCACAGGGAAAGTCCTGTTGACAGTGGGAAAGACTACAACTTTGGATTCTCTCTTGAGGGCACATAAGACCGTATGGCGAAAGCTTGGCTGTGTCTGGAGTGGCACCGTCTTCATCTGTCCGTGGGCAGGGGTGGTTGGGTCTGTGGGGTGTGCTCGGCAGCTGGAGGGTGGTGTTTTTCGCCGGTGGGCTCTGCAGTCATGAAATACTGGCTGGTACACCAATGGGGATGCTACTTTAAGGCTGTTATGAGCTGCATCCTGTAGTCTAATTTACCTCTGTTCAGGAGCAGTTATGTCCCTTGATATCTTAATGGAGTGTCCTGCGCGTGCCTGTACCCATCGTCAACACAGCGCAGGCCTCCAAGGGTGGTACAGGACTGCTCTAAAGGCAGGTGAAGACGGTGCTTCTCTGGGTCCTCCCCAGCACCTTCGGGTGTTTGTTTTTCTTCTTTGCCTTAACTAGGCTGACCCTGGAGAAAGGTCCAGTGACGGTGTGGAAAGACCACTGACCACGAGGGAAAGTCCTGTTGACAGTGGGGAAAGACTACAACTTTGGATTCTCTCTGAGGGCACATAAGACCGTATGGCGAAAGCTGGCTGTGTCTGGAGTGGCATCCGTCTTCACGTGGTCGTGGCGGGGTGGATGGGTCTGTGGGGTGTGCTCGGCAGCTGAGGGGGTGTTTTCGCTGGTGGCTCTGCAGTCATGAAATACGGGCTGGTACACCCCTTGGGTATGCTACTTTGGAGAGGACGTGTTTATAATCTGCATCCTGTAGTCTAATTTACTCTGTTCAGGAGCGTTATGTCCCTTGATTCTTAATGGAGTGTCCTGCGCGTGCCTGTACCCGCGTCAACACAGCGCAGGCCCCCCAAGGTGGTACAGGACTGCTCTAAAGGCAGGTGAAGACGGTGCTTCTCTGGGTCCTCCCTCAGCACCTTCGGGTGTTTCTTTCTTCTTTGCCTTAACTAGGCTGACCCTGGAAAAGGTCCATGTGACGTGAGGAAAGACCACTGACAACAGGGAAGTCCTGTTGACGTGGGAAAGACTACACTTTGGATTCTCTCTTGAGCACATAAGACCGTATGGCGAAAGCTTGGCTGTCTAGGAGTGGCAACCGGTCTCATCTGTCCGTGGGCAGGGTGGTTGGGTCTGTGGTGTGCTCGGCAGCTGGAGGGTGGTGTTTTTCGCCGGTGGGCCTGCGTCATGAAATACGCTGGACACCAATGGGGATGCTACTTTAAGGCTGTTATGAGCTGCATCCTGTAGTTAATTTACCTCTGTCGGAGCAGTTAGTGTCCATGACCATCTTAAGGAGTGTCTCGCGTGCCTTGACATGAATCGTCAACACAGCGCAGGCCTCCACGGGTTTGGATCAAAGGATGCTAAAGGCAGGTGTGGAGGACGTTCTCTGTCCTCCGGCACTTGGGGTGTTTTTGGTCTTCGTTTGCCTAACTAGGTGTGTTGTGACGCAGGTGGCATGACGGTATGAAAACCACTGACACAGGGAAATCCGTTGACTAGTGAAGACTTAACTTTGGCATCTCCTGTGAGGCATAATTACCGTTGGCGGAAAGCTGGTTGTCCTGTATTGAAGCAGTCTCATCTGCCGTGGCTGGTCATGGTCCTGCGGGTCGCTCGCAAGTGGGGGTAGGGTTGTCGAGGGCAGCTGCAAAATCGGGCTTGGTACACCCTGGGCACTCGTTTAGCTGTTATTATCTCTTCCTTAACTAGGTGACCTCTGTTAGAAGCAGTTATGTGCCTTGAAATCCTAATGGAGTCTCCTGCGCGTGCCTGTACCCATCGTCAACACAGCACAGGCCTCCAAGGGTGGTACAGGACTGCTCTAAAGGCAGGTGAAGACGGTGCTTCTCTGGGTCCTCCCCAGCACCTTCGGGTGTTTGTTTTTCTTCTTTGCCTTAACTAGGCTGACCCTGGAGAAAGGTCCAGTGACGGTGTGGAAAGACCCACTGACCACAGGGAAAGTCCTGTTGACAGTGGGAAAGACTACAACTTTGGATTCTCTCTTGAGGGCACATAAGACCGTATGGCGAAAGCTTGGCTGTGTCTGGAGTGGCACCGTCTTCATCTGTCCGTGGGCAGGGGTGGTTGGGTCTGTGGGGTGTGCTCGGCAGCTGGAGGGTGGTGTTTTTCGCCGGTGGGCTCTGCAGTCATGAAATGCGGGCTGGTACACGCATGGGGATGCTACTTTAAGGCTGTTATGAGCTGCATCCTGTAGTCTAATTTACCTCTGTTCAGGAGCAGTTATGTCCCTTGATATCTTAATGGAGTGTCCTGCGCGTGCCTGTACCCATCGTCAACACAGCGCAGGCCTCCAAGGGTGGTACAGGACTGCTCTAAAGGCAGGTGAAGACGGTGCTTCTCTGGGTCCTCCCCAGCACCTTCGGGTGTTTCTTTTTCTTTTTTATAGCGCAGCTCTTCAGCAGCCTTTGTCAGTGCCTCTGGAGTTCCTGTCTAAGTGTACGAAGAAGAAGGAGAAAAACACAGTCCTCCAGGGAACTTTTAAGGGAAGAAGATGGAGTGGAAGACAGAAAAGAAAAGTGGGTGAACTAACGACATTGCAAAAAGGACAGTGAAACATGCACAATAACCAAAGACTTGGCACACATCTTACAGACCAGAGGAACCCATTAAACTATTCGTTAGGGAGATGTCCCTTGTAAAAGAAGAAGTAAGGAAGAGAACTGACGCTTTCCCAGCACACAAGTCCTTACACTGACCGCTGCAGTAATCGGTCACGTTTAAAGAAACCGTAGAGTGCAGATATACGGTCGGCTAGCAGAAAGGGAGATAAGCAGGTAAGTATAGGTGGAGCAAAGTAACCCTGGCAGGTTCAGTATTGAGACAGCACTTCAGGCTGATAGAAAAAGAAGGCAAAGAGAAGTCAAAAGGTTACCAGTATACACAGAACAGTGAAGCCATTAGGGTAACCTTCCTGGGCATCTGAAATTTAAATGTTTGGAAATCAGTAGAGAGTGATCTTGTTCTATAGGTTCTCTTTCCTTGAAACCAAGACCGTCATTGCCACAGAGAGAGAGAGAGAGAGAGAGAGAGAGAGAGAGAGAGAGAGAGGAGAGAGAGAGAGAGAGAGAGAGAGAGAGACTGATCGAGCTGGAGAGAGAGGGGGACAGACAGAAGACAGAGACAGAAAGAGGAACAGAGAGCGAATGAGTGATCAAGAGAGAGATAGAGGGCAAAACAGTGATGAAACAAGAGAGAGAGAGAGAGAGAGAGAGAGAGAGAGAGAGAGAGAGAGAGGAGAGAGAGAGAGAGAGAGAGAGAGAGAGTTTCAATCGCAATCTGTAGTCAGAATTTCTAAGATCAAGGTGAGTTTCCCGACACGTGCAACCCGCCTGTTCCAAACCTTACAGGCTCATCTCTGGTTCACATGTGGCAGGAGACATAATTAGAGTACGGGCAACAAAGCCTTGGTAGGGAAGGAGGAGGGAAGCACTGAACAAAAAATGCTACTTAGTGCTAGTGCACTGTTTGAGAGCAGGCAGACAGGTGAGGAGAACTAACCAAAGCTGGTAAACTCCCTTTCAAGGCAGCACAGGAGAGGTGAATAGAACGATAGGCCGTATGTATCTTTCTCTAAACATGTGGCGTTACTTTAATGTTAAGAGGAATCAGGTGGTCATCTCTGTCATTCGCAAATATCACTGATGGAAATAAAGTGAAGTATACTGGTGTGATTCGTTTAAGAATGTTGGTGCCTACACTGTTAATCAGAAGAAGAAGAAGAAGAAGACGAGAGAGAGAGAGAGAGAGAGAGAGAGAGAGAGAGAGAGAGAGAAGAGAGAGAGAGAGAGAGAGAGAGAGAGTTTGTTGACAATAGCTAATAAGCCCTGATGGCAAGGGGTTTACAATTACTGCAGTAATAGATTCCATTGAGTATATGCAATTGAAAGAAATAAAACTCGAACAAATTACCAACAAATTCAAATCTACAGTTGGCAACACACACCTACACACACACACACACACACACACACACACACACACACACACACACACACACACACACACACACACACACACACACACACACACACCACTCACTCACTCACTCACTCACTCTGTGCACCTCAGTAGTCCATTTTCTTTCTTCTTCTTTTTCTGTCATTATTATTATGGGGGCCGGAATAGCTCAGTTGGTAGAGCGCCGGACTCGTGATCCTGGGGTCGCGGGTTCGAATCTCCGGTACAGGGTTCCCCCTCGGAGTTAACATTGGTTCTGACTCCATTTCCCATACAGTCCTTCGAGTGAGAATATAAAGCGAGGTTCCGTGTGTGAACGCACGCTTAACATCTTGCACACACGTAAAATCCCATCACCAACTTTCGGAAGAGAAGGCCAGTTTGGCCGTTGTATGGATGACACGTTACATACAGCATGCACCCTGCGTGAGAAATGGAAAGAATGAAGGAAGTAAGGAAATTGAGTGAACGATATTGGACAATATTTACTGGATGACACGGGAAAAACGACTGAATGAAGCGCCAGCTGGCAGCTCTTCAGTCGGCACTACCCAGGTTGGCAGCCCGTTGTGTAAACGAATGTGGATTGTAAAGCACTTAGAGCTTGGTCTCTAGCAGAGAGTGATGTCCCCTGATTCATGGAGAGAATGTAAATATCTTCGTTCAAGACCACCCATCTTATTTTGCACGAAAACCCCCCTTTTCACATACAAATCACGTCCTTCTCATGCTACTTTTGGCCAAAATTAACACCTGTTTTCCAATCAAAATTAACACGCAAAAACTGCAAAAATCGACAAAATCGGTACTTTAAAATGGGGGCTTACGTGCAAGATGAGATAGCGTGATCGTGAACATAGATATTTACATTCTCTCTAGGGCATAAAAATTAAGGGTTTACAGTACGCTCTTCTACTTCCAGCACTATTAATAACTCAGAACAAACAACTAGCCTTCCATCTTGATTAGTTATTTTTACATCCAATGAATTTATAGGCCCCTCAATTAATTCTTTAAATTGACTGTTTCCATCAAACCTATATAACTGATAATCGCAAAACCCCGCCTTAATTGACGGCAGTGCTCGTAGAACTGTAGACGGGTAGCCATCAAACAAATTAGCATCTGTTTTTAACTGTTGTAAATGGACATACAACATTGGGTTCACGAGAAAATCAGAAGGTTTATTACCTTCAAATTGATAGGCATCTTCCCTTGTACTAAATCTATAAGCTCTGTCACTACTGTGAAAGCCCAAGATTTTAGCTAGGTCTTTAGGAAAAGTGTACTCTCTTCTTTCTTCTAGTGGGAAATGTATAGTAATTCTGAGGTTTGCCTCGTTAATTTTTAACAATATGCCAAATTCGCTAAGTACTTCTTTTAAAAAGCAAAAGTTGTAGTAACCATCAGGTATTTGCACATGAGTTATTTGATTGCCTACCTCGTTACTAATATTGATCCAGTTATTCTGAGCTTTTTCAGATATATTAACCCACATAACTTTAAAGCCAATTTCTTTAAGGCAATCCTACAACTCCCGCGCCAATTGACAATTGGGTACGTTAAGAACACACGCTCGTTTTGCTTGGTTATATAGATGTACATCTTTTTATAACTATTTTAAAAACTATTTAAAAATGGAACCTTTTAAATATAACGAAAGTGTCACTTACGAAGAAAAAGAAACACCCGAAGGTGCTGGGGAGGACCCCAGAGAAGCACTGTCTTCACCTGCCTTTAGAGCAGCCCTGTACCACCCTTGGAGGCCTGCGCTGTGTTGACGATGGGTACAGGCACGCGCAGGACACTCCATTAAGATATCAAGGGACATAACTGCTCCTGAACAGAGGTAAATCAGACTGCAGGATGCAGCTCATAACAGCCTTAAAATAGCATCCCCCATGGGTGTACCAGCCCGTATTTCATGACTGCAGAGCCACCGGCGAGAAACACAACCCTCCAGCTGCCGAGCACACCCCACAGACCCAACCACCCATGCCCACGGACAGATGAAGAGAGTGCCACTCCAGACACAGCCAAGCTTTCGCCATACGGTGTTATGTGCCCTCAAGAGAGAATCCAAAGTTGTAGTCTTTCCCACTGTCAACAGGACTTTCCCTGTGGTCAGTGGATCTTTCCTCACCATCACTGGACCTTTCTCCAGGGTCAGCCTAGTTAAGGCAAAGAAGAAAAAGAAACACCCGAAGGTGCTGGGGAGGACCCAGAGAAGCACTGTCTTCACCTGCCTTTAGAGCAGCCCTGTACCACCCTTGGAGGCCTGCGCTGTGTTGACGATGGGTACAGGCACGCGCAGGACACTCCATTAAGATATCAAGGGACATAACTGCTCCTGAACAGAGGTAAATCAGACTGCAGGATGCAACTCATAACAGCCTTAAAATAGCATCCCCCATGGGTGTACCAGCCCGTATTTCATGACTGCAGAGCCCACCGGCTAGAAACACCACCCTCCAGCTGCCGAGCACACCCCACAGACCCAACCACCCATGCCCACGACAGATGAAGAGAGTGCCACTCCAGACACAGCCAAGCTTTCGCCATACGGTCTTATGTGCCCTCCAAGCGAG
>CM031612.1:13923120-13960082 GCA_018398815.1 Conus ventricosus | reverse complement strand
AGAGAGAGGAGAGAGAGAGAGAGAGAGGAGAGAGAGAGAGAGGAGAAGAGATTTAAACCACTTGCTTCGAGTTTCTTAAAACCAGGTGAGGTTTCCTGACACGTGCTACCTGCCTGTTCCCAGCACGTCAGCACTAAGTTGGATTCAGGGAGATCAGCCCCCACAGGTTTCATTTCTAGTTCACATGGTGGCAGGAAATATAAGTGTACGGGCAACGAACAGTACTGTAGGGAAGGGGGGAAAGCACTGCACGAGAAGTGACAGTACACTATTTGAGAGCAGCAGATAAGAGGTAGGTGGTATAAAAGGAACTGGTCAAAGCGTGCTGCAAGCTCACGTGTTAGGACAACACATGAGGGGTAGCAAAAATGACCCGGTAAACAGAAGACCACAGCCAATTGTGAATATAAAGACAAGCCTGCAGATGACCTTTCTTTGAACCTCTGGCATGATTCTTATGAAGTTTGAGGAATCAGAGTGGCCATCTCGATCACTTACACTATCAAAATAGAAATAAACTGAAGTGTGTTCTTTTGAAAAAAAAAGTTCATTTTGGGAGCATATTGGCACCTATAACATCTGTAAATCAGTGGGACAGACAGACAAACAGACAGTTTCGCAACACCTCACCTTCTGTGTATCTAAAAATAATAAAACGCTTTTGTTTTCCAGACACGTGCAACACGTCTGTTGGCATCTGTGGCTTTGGAGACCTGCCCTTAGGGGCTCGTGTGTTGGTTCACAAGGTGGCAGGAAGTATATGGAAAAGACCAATGCAAAAAAGCAAACCAAACAATCAACCAACCAACTAACGAAACACACCTGCCAAGAGTGATAGGGGCAGCGTTGTACAGAATTGTCACAAGTCTCTCTCTCTCTCTCTCTCTCTCTCTCTCTCTCTCTCTCTCTCTCTCTCTCTCTCTCTCTCTCTCTCTCTCTCTCGTACATGTATGCATGTGTGTGCGTGTGTGTATATGTATGTATATATATATATAGGTATGTGTGTATGTGTGTGTATATATACATATATATGTGTGAGTATGTGAATGTCTATGTACAAAACATACGAACATGATAAGTTATGTGTATAATAAATGAACATGGACGTGTGGTGATAATATACTATAGAGAAGGTTGAATCATGAATTTAACTCGGAAGGTGTTTCTGGGTATGGATAGTAACATGTATACCTGAATGAGCATGAAATTGTGATTGGGGTGTCGATATAAAACAGATTTACGAAAGAGATGTTATATGAACACAAATAAGATTATGCAATGTATCCACAGGTGTGAAGCGTGACAAGGTCCATGTACATATTATATGCATGATGGAAAGATTATTATATAAAAGTGGATACAGGGTGTAATAAGAGGGACGTGAATGTAATATAATATGAAGGAATGGAATTATGGAAAGAATATGTTTTGAGGAATATATGTGAAATGAATGAATATGAATGGTATTGTACAAATGTGAATGTAAATAAGGGAGAATGAGGCCGTTATAAATGGATGATGGAGTAGGAATTCTCATATGAACATGATCAAGGTTGTAAATGTACACATATACATATATATATATATATATGTATTTGTGTGCATGTGTGTGTGTACATGTATGGCTAACACCATATGGGAATAATAATGATCATAATATATAATATATAATATATATATATATATATATATATATATATATATATATATATATATTATATATATATATGTGTGTGTGTGTGTGTGTGTGTGTGTGTGTGTGTGTGAGATTGAGAGGATTGAGCCTGATTGGATTAAGAGGTGTAGTAGAATTGAATGTAAAACTAATAATATGCAGTTATGCAAGAGTATAGACAATTAAGGTAAACAAGAGGAATAAGTGTAATTATAACCTAAATTGATATGAATCAAGAATGCACGACCACGTAAATAGGAAAAGGGAGGGAGGGGTCATAGAGGAAGCAACTGCAGAGACTGGCTAACACCATATGGGAATAAACGTGGACATTGGGGGTTAGGCTAGGAATTATGATGGTCTAAGTCAAATGAGTATGTTAAATGTGTATATAATTCTCAAGAAAAAGAAAATTCAAGTATAATATAAGGAAACATGTTTGGAAGTGGAAGGTTTGAATAAGTAAGTGAATCCGGTATTTACATACACATGTAAACTACGAAATGATTACAAAGGGAAACACAGACAAATAATTGACCATATAGTGATGAAGTATACAAATAAGGTAAACCAGGAAATAAAGGTAGGAAAAGGATTTAGTTCAGTAGGTCAACATGTAAATCAGCTGACAGCATGAAGTCGCGTGACCCACACGGCAGCACACACACAGTCCCTCTCGCGAGCTCGCGCGTTCCTTCGTTCTCTCTCGCTCTCTGCTTAGAGAAGGGAGGGGGGAGCGGAGCATGAGGTGGACGGGAAGGAGGATGGATCGTCTGCTAAAGAAATGGCTGCCCCGTATAGATCATATGTGTGGTTTTGAACGTTTTGTTCAATGATAGCTATTTATATGCATTTTGGTTATTTGCCGACGGCTGCTTTGAATTACTCAATTTTTAATTCTAGGGATTTGACCACTAAGAGACTCCTCTGGCCAACAGGCAATTTAGGCACATGTGTACGAGGCAAGTGTCGACAAGTCCTACAGAACATGATATAACTGGCTGAAGAATAGGGAAAACTACAATTAAAGTGAAAATAATCGAAGGAAAGTACTAACCTGATACATGGAATGCAGTAAGGCTTTAGTAATTTATCCATGGGGATGCTAAATCCAACGAACACGAACAACACAAGTCCAACACCACATGAACAGGACCACAGAAGTACACACACTGAGTGTCAAAGGTTATCATGGCAGACCCAAGATTCGGGGTTTTCCTTTCCTTTGCACGGTTAGAGGGCGCATGCGTAACATAGTAAACATAAGATGCTTAAAAATACACGGCCTTCGGAGAGTTATACGACGCAGATGTAGTAAGGTCTCCACTGTATACAAACGAAAATACGATAAGGGAAATGTAATTGATAACATGTGTTTTGCATGCTAGTATCAACAGCATTCATATCATGAGTTTTAAAATAATTAATATATATACCTATATTATGTTAAAAGGAAGAACGTACTAAGAAGCATTTGTGTACAATTAAGATGAATTTTGCATGTACATACTGTCATGGAAGAATGTTTTGTTGCAGTCATGGTACATTTTGTTTCTAATTATATAAAATTGTTTTTTCTTGTTGCGTACTCATGTGAATAGGCTGATGGCCTCACATTAAAGTCACGAGTCACGAGTCTCTCTCTCTCTCTCCTCTCTCTCTCTCTCTCTCTCTCTCTCTCTCTCTCTCTCTCTCTCTCTCTTCTTATCTGGGTGGTGTGAGTGGGTGTGTGGGTGGGTGGATAGATGGGTAGATATACTCTATGATGTCCACGTATTTCTTTTGCGTTTTTCAATTTGGCTTGCAATTTATGATCTTCAATTTATATATTCATTGCACATGTTTACGAGGTGACAGCCAGACGAGATGGCCCATGTTGGTTGATGAGGCTAATTGAAACCACACAATTTGTCTTGATTCGCATGCTCATCTCTTTTGCACTTTGTTAGTCTTGAGCAGCTGTTCTCATATACATCCTTACAGTGGATAGCATATATGTAATATTTACATGTGTTTCTAATTGTCCATTTTTCTTATACAAGTTTTAGATACATTTTGCTGTTTTCTCCATTTAGAGGCAAGGACTTTTCTTCATTCTTCTGGCAGGGGAGCAGGTCCTTGTTCTTCTCTTCCTCCTTCTCCTCTTCTTCCTCCATTTTTTTTCTTCTTCTTCTTCAAACACACACACACACACACACACACAACCACACACACACACACACACACACACACACACACACACGCACACAGGCACGCACGCAGGCACGCACACACACTCTCTCTCTTTTCCTTTTCCCTTTCTTTTTCTTTGTATTTTTCCTTTTTTTTTACTCTCTCTCTCTCTCTCTCTCTCTCTCTCTCTCTCTCTCTCTCTCTCTCTCTCTCTCTCTCTCTCTCTCGATTTATTATGGAAATATTTGTTGATGTTGTCTTTTGGTGTCTTACCCTCTATCTCTATATTTTTACCTTCGGTTTATAAGGTGTGTATATAGTTATTTTTTCGGTTTGTCTGTCTGTGTGTCTTTGTACACAGCATCTCTCTGTTGCTAGTGGACAAATTTGCATGATATTTCATGGGTAGCTTCCATATGACCGTGGGATGGTCGTAACGTGAAACATGCAATCCTTTGGTGCACTTCAGTGATACACAACAACATGAACTCAATTTACACGCATACAAGCAAGTTTGGAAAATCTAGCTTGAAAGATGTGGAAAATATTGCAGGAAAAAGGAAATAGTGTGTTCAACCATCAGCGTGACCTTGACCTTGACCTTGACCTTTTGCGAGCAGTATCGCATACCTCACCTAATCAACAAACAAACTTGAGAAGGCTGTCTTAAGTGGTTGAAGAGACATTGCCAGAAATGTCCGTTTCGGCCGACGTGGACAGACAGACACACAAACAACAAAACAACAAAATAAAACTATAAAATCAGACACGAAGTAACTTAATAGTCTGCTCACTTCTTGACAGCGATGGACTAACAAGACGTCAGAGGTTGTGACATTTTGTGCATTAGTGAATTCGAAAATTGGGCATAGGTGCACAAATTGTCACAACTGCGAGTTGTGACATTTTGTGTAGTCCTTCATTGCACAAAATGTCACAACTGGCACAAAATGTGCAGTGGTGACATTTTGTGCATTAACAGTTCCCACTTTTGATTAACAACTAAACTTTTGACACTATTTTGCATGCAAATTCTTTCTATTTTTCACAAAATCATTGTTATCAAAAATATATCAGTAGGTCCACATGGATTAGAACTCCGAATTTGACCTGTTCTAAATCCCTTCCTAAAGTGTGAGCATGCTGCGAGCAGCGTTATAACTTTGTGAGCATGACAAAACTGACTGATTGAAACCAATTTATTGTCATATTAACCCATGGTTGTACTGACATTTAAGAAAACATTATGAACAGAATGTCAAGATTTTTCATTTAATGAAAAGGGACATAATTCACACACACACAACACACACACACACACACACAACACACACACACACACACACACACCACACACACACCACACGCGCACACACACACACACACGCACAACGACTGACTGACTGAAAGCAATTCATCGTCAGATTAACTCATGGTTGTACTCACACACACACACACACGCACGCACGCACGCACGCAGCACGCACGCACGCACGCACGCACGCCGCACGCACACACACACACACACACACACACACACACACACACACACACACGCATAAACACACAATTACACACGAATCTATAAGACCACACCACACCCTCACGTACACACCCCACACACCACACACACACACACACACACACACACACACACACACACACACACACCACGTCACACACCCCCCCCCCCACACACACACACACACACAAACACTCTCCCTCTCTCTCATACACTAGCACACGACAAAACACACACACACACGCACGCACGCACGCACGCACGCACGCCCACGCACGCACGCACGCACGCACACACACACACACACACACACACACACCACCACCACCACCACCACCACCCCCCCCACCACCCCACCAGCAAACCGTTTATATTATTAGAATGCTTGTAAGAGTCGCACTGACCTCACATTAGTGCTTTCTGTCGCCTCACTTCTTCATGTACGCAAAGCAAAAAATAAGAATAAAAGGCTAAAGCTTACTTATGCGGGGCCCTCAGGGAAATGGTCTGTTAGGAGGGGAAAGGCGTCTTAAAAGTCCCACAGAAGATTTTTTGTCGTCGAACCCTAGAAGGCAACCATAACGTCATTAGGGAAATTATCTAGCAAACCTTAGAAAATATCTTTAAAGCGTTTTTTCTGCCTTAAATTGCACTCTCTGTCTCTGTCTCTCTCTGTCTCTTTTCTGTCTCTCTCTGTCTCTCTCTCTCTCTCTCTCTCTCTCTCTCTCTCTCTCTGTCTCTCTCTCTCTCTCTCTCTCTCTCTCTCTCTCTCTCTCTCTCTCTCTCTCTCTCTCTCTCTCTCTCCCCAGAAGCCAGCTGAGGTAAAACACCCCACAAACAATACATTTGATGGGGACTCAAACCGACATGACATGTGGCGTGGCGTTTCATGGTGAAGTTGAACCTGATACAGCGCATCCCTTTTAATGGGTTTTACGCCCCACATGCGACAGTTAATGCAGGGTTACATGGCTACAAGTAATAGAGGAGCGCTGCAAACCTGAGCGCAAAGGGACATGGATTTTCACAAAGGAAGTAGAAAAAAGAATTCACGTCATCAAAATGAGGTTTCATTGCATCAAATATACTGATCACATGACAATCAACAAGACAATTGAACGGTCCAGTTGCACACCAGACCATATGTAGATCTACAGACATTAGTTATGAATAGAAAGCTAGGTTGTGTGTCCATGTCGTAGGATACGATAGTCTTGCTCAAACAGTCCTCTGTCATATGAGTGGAGATGTGTTGTGCTGCCGTTATGCCCCTGACAAATCAGGACCACGATATCCGACTTCGGCTTTTTTTATATATCAGAGTAAACGCTCTCCTAGACTGGTTCTTTACTGGGCTGACGAGTCGAGTCTATCCGGCTATTTATCCATAGCTGGAGATGGTTTCTTCACTGCGGTATCCTTTCTCAGGGCTAAGAGCTTATAGCGCAGCTCTTCAGCAGCCTTTGTCAGTGCCTCTGGAGTTCCTGTCTAAGTGTACGAAGAAGAGGAGAAAAACACAGGGAAAGTCCTGTTGACAGTGGGAAAGACTACAACTTTGGATTCTCTCTTGAGGGCACATAAGACCGTATGGCGAAAGCTTGGCTGTGTCTGGAGTGGCACCGTCTTCATCTGTCCGTGGGCAGGGGTGGTTGGGTCTGTGGGGTGTGCTCGGCAGCTGGAGGGTGGTGTTTTTCGCCGGTGGGCTCTGCAGTCATGAAATACGGGCTGGTACACCCATGGGGATGCTACTTTAAGGCTGTTATGAGCTGCATCCTGTAGTCTAATTTACCTCTGTTCAGGAGCAGTTATGTCCCTTGATATCTTAATGGAGTGTCCTGCGCGTGCCTGTACCCATCGTCAACACAGCGCAGGCCTCCAAGGGTGGTACAGGACTGCTCTAAAGGCAGGGTGAAGACGGTGCTTCTCTGGGTCCTCTCCAGCACCTTCGGGTGTTTGTTTTTCTTCTTTGCCTTAACTAGGCTGACCCTGGAGAAAGGTCCAGTGACGGTGAGGAAAGACCCACTGACCACAGGGAAGTCCTGTTGACAGTGGGAAAGACTACAACTTGGGATTCTCTCTTGAGGGGCACATGACGTATGGCGAAAGCTTGGCTGTGTCTGGTGGCACCGTTTCATCTGTCCGTGGGCAGGGGTGGTTGGGTCTGTGGGGTGTGCTGGCAGCTGGAGGGTGGTGTTTTCGCCGGTGGGCTCTGCAGTCATGAAATACTGGCTGGTTACACAATGGGGATGCTACTTTAAGGCTGTTATGAGCTGCATCTTTGTCAATTTTACCTCTGTTCAGGAGCTGTTTGTCCCTTGATATCTTAATGGGTGTCCTGCGCGTGCCTGTACCCATCGTCACACAGCGCAGGCCTCCAAGGGTGGTCAGGTGCTCTAAAGGCAGGTGAAGACGGTGCTTCTCTGGGGTCCTCACCGAGCCTTGGGGTGTTTGTTTTTCTTCTTTGCCTTAACTAGGCTGACCTGGAGAAAGGTCAGTGACGGTGTGGAAAGACCACTGACACAGGGAAAGTCCTGTTGACAGTGGGAAAGACTACAACTTTGGATTCTCTCTTGAGGGCAATAAGACGTATGCGAAAGCTTGGCTGTGTCTGAGTGGCACCGTTCTTATCTGTCCGTGGGCAGGGGTGCGTTGGGTCTGTGGGGTGTGCTCGGCAGCTGGAGGGTGGTGTTTTTCGCTGGTGGGCTCTGCAGTCATGAAATACTGGCTGGTACACCAATGGGGATGCTACTTTAAGGTGTTATGAGCTGCATCCTGTAGTCTAATTTACCTCTGTTCAGGAGCGTTATGTCCCTTGATATCTTAATGGAGTGTCCTGCGCGTGCTGTACCCATCGTCAACACAGCGCAGGCCTCCAAGGGTGGTACAGGACTGCTCTAAAGGCAGGTGAAGACGGTGCTTCTCTGGGTCCTCCCAGCACCTTCGGGTGTTTCTTTTTCTTCTTTGCCTTAACTAGGCTGACCCTGGAGAAAGGTCCAGTGACGGTGTGGAAAGACCCACTGACCACAGGGAAAGTCTGTTGACAGTGGGAAAGACTACAACTTTGGATTCTCTCTTGAGGGCACATAAGACCGTATGGCGAAAGCTTGGCTGTGTCTGGGTGGCACGTCTTCATCTGTCCGTGGGCAGGGGTGGTTGGGTCTGTGGGGTGTGCTCGGCAGCTGGAGGGTGGTGTTTTTCGCTGGTGGGCTCTGCAGTCATGAAATACGGGCTGGTACACCCATGGGGATGCTACTTTAAGGCTGTTATAATCTGCATCCTGTAGTCTAATTTACCTCTGTTCAGGAGCAGTTATGTCCCTTGATATCTTAATGGAGTGTCCTGCGCGTGCCTGTACCCATCGTCAACACAGCGCAGGCCTCCAAGGGTGGTACAGGACTGCTCTAAAGGAGGTGAGACGGTGCTTCTCTGGGTCCTCCCCAGCACCTTCGGGTGTTTCTTTTTCTTCTTTGCCTTAACTAGGCTGACCCTGGAGAAAGGTCCAGTGACGGTGAGGAAAGACCCACTGACAACAGGGAAAGTCCTGTTGACAGTGGGAAAGACTACAACTTTGGATTCTCTCTTGAGGGCACATAGACGTATGGCGAAGCTTGGCTGTGTCTGGAGTGGCACCGTCTTCATCTGTCGTGGGCAGGGGTGGTTGGGTTGTGGGGTGTGCTCGGCAGCTGGAGGGTGGTGTTTTTCGCCGGTGGGCTCTGCAGTCATAAAATACGGGCTGGTACACCATGGGGATGCTACTTTAAGGCTGTTATGAGCTGCATCCTGTAGTCTAATTTACTCTGTTCAGGAGCAGTTATGTTCCTTGATATCTTAATGGAGTCTCCTGCGCGTGCCTGTACCCATCGTCAACACAGCACAGGCCTCCAAGGGTGGTACAGGACTGCTCTAAAGGCAGGTGAAGACGGTGCTTCTCTGGGTCTCCCCAGCACCTTCGGGTGTTTGTTTTTCTTCTTTGCCTTAACTAGGCTGACCCTGGAGAAAGGTCCAGTGACGGTGTGGAAAGACCACTGACCACAGGGAAAGTCCTGTTGACAGTGGGAAAGACTACAACTTTGGATTCTCTCTTGAGGGCACATAAGACCGTTATGGCGAAAGCTTGGCTGTGTCTGGAGTGGCACCGTCTTCATCTGTCCGTGGGCAGGGGTGGTTGGGTCTGTGGGGTGTGCTCGGCAGCTGGAGGGTGGTGTTTTTCGCCGGTGGGCTCTGCAGTCATGAAATGCGGGCTGGTACACGCATGGGGATGCTACTTTAAGGCTGTTATGAGCTGCATCCTGTAGTCTAATTTACCTCTGTTCAGGAGCAGTTATGTCCCTTGATATCTTAATGGAGTGTCCTGCGCGTGCCTGTACCCATCGTCAACACAGCGCAGGCCTCCAAGGGTGGTACAGGACTGCTCTAAAGGCAGGTGAAGACGGTGCTTCTCTGGGTCCTCCCCAGCACCTTCGGGTGTTTCTTTTTCTTTTCTTATAGCGCAGCTCTTCAGCAGCCTTTGTCAGTGCCTCTGGAGTTCCTGTCTAAGTGTACGAAGAAGAAGGAGAAAAACACAGTCCTCCAGGGAACTTTTAAGGGAAGAAGATGGAGTGGAAGACAGAAAAGAAAAGTGGGTGAACTAACGACATTGCAAAAAGGACAGTGAAACATGCACAATAACCAAAGACTTGGCACACATCTTACAGACCAGAGGAACCCATTAAACTATTCGTTAGGGAGATGTCCCTTGTAAAAGAAGAAGTAAGGAAGAGAACTGACGCTTTCCCAGCACACAAGTCCTTACACTGACCGCTGCAGTAATCGGTCACGTTTAAAGAAACCGTAGAGTGCAGATATACGGTCGGCTAGCAGAAAGGGAGATAAGCAGGTAAGTATAGGTGGAGCAAAGTAACCCTGGCAGGTTCAGTATTGAGACAGCACTTCAGGCTGATAGAAAAAGAAGGCAAAGAGAAGTCAAAAGGTTACCAGTATACACAGAACAGTGAAGCCATTAGGGTAACCTTCCTGGGCATCTGAAATTTAAATGTTTGGAAATCAGTAGAGAGTGATCTTGTTCTATAGGTTCTCTTTCCTTGAAACCAAGACCGTCATTGCCACAGAGAGAGAGAGAGAGAGAGAGAGAGAGAGAGAGGAGAGAGGATGAGAGAGAGAGATGAGAGAGAGAGAGAGAGAGAGAGACTGATCGAGCTGGAGAGAGAGGGGGACAGACAGAGACAGAGACAGAAAGAGGAACAGAGAGCGAATGAGTGATCAAGAGAGAGATAGAGGGCAAAACAGTGATGAAACAAGAGAGAGAGAGAGAGAGAGATGAGAGAGAGAGAGAGAGGAGAGAGAGAGAGAGAGGAGAGAGAGAGAGAGAGAGAGAGATTTCAATCGCAATCTGTAGTCAGAATTTCTAAGATCAAGGTGAAGTTTCCCGACACGTGCAACCCGCCTGTTCCAAACCTTACAGGCTCATCTCTGGTTCACATGTGGCAGGAGACATAATTAGAGTACGGGCAACAAAGCCTTGGTAGGGAAGGAGGAGGGAAGCACTGAACAAAAAATGCTACTTAGTGCTAGTGCACTGTTTGAGAGCAGGCAGACAGGTGAGGAGAACTAACCAAAGCTGGTAAACTCCCTTTCAAGGCAGCACAGGAGAGGTGAATAGAACGATAGGCCGTATGTATCTTTCTCTAAAACATGTGGCGTTACTTTAATGTTAAGAGGAATCAGGTGGTCATCTCTGTCATTCGCAAATATCACTGATGGAAATAAAGTGAAGTATACTGGTGTGATTCGTTTAAGATGTTGGTGCCTACACTGTTAATCAGAAGAAGAAGAAGAGACGAGAGGAGAGAGAGAGAGAGAGAGAGTGAGAGGAGAGGAGAGAGAAGAGAGGAGAGAGAGAGAGAGAGAGAGAGTTTGTTGACAATAGCTAATAAGCCCTGATGGCAAGGGGTTTACAATTACTGCAGTAATAGATTCCATTGAGTATATGCAATTGAAAGAAATAAAACTCGAACAAATTACCAACAAATTCAAATTACAGTTGGCAACACACACCTACACACACACAACACACACACACACACACACAACACACACACACACACACACACACACACACACACACACACACACACACACTCACTCACTCACTCACTCACTCACTCTGTGCACCTCAGTAGTCCATTTTCTTTCTTTTCTTTTTCTGTCATTATTATTATGGGGGCCGGAATAGCTCAGTTGGTAGAGCGCCGGACTCGTGATCCTGGGGTCGCGGGTTCGAATCTCCGGTACAGGGTTCCCCCTCGGAGTTAACATTGGTTCTGACTCCATTTCCCATACAGTCTTCGAGTGAGAATATAAAGCGAGGTTCCGTGTGTGAACGCACGCTTAACATCTTGCACACACGTAAAATCCATCACCAACTTTCGGAAGAGAAGGCCAGTTGGCCGTTGTATGGATGACACGTTACATACAGCATGCACCCTGCGTGAGAAATGGAAGAATGAAGGAAGTAAGGAAATTGAGTGAACGATATTGGACAATATTTACTGGATGACACGGGAAACGACTGAATGAAGCGCCAGCTGGCAGCTCTTCAGTCGGCACTACCCAGGTTGGCAGCCCGTTGTGTAAACGAATGTGAGTTTTGGTAATGCACTTTAGAGTTGGTCTCTTGCTGAGAGTGATGTCCCTGATTCAATGGAGAGAATGTAATTATATTCGTTTCCAAGACCACCCATCTTTTTTTGCACGAATACCCCCCTGTTCACTTACAAATCACGTCTCCTTCTCATGCTACTTTTGGCAAAATTAACACTGTTTTACAATTCAAAAATTAACACGCAAAAACCTGCAATAATACGTCAAAAATCGGTATTTATAAGGGGGGCCTTTACGGGCAAGATGATGATAGCGTGATCGTGAACCATAGATATTAATATTTCTATCTAGGGGCTAAAAATTATGGGTTTACAGTACGACTCTTCTACTTCCAGCATCTATTAATAATCTCAGAACAAACATCTTGCCTTCCATCTTGATTAGTGATTTTTTCATCCTTTGAATGTTTTGGCCCCTCTTTTATTCTTTAATATTGACTGTTTCCATCAAACAGATATAACTGATAATCGCATAACCCCGCCTTATTTGACGGCATGTGACTCGTTGTTCTGTAGAGGGGAGACATCAAACAAATTAGCATCTGTTTTTATCGGTTTGTTCTTTGGACAACAACTTTGGGTCACGAGAAATTCCAGAAGGTTATATTTTCCTTACAAATTGAGTGGCATCTCCGGGTATCTAATTCTTAAGCGCTGTCATACTACTGTGATGCCAATGTTTTTTGCTAGGGGCTTTAGGAAAAGTGTACTCTCTTCTTTCTTCTAGTGGGATATGTATTGTAATTCTGAGGTTGGCCTCGTTAATTTTTAACAATATGACCTAATACGCCTATGTACGTCTTTTATAAAAGCAAAGTTGTATACCTTCAGGTATTTGCACTTGAGTTATTTGATTGGCCTTTCTCGTTACACTAATAGTGATCCTGTGTTTCTGAGCTTTTTCAGATATATTAACCCAACTATTACTTTTAAAGCCCAATTTCGTTATGGGCTATCCTTCAACTCCCGCGCCAATTGACATTTGGGTACGTTAGAATCTCGCTCGTTTGGCTGGTTATGTATAGTATGCTACAGCTTTTTTATAACCTATTTTAAAACTATTGAAAATATGGATCCTTTAAATATAACGAATGTGTCACTAACGTAGGGAAAATGAAACTCCAGATGGTGCTGGGGAGGATCCCAGAGAAGCACTGTCTTCACCTGCCTTCTAGGAGCAGCCCTGACCCTTGGAGGCCTGCGCTGTGTTGACGATTGGGTAAGGCACGCGATGGTAAACTCCATTTAGTTTTCAAGGGTACATATTATGCTCCTGGTACTGCGGTAAATCAGACTTGCAGGATGCAGCTCATAACTGCCTTTAAATAGCATCCCCCATGGGTGTTCAGCCCGTTTTACATGACATGCAGAGCCACCTGGCGTGTAGAAACACCCACCCTCCAGCTGCGTGCCACACCCAACAGGACCCAACCACCCATGCCCACGGACAGATAAGAGTAGTGCACTCTCCAGACACAGCAAAGCTTTCGCATACGGTGTTATGTGCCCTCAAGAGAGTATCTTAGTTGTAGTCGTTCCAACATGTCACTACAGGACTTTCCCTGTGGTCAGTGGATCTTTCCTCACCATCACTGGTCCTTTCTACCAGGGTCAGCTTGTGAAGGGCAAGTTAGAATAAGTAAACACCCGTAGGTGCTGGGGGGGACCCAGAGTAAGCACTGTCTTCAACCTGCAATTTAGAGCAGCCTGTACCACCTTGGAGGCCGCGCTGGTTGACGATGGGTAAAGGCCACGCGCAGGACACTTCACATTAATATCAAGGGACATTAACTGCTCCTGTACTGATGGTAAATCTGACTGCAGGATGCAACTCATAACAGCCTTAATAATAGCATCACCATGGGTGTATCCTGCAGTATTTCATGGACTGCAGTGCCCACGGCTTGAACACCACCCTCCAGCTGACGAGCACACCCACACAGACCCAACAACCCCATGCCCTAGGACTGATGAAGATGAGTGCCCTCTCAGTCCAGCCAAGCTTTCGCATTTCGGTATTTTGTGCCCTCAGAGAGAATCCAAGTCAGACTTGTAAACCAGAACTTAGATCTATACTAAATCTTTAATTCGCCAATAATGAGTGACAGAGTGCCATCAGCAGGGCTCTTCCCTCCCTTAATGACGTTTTACCAGTATGCAGTTAATTTTTGCATTTTCTGCGCAACTATGGCTGCGGTGTTTCATATGCAAACCATTTAAACCACCCCAATCTCTTGGAAGGTCCAGTATTTAACTTTCTATGTTTATTACCTGAACCGACGATTACTAGATTGAACTACAAGATGCCCCTCCCTAACGACGACGGTTGAATCCATTTAAAAACCTAATGGGACACAATGGATATGAAAGATTCTGCAACGAATTTATTATTATACCTAAACTAACTTTTAGACAAATGTTAGACCGCAATCATGGGTTTAGGAACATGGTAAATTATTTGTGGGGCGAACGTAGAAGATTTTAATTATAGGACTACTGGCCTGGCCAACTCTTATTTATCCAGTCAAAGTGTTCGATTGGGATCCATTGGAACAAAAATCTATCTATTGCTTGGACTAACATGTATTAGATGATATGTGTGGTTGAACAATGACAGGAGCGCAACGGCTTTAATGACCATAGGACATACGTTTGGTGTCTTTGGAGCTCATAGCTCAGACTAAGTTAGAATAGTAGATCAATATACAGGCTTTGATGCTAGAAAAACTATTTCTAGCTAATTTAGAAGAGTTTTACTACTCTGCTGTTGTTTGCCATCTTGCTCATACAAAAGGTATCAAGACGTTCTTGCACAGTGCTTGGTCTAAAGGTTGAAGGTGTTGTAGGTCATGGTTTATACATGCTTCCCTCTGACCTTAGACTGCGATTGGCTTGATACAGTATTATAATAATGAAATCTCTTAGCATGGAGACGATCAAAACTTTGGTAACATTCAAGCTTAAACCACATGGCCTGCTCCATCCATTTTAAAAAAAGTACCTTGCCTCCTGAAGAAGCGTTCAGTTATAAGCGGCCCCAACACAAGAAAGCACGCCATCCTGTTAATGTACCTCACCCTGACAGCCACACTTGCGAAAGACAGCCCTTGTTGTATTTTTAATTTTACTGGATTAGCTTACTTTATTTCATAAAAATAATTACAAAAGCTAGCTCTCCTAACGTACACAGATGGTAGCCCATATAACCAGCACCTTTGCCTATAGTAGACAAAACCCAACTTAATCAACACTGCCTATTATGCCATGCCAGTGCATCAAGCGCTGTGGCTGCTAAATTCTTTTAATAGGTTTGCTAGATTGATGCATTATTGTTTTCTAATCCAAATTTTACAGGCTGAGGCGTTGGTTGGTGTTACTGAGTCCTGTTGGCGCACCACCTGATAAAAGCATAATGGTGTAGACGATAGGCAACCAACAGTGCCGTTAATATAATAACCATTGTAATTCCTATTCCCTGACAGAAGTCATTGTTCCTTTCTGTAGGTTGTGTTTTTATAAATTATTTTGTTTATAGTTTCTCTGTTTCTGCTTGTGTGGCGCTGCTTGTCTTCTCTGTATCAGACAGCGTTTCGAAACTAATTTTTTCTTAATTCCTTTAATTCGTGTATTTTTCTCTTGTTATTCTAGCCTTTTATTTGTCCCTTAAATTGTTTTCGTCTGCATTCTGCACAAGTTTTTTTTTTCTTCTTCTAGCTCTCTTTTCCTGATCACTCCAAGTTTGGCTAATTTGTTTTCTTGTTGCGCCCTTATTGACTTTAGTCGTTCATTAAGTGCCAGGAGGTAATAGGTAATGGGTATTGTCAAGTGTTTCTATGTTGTTCTGACTGTTTCATCATTAAAACTTCGTTCGCCTTTATGCTATTTGCTTCATCGGTTCTTGGGCTTAAATCCTGAAAATGATGTCTTTTCTATTTCAGTTCGTGTTAGATTCCTCCGCCTCAAGTTCTGTAAAACATCTATACAGGCTCAGTCCTTATAATGTTGAATCGCTTGTGGTCAGGGCAACAGGGAATTCACGCTGTCTAATTGGGTTTTAGTTTTAAAACTTAGTTGGGTCTGGCTTTGTAGTAACTCTCTACAAAATTTCCTCTGATAGTTCTTATATACAGATGGTGCTTTTATCAATCTTTAAATTCAAAAGGACATTGGCTTCTGGCGGTTCATAGTCCTAAGCTTTTGTAGATTGCAGTTAATTTTATGTGATTATTGTTTCTGCACGTGTGCGTAAATGAGGGGGTTTGTTTCTTCTCCTTCTTCTAATTGAAGGGATTGAAGATCTGCTTCTGCTCTTTCTTGTCTCTGGCAATGTAGGACTTAATTCTGTTTTCATCTTTCTTCTTCTTCTTCATTAGGATCAATTGCGTCATGGATCTTCAGAATATTTTTTTGTTATATTATTTTTTGTTTTTATAAAAAAATGAACTCATACGGTTGTGACCTCCTTCAATTACAGTATATGAGAAGGTATCCCATGGCGTAAAAAGGCATAGGCAGACTGTAATTAGGTGTAAATACTCATCAACAGTTCCAGCCTGGACAAAGCTTTAAATAGTCAAGTTCCCTGTCTGGCGGCTGGCGATGTTATATTGCCCAGGCATGCTAAACTATCATTTAAAATATATATTACATCGACAGATCCTTAATGCTACTGTTGTTGCTATTGGGCAGCGGGCTATCGTTAACCATATAGCAATACAATCTGGCAGGGAAGAGAAGTCTTTTGTAACACCTCCCCCAGAGCATATTTTTGCCCTCAATTCTGATCTATGGCTGACTAAAAAAGCAAAGAAAAGAGATAGGTTTCAGGAATACAATGGCTCTAACGGCCTCATGCTCAGGCTTAAAGCGGAGGTTGCAAGGATGATGTTATAGATGAGGCAGTAGCAGAAGCTTTTGGCAACTGATTCTGCTTCCATTCTAGTTTTTGAAACTGTTTAAGACGAAATATGCCTTTACCAAGGTGACTAAAAGAAAATCCTACTTATGAACTGTCATTTAATCCTAGCGATTCTGTTTTCTGTATGAAGACCGGTTGCTATTTACAAGGTCAGCGACATTTCATTGAAGTTGGTAGTTTGTTACTAACCTGAACTGGCCTGTACAATCTTAAACCAGTTATAAAAAATAAAACGTTATTTATTATGATAAGAGTTATTACACTCCCACTACAGTATAATTGAAACAAGCGAGACACTCTTTGTACATACATCTATATCCAGTCTGGAAGTCCTTTATAAGGAATGTTGTTTCTTGTTACTGAAGAACCGCTCCTTTTATTAGTGAATCAGAAGCGTTTCAGAATCCATTAATTGGAAGGTAGACTGTGCCAATAAATGGCAAGTCTGATCAGTTGTATTCAGGGCAGTGAGTCTTTTATCCTCACCAACACATTGGATTGATCTAAGAAAAGGTTGTCGCGGGAGGTAGGCAATGGGATACTACTGTTGAGCTCGCATATGTAATAAACTTCGCATTTTGATGTAAAAGACTCGATGACTACTTAATAATCTATATAGGGGCTGTGGCTGGATTTTAGATTAACATTGACAACAAATTGTTTGGAAGTGGTGGAAAGGGTAGAGGCCTTGTTGGTATTAAAATAAATATTCACATGAAGCAGACGGAAACGTCCCAATACCAATGCAGGTTTTTTTGGTTGGTGATGCTCAGCTAAACATTGAAGAAATCAAGGGCTATAAAGACGTGGAGTATTTATATGTTAGTAGATTTTTTTCTAATATATATACAGGTTGGATTTGGATTGTTTGTTTTTGTAGGTGTTGGTTTCTCTGGATTGGTTATGTAAGTTGGTGGATTTGTTTGAAGTTTTGCCTAAAGTTCCGCCTGTTTCTTATCTGCGGGTTTTACTGGGTGTGGGAGAAAACTGTCTTCGTACTTGATTTGTTACATACAATTTTCGGTTTCATTACGAGCACATTGTTTAGATTCTGCTCAACATTAAGCACAAACAAGGCTTACCAAAGGAACGGAAGTTATTTGGAAAGTCGAGGAAAATATATTTCTAGTTGATCCTAGCGACAAACTGAGTGACTGTTTAGATTATTACTATAGACTATTTGAGGGGATACTTGAAACACTGTTTATTTTTGATGGACTGTTCGGCACCCCTGGACTAGACATTGTTTAAAAAGAAAAGGCTCTGTCAAAGCTAGCCTTTTGTGGAGCCACGAATCCGTTTCTGTGTGGCTCTTAACTCAAAATACTTGCTGTCTTAAAGACTTTCGATCGCATGTTAAATCGGTTGTATTATTTTACACTAAGGATCAGGATTGTTTTGTAGAATGTTTATAGTGAAATAATATTATATTATAAGGGACAAAGATGAACCTAAAAAAAAATAAAGAGCTGTTGAGAATTAGCACGCTAAGCTATGCCTAAGGACTGACCCCCCAGTTCAATACGGTTGGTTTATTGTATTTTGTTTATTTTGAGGGCTGTTTACAATTTGTTTATTAGTAATTTTAATATTAAAAGAATGTCTCGAGGGCCCAGGAATCAAAGCGCAGCTAGCTCTATTGCTCTGCAGTAGATCTAAAAGACCTAGAGACACAGCCGAGTTTGATCTGATAGGGGTGATAGGTAATGGTTATGGATTTGAATACAAAGTGAGGGGAGTTACAAACGAACAGAAATTGAAGACATTAAAACGACATGCCAATATCCTAAACTAGAACAAATTGAAGGTAATCTAGGATGAAACAAGTGATTACGAGGCAATATGAATACAGGCTTTATAAAATAGACTATAGCTGGGTCTTGCGTCCTGAATTTTAACTGGGATTTTAAATTTGGACTTACGAAGCACCAAATTTTTTCTTTATAAAAACACAATTTTTGAAAAAGCTTTGAATGCAGGTCCCATTCTTGCTAGTATTGTCCCAGGAACACAACAGAAAAAAGCAGCTTGTAATAGATTAATATAGCGCGATTATGTGCTGAGCAGAAAGATGTTCCTTTGTTGAAGTGGGGGATGACACTGCTAACCTAGAATTTATTACTAAAAACACCTATGCAGGGCACTGATATTTGATTTTTTGTTTATTAATTACCCCCTGGGAGGCTGATATTTTAGTTTGCTATAGAACATGTGTTAGAAGGGGAATACAATTATCGTCTGGAACTTGGATGGCCCCTCTTAGGCTCGTTATTGTTATTACTAATAACGGAGATGAAATAAACATTTTGTATCATCGGACAAGGTTAACTGTGAATGTGACAATAGTCAAACTAACAGTACTCGACTTGATTTTCATTAAGTATGTTGGTTTTTATTGCGTTTTACCTATGTTGAGGAAGTGCTGCCTGAAAGGAATAATAAGAAGATATGTATAAGATTAATTATAATAAACATAATCTTAATTAAAAATTGGTGTTTCAAACAAGTATTGGTTAGAGCAAATAACTTACTTCAAAGGATAATAGAAAGCGACTTGGTTAAGTATAGGGTTACCAGAATGAATTATGCTAATGCTTTATATCTTTAATTACTCTTTCTTTATGTAATTACTGCGCGCTATCTGCTGTTGCTAGCGTTAAGTGTGGGTCTAGTGTGTTTGCTGTTTTTGCTACTGGGGTTGGAGCGCCCAGCCCTCTTTAGCCATTAGGGGGCTTGGTTTGGGGTGTTGGGGCCGTGTCTATGATTGGAAGTGCTGTTTTAAAAAAATTTACTCCTAAATTACAAAAGCACACTGCATTGTGGCCTTTGAATCAGAAACTTTGTTATTAAGATTAAGAATAAGCAAATCAATATCAGGGATGATAAACATACGGACGAAGAATTTCAGAAGTTAGGGCTGATGGCGAGGATTATAGACGACAAAAATATTGAACTTCAAAAGAGTGGAGGAAAGTCTTTTACTTTCATATACAGGAGACAATGACTGACATTTAAAACTGAACCTTTGAAAAACAAACTCATGATCAGTTAAACCCAAAATGGACAAAAAAATAAGTTTATACAATAAAAAAATAAGTTTTAGCATATTACTATTTGTTTGTTACCTCACGGTGTTGGCGGGGACAACTTGCTGTCTTCACGAACAAACGATTCTATTAGGGGCAGACTTTTTTGAAGGAAGAGCCGCTCTATTTAAATAATATACGGGAGGGGTTGTGTTTTCTTAATTCTTTATTAATTCATAGCCATCTACGCATCCATATTAGGTTCTGTAGCTCTAATTCTTAACATAACATGCGCTCTCCAGGAGCATATAGTATCTTACTTTTTGTCCATTAACGGCGAGGAGTTTTTGAGTCCCCTGCAACATCTTCAGTAATGCTTATTGGTTTTATTTGATCGAGTTACTGGTTTAGGGCCTGTTGCTTTAAGTTCTTCTTTGTTCATGGCACGTTAAGCCCCTGCTGGCAATCTCCTAATCCCATTCTGTGTTGCGTTCCTCCTATCCAACAATTTCTCTGTGATTATTGATAGGTTAACAGGCGTTCCGCCAGATTCTTAGTAAAGTTTTCTACTAGGGCTGGTGATACGATGGTTTGCCTGGTTATAGCCCTCTCTTAACATGTAAACATGTCGCTTTATACAGCTGGTTTACACGAACCGTTTTAACTCTTTTTACATCATCTCCCGGGATATCATCGCCTTGTTATTTGGTGTAAAGCCTCTGCCACAGACAGTGGAGCTTTTATCTGTTAAAGGTTCAGCGTCGTTGTATTTGAAGCCCTGGTCAACAAATGTCGAGCATATCTTCATCTTGTTTCTTCGAACTTTGTCATGTGGAGATATATACTAGTCCATCTGGTGGGTGTCATTTGGAATCTGAATTAACAATTTAGCAGTATTATTCTTTTTGGTGGCCTGCGCAGATATATTTGCAAATTGCCTGTTTTGAAAGCCAGTCACTTTCGCATCGGTTTACAGACTCTCTGCAGCTGTACTCAGTTTTTCAATAGCAGTATTTTCTTTCCAATACCTTTAGCGAGATTAATTTATTTTGTACTTCGTATTGTCCTTATTTTTAAATGTGTGTTATGTTACACTTGAATAGTGAGCGTCAAGATAGATGAGGTCTGCCAATACTTCAATTAACTGCCCTATATCTGCTGTCTTCTGTCCTCAGATGTTCTAAAAGTCAGACGTTCTTGGCGGTGGCGATGTTAGATACTTCTTCCTGTCACTAGTAATTCTCATTCATTTTGCGTAATCATCGTCTGTAATGGTGTGCTCTGCATGACCTGTTCTCTTAACTTGTTTTAATTTAAAGTTAAGTGAGCAATTCGTCTTTTTCATAGCATCTCTTGCATTAGCTGAATCTTCATTTGACCTTGTTATGACGTTCTCTCTCTTCTTCGGACCGCACAATTTATAAAACATATAATTGCTTCCAGAGAAAGCCAATGATAAACCCCCCCCCCCCCCCCCCCCCCCCCCCATAAAAATAAAAAAAAACATTCATTAATATAAATAGCTCCTCCCACCATCAGAACCAATCCGACATCTTGTAAAGCATTTTTTTAGTATGAATTAATCGGTCTATGCATTAATTTTTTTGGGATAACCCCTGTGTTACAGAAAGTCGTGTCGCAATCCTGCAGTAATTACACTATAACCTTTACATACATCCTCAAATGTTCTATCCTTCATTGGTTCTGGCCGTGCCCATTTTAAAACATGTGTTTGATTTCTCGCTATAACCTATACCTAAGACCGTAATTACAGCGAAGGGTAAACAGTATTGATAATTTTTTTTATCTATTCTTTTTTTGAACTAAAAAAATAAAGAATTTATTATATCATAATACTAATAGGCTGTCTTTGTGCTTTTTTAAATCAGTTTATTGTTTTGTTGTTAAAGCTTAAAATAAGGTTTCAATTAGTTTTGGCGGAATCTTCTATCTTTCCCATGTTAGGCGGGTTTGATTCCTAACAAAAATTTTGCAAGGTTGAATAATAACCCCCGACCTATAACACCCAACAACTGGCACTACATAATTAACCTGCGTTAAACTCATGGTTTTATAAAGGATTATATTATTTTTTTGTATGGTTTTTAAAATGGATTTGTGACGAACTATTAAAGTGTGAGGAGCTTAAGCAGACTACTATGTAGGCTACTCAGCCGAACCACTGCCATAAAGTAGATTATCTCTCTAGCTGCGTGTGGAAAAACTAACTGTATTTAGGCACTGTTATATGTGTTTGAATGGAGTCAGCATCTGTCTAATTCAGACGTTGAGACACGAGTACTACGCATAGGTATGATGCACAGCTTGGGTAAAAATTGGTTAGGATCGTGGGCAGCCAATGATTAGTCTATTTTAATATGGTAGTAAGTAAGATGGGCCAGTTGAGGCAGAAGAAGAGTTAATTTATGACTTTTCACATGATCGCGGTTTAAACAATTCACTTGAAAATTCTTGCATGTGTCAGGTATTACAGTTTTGGGACGATGTTTTGCCCTGTCATCTTGGGATTAATACTTTTAATCATATTATTTTTGTTCATATTTAATTTAATCGCAATTAATAAAAATGAACGAATCAGGAGTATGAAAGAACACCGCAGGACAGTCCGGCTGGAGCTGAATGTACCACAAAAGATTGCGCCACAGTGAGTGATCCACAGTTAATGTACACAATGAGTAGTGGTGTTAATAAGTATGGGATAGAGATGAAAAAGCAAACATTCAGCAAAACATAAATTGTTAGTTAGAGAGTAATACAACACCGCCAACAACAACAACTATTTAACAACATCCAATCAAACGATAAGTTGTATCATTATGTAGTCGAGCTGCTGTTGTTGATGGGGGTGGTTTTTTTAGCTTGAACTTATAACTAACTCCATTCTAGAAACAAAGCCCTCCATTGCCCCCACAGTTTAATGAAGAAGAACCTGCTTCTGCAAAAAGTTACAACCTCCTGCGGTAGACCCATTTTCTATGGAATAGTTGTTTTATGGATAACTAAATAAGAACTAGATATGTACATGTGCGTTAGTTATAGAAAGTAATTTTTTAGTTTATGTACAAGTTATGTTTAAGTAAGCTGTTTAAGTTATATTAAGTTCTGTTAGGTTATTATAGTTAGTGATTGTTTAGTTCTTAAGTTTATGGTACTAGTTAGGTTCTTTAGTTAAGTACAAGCAAGGTCAGTCAAGTTAATCTTTTAAAGTTCTCTGATGACCCTTCAGCATATGCAAACCTCAGGTTTGAGTAAGTGCTTTGTTATTGTTGTATCTTGTGATTTCTTGTTAAAGCAGTTGTGTTTACGCTTGATGAAGTGGTAGAGGCAGATTTACATTTGTGTGTTAAATACTTTGTTTTCAAAGAGGCTTGTTGTAGTTATTGTGAGTTATAATTTTTTACAACTTCTTTACTTATTGCCCTTAGCCTTCTTCATTACTAAGAAAGTCTGGCTAGCATCGCTATACATCTTCGACGCCAAAAACCATTCATTTCCTGTATAACTGTTACATTAAGTTCATCATTCATCTTTCCAATCTCTTTTCTTGTTCGCTGTGATGTAAAGGGCTGTATCTTTTAGGATTGTCACATGAGGCGTACCATCCATCAGCTCCTTAGCTCCCTCTGTTTCTAAATCCTTATAGAAGTCTTCAGTTGGGATGTCTCGTATAAATGAGTCTGGCGTCTGGGTAAAGACTCTTGCTTCTGGGTACAGTGGTTTAAAGTAGGCGACTGAAATTCTAAAATCTATATCTTTGACAACTCCATACGGTAAAGCCGTTTTAACACAGGCTTGTTCCAAACTTAACATCCTTTTTTTCATTCATAATGCCAACAAGGCTGTCGTTAAATCTTCTAAAGTCTTGATAGTTAGGTATAGAGACTAGCTTTATTGGACTTGTTTTTCTTTCGCGGTTAATTATCTTACATCTTTGCGCTTGTGTGTGTTCTCCATAGTTTTACCAAAATCAGCTGTATTCATCAGTGTAGAATGTCTTTTTCTGAAGAGTCTGTTGGCTTGGGTTCTAGATCTGTATATCTTCCTGATGTTTGGTCTCATAAATTCTTCTTGATCACAAGTTATTATTCTGTGACAGCTTCTTAGTTTCAGGCCATGCTTTAGGTAAACTGCAAACAATGTCTGTATTTGGCAGTCATATTTAGTTTTATGTTGAAGTTTAGGAACAAGTTTTGGTGGTTTCTGTGGGGGCATCTTTATATCTTCTGCGGATAGAGGATAAGCGTTGTGGAGGTTAGTTGTAGTTCTTATGGATACTCTAAGTCTACTTCTTTGTTTAGTCCATTGGATGATCGGGTGGGTAGCTGTGACAGCTTAATAACACAATATTAACATCTTGAGGTCCTTTTATCATTGTAAAGTTTCTCAGTGGAATACGGGGTTGACTCATTGGCCTATCAATACAGGTTGTTGGCGTCTAAGTACATTTGTATAGTGGTTGGTTTAGTGGGGATCATAGTCGTATTAATTCTTGTTTTGGTTTGCAAGTAAGGTTGATCAAGCCAGGTTATTACCTCCCTCAGCCCATCCTTCAATCATCTAAGTGTGGGTAGATCTGATTTTAAGTCATTCTGGATGGTTGTGTCTTTAAGTAGGCGTCCCTAAGAAAGCCTTGGGGCTAGTGTTGTAATGTGATGAGTCTAGCTGTAAGGTTTCATGCAGGTAGATCTGTTTATTCTGAAAGACGTTCTGCCTATAAAAACACGTCAGCCTTCAAAGTAGTGATCGTGTTAGTTGCCCATTGTTCGACAGTGTAATTCGGGTCCAGGCTTTCTTTTGCGTTTTACTTAGTCTGAGTCAGTTATGCCTTTCCTGTAAGGCCCTAGAGTAAAATCGTCTTTTTGCAGGTAGCGCCGGCTCGTCAAAACTTGCCACGAATCCATGTATTCATAGGATTGATGCCTCTTACGCATAAAGATGAGTAGTCAAATATATTGTTCAGTTATTGGAAGTCTTGTAGAGATCCTGCTATTGATCCAAACTCCCAGAAGATGTGGGCCAGATGTCATAATAGGATAAACAGTCAAGAGTAAAAGTCAGTACTTTTCTGAAGGACTGTGCAAGGGCAGGCTAACCCTCTTATTATTCAGAATTTAGGCACTGCTTGCATGATAATAAACGACGAAGCGTTAGCCTCCGTTAGTTGTGAAAGAAGATAGTTAGTTCCATTTTTGGGGTCAACCAGTAAGTTGAGATTTCACGTGTTGTGTGCAGCTACCGCTGATTACTTCCATGTAATGTGATCGTGGACTTTACTGTCACGTCTTGACTGTTAGGTGTTAGCTTATGCCGCAGTGCCAAACAGAGGTGTGGCAGAGTCATAGCGTTCTGGGTCTTCAGGAGTCATAACAATGGCTTGAATGGTTCAGTGATTGGATTATGATACGAAGTTGGTCATGAGTTGTTATAAATCTGTTGATGCATTGTGGCCTCTGTAATTCTCGGTGTGTTGTGTGCCCCATCGACCTAACAACATTATAAAAGAATTTATGAACAGATATGATGGTGGTTTATAAGGTTGTTTTTTGCTATTGGTTAGGGCCGTTGTTCTGTGGCAGGATTGATCAAGTCTGCATAACCTACGTATGGAGACTCATTATGTTTTTGTGGTTAAATTTTTTAAACTAACTTAGACCCTGGTTTAGGTTGTGAGGAGTGCGGTTTAACAGTCACAAACTTTTACAATGTTTCTTAGGAAATGGCAGCGCTTCTTCTAGTTGGGTTTCTAAACAGGCACTTCTACAAAGCCCTTGTTTAGCATCGTTTCCTTTGAGGTTAAAAGCCCATAAGTATGCTATTGTTAGGATTATCTACATTATATGGCTCTTTGTACTTATCTGCAAACCGGTTCAATTCTACTTGATTATTATGTGATTCCGCTAAAGTAGGAGCGTTTGGAGAATGACTTAGAGGCACTAGAGTGTCGACTACAGACCATGTGTATTCGTTTACAGTGATTGTGTGTTTTTGCTCTTCAAACTGAGATATACTTTATTTACTTACTGGAATGTTTATGTTATCAAAGGTCAGCTCTTGCTTATAGTGTTCTAATTAGATACTCTGTTTGCATCTGATTTTAACTGGATGTTTAATGCGCTAAACACACCACATGATACACATGCTTGTCCAGAATTTTGTATGTTTAAGACTGCCTCGTTTTTAACTCTAACTCTTTTGGGAGTGGAAGATATGAATTGCCAACTACTTGGATAGAAACATTGTTTTGTTTTCAATTTGATTTTCAGGGGATCTGTACCTTCAGACCAGGCAGAACCTTAACTTGGCTTCCTCAATTGCATGGTTAAATTTGGGTAAGCATTGTAAATCAGCCAGTTCAGAATTATGTCGCGATAGCATTTATAACTTCTTTCTGTTGAGTTGAAACCCAGACTTGCATGTTATATCATCGGGGCATTATTTAAATCAATTAGAACGGCAACAGCACTGTTTACTGGCGGCTCCATCTGAAGAAAACTCTGGGATTTTTGAGATCAGAATGTGTACGCTTTCACTGAACGTTTGTAGGGTAATGGTTGTCTTGTCTACTTCATAAACGTAGTGCTTATTGTTTGTCATACAAATATTTCCTATTCCATCGTTTTTAGTTTTCTATCCTCCGAATTTACTGGTGGTCGTCATTTTTTTTGCCACTCTATTTACGTAATTTAAAAAAAATAATGTAATTAAAAGTTAAGTAAACGCGCTTTTATTCATTCGCCCAAGCGGTTTGCAACACTTCAAGACACGTTAACCTTACAATAACACCCTGCTTATATTTTAGCTGTTTCAGTATCACTACAGTCTATGTTCATCACTTTGATGGCTTCGCAAATAGTTCACTTTGATCTTTCTTTTATATTGTTTACATCATTATCAAAATCCCAAATTCACTATAATCAAGGTTTATACATTTCATTGTTTCGTCAAAGTAGTTAATTACTATTTCTTTAATCAGATTCACTAAGTTCAGCTGCCATTTTTAAATCTATAATTAAATTAAAATATATATTTGTAAATTTGCTGTTATTAATAGTCTTTCTATTCTAAACCTGATCTTCAAATTAAAGTCGTTTGCTACTCTTCAGATAAGTCAGTAGAAAACAGTCAGATGAACTTCTTCTGGAGCCATATTATCAACTAAAATGGCAAACAACGTTATAACCGGTTGGGGCCAAGAATCTGGTATTTCTCGCATATTTATGCAATCAAAAAGATCAGTAAATTAATTCTTCAACCTGCTCTTTAACAGTCTCTTTTCAGCCACCCAATCCATACTCGTTCAGTATATTAATAAGCTCTGTAGCGAGTCAGGCTTCATTTTTTAATTCCAGATATATACAACAATTTAAAAAAGATCGTATGCCGCTGCAGGGGCCTGTAATCTCGCCACTGCAACGTGCCCCGCCAAACGATCAATAGGGGGCTGGAGGTCTAATTTGTGCCCTGGGTTTTTCTGCTCTCTCAATCTGGGGGCAGCTGTTGTATTGATGGGTTGGCAGGGGCTTTGCAGATGTCAAGAGTGGTCCAACCAAGTTCACTTGTCATTCCCTGACTACCTCCATCCACTTTAGCTTCGCTTGACACCTTCACCCCAAGTGCCCCAAGTGCACCCCATATATTCACCCTTAGCTCATCAAAATCACCCCCAAGTTCTTAACTTATTGAGAAGGTTTATATGCGGTTCTGATTGATTAGTGGTGTGGAAGTAGAAGAGCGTACTGTAAACCCTTAAGTTTATGTCACAGGAGAGAATGTATATTCTATGTTCACGATCACCAAATCTTGTTGCTCGTAAGCCCATTTTAATGTATCGATTACGTCTCGATTTTTAGAGGTTTTTGGCCCGTGTTAATGTTATTTAAAAAAACAGGTGTTAATTTGGTTAATGTGTAATGAGAAGGACGTGATGTGTTTGTGAAAAGGGGGGGTTTTCGTGCAAATATAGATGGCGTGGTCTTGAACGGAAGATATGTACTTTTCTCATGGAGGTTGTTTTGATTTTGTGTCTGCGTTGTTTTTGTCTATTTCATTCAACAGAGGCTAGTTTTTTTTGTATATAAGTTTTTGTTTGTTTTCGTAAAAAAAGTTTTACTCGTGCTTTATAGTACCTTGTGTGTGTTTGCAACTGAAGAGACGCTTTGTGTTATTTTCCAGGTCAGTTAAACAGGTTATATTTTTTGTAGTAGCCCGTTTAAAGAAACGATTGTGGCCATTTTCCGCTTCGTTTCATTGTTTGCCTGGGCTGTTTTGCACGTGTTGTTGCTCGTGTTCGTTGTATTCTTGCAGTTCAGTTGTCCACCTAGTGTTAGGCATTTCGGGCATGCGCTGGGTGTCCTATGAACAGCATATTTGTGTAATCTGCATTTAAAGTGAGCGATCGGAATACCTGGCGACTGTGGATTGGTTTCCTTGTGCTGGTGTCCTCGATTGAAATGCTGTTGCTTTAAATAGAATCACACGTGGCGACCTTGTGTTTGTCAACGCTAACAGTGCTGTGACAGGTTTGCCGCGTTGATTTGAGGGTTTATTTTGTTGATTTGTGGGTTGCGCTTCGCAATGTCGAAAACGAAACGCAGCCTGTTTAATTCGCCTTTCTCAGCTAAGAAAGACTCAAAGAAATCCCACACTGAAGAGGCTGAGATATTAATTCATGCTGATCAAGGTATGGAGAAGAAAAAAGAGCAAGTTTCTCTGTTCGACGCTCACAAAATCCCTGAGACGGTGGTCACACGCATCAACGAGACATTGAAGGCGTTTACTCCACAGGAAGAAGATGATCCTGCTCTGAAGACTCTCCCTGCCTTTGTGACTGCTGTGTCTACTGCTGTGTCTATGGCGATGGTAGAGGTGATGAAGGGGGTGATGGATATGTTGGATCAACGACTGGAGCGCATAGGCCGTATGGACTCTGCCCCTCTCTGCTGTCATCATGAGAAGTTGGAGGCTGCTATTCGTGGTCTGACTTATGAGAACGATCGTCTGCAACAGTATTCCCGCAGAGAATCGGTCCGAATCTTCGGATACGGCAGGAGGACGGTGAGACAGCTGAGCAGGTGGAGAAGAAGGCCCTGACTGTGATGCGGGAAGCTGGGGTTGAGGTGGGGGAAGTTGATATCGCTGCCTGTCACAGGGTGGGCAGGAATAGGAGCGGCAAAGGGCCACCTGCAGTGCTGGTGAAGTTCGTGTCGAGACGAAAGCGTCACAAGCTCATGACGAAGAAGAAGACCCTGAAGGGAAAGAATGGCTATGACAAGGTCTTCATCAACGACGACCTCACACCCTTCCATTCCCGGCTGTTGGGGTACGTCAAAAGCCTCCCTGCCGTGGAGAGGGTGTGGACCATAGATGGGACCATCCACTGTCGCAAGAAATCCATCCCTGGACTTCACCCGGACAACCACCCCAAGCCCGTCACCATAGAGACACCCGACGACCTGTTCCGCTTGGGGGTGACGGAGGTCGACTATGATCGACTGGGCCTGACCCACCTGATCTTCGCCAGGAACCAAGATTTGGAATAGGGCTGCCCTGGGGGTTCAGTCGGCGTTCTACAGACACACCGTTCCAGCAGTGTTGGGAGTGATGTGAGCGTGTCAAAGTCTGGCTCTGTTAACGAAGAGCCAAGAAAAGATGTGAGAGAGAAAGGAAAAGCTGTTGGGAAAATGAGTATGAATGATGATGCGAAAGGTATGGTTGGGTGTGATATGAAGGAGCAAATTAGTGATTTGAATACAAAGGATCTGAAAGTGAGTGATAAGTTTGAACGAATCTCGTGTGTAACCGATATGAAAAATGAGTCTTGTGCTTTGAAAGATATATCTTGCTTCAGTGCGTACGAATGTATGGATGCGTGCTTATATGACCGTAGCGGCAATGTGAATGTGAATGTTAAGTGTGGAAATCAAAGTGAGAGAACGGGTTCTAAGTGACTGTGCCACTGAAAGAAGTGAAGACCAGGAATACTTTACAGCAATGAAACATGAAAAGCGGCCTTCGGCTATTGGTGCTACGCATGGTTATGTCGTTTGTGAGGAGGAGTGTAAGGGTGGGCGGGGGGAAATGGGAAACCAGTGACAGCACGGGAACAAACTCTTGCATTTCTTCTCAACCCACGAAGGGTGACGGAGCAATATTACCCCTATATTAGTACCCGGTGTAGATATTATTGATGCACACATTTTTTTGTGAGCATGGTTGTGAGTATGGATGTTATGATCATGATCGTGTGTACGACGTAATGTATGATAATAATTTGGTGACAGAACGTAATGATAGAGTAATAAAGGTTATAAATGCTATTGAAAGCCATGATCATTTGACTCATAGTCTAAGTGTATATAATCAATGTGTTGAAGAAAAAATGTTGACCATGAATGGCTCGAAACTTAATATGATAGGGATTGATAAAAAGGATGTCTGCGAAGTGAAACTGGATGATAGGAGGGACAGTAAAGATACGGTTGCGATGTTTGTTGACAAACATGCAAGAGATGTTACTGACGTTACTGAGTGTGGGAAAGGTCTAAAGGAAAGTGGGTGTAGGCATATTGGTAAGGAACCCATTAACATTGGTGCTTGTTATCATGATGACAACAGCAATGCTATTTGTACAGATGGTCAGCAAGATGGTCAGCAAGATAATGCCCCTAGTGATTCAGATAATCATTCTGATAGCAGTGGTATAAATGATGGCAATACTGGTGAAAGTAATGATTTTAATAATGAGAATAATGACAATAATAGAGATAGTACAGAAAAAGAAGATGATAATCTTGACAATGAGGGCAGCGAAGCAGATGACCTTTATGCTATTAATGGAGAAATGCCAGATAGATGCCTGAAGTGTGTTGCTCTCAACGTGTGTGGTTTCCTGTCCAAGCTTGCTTTTCCTGATTTTGTGGACTTTATTAACAGGTATGATGTTGTCTGCATCTCAGAAAGTAAACTTGCTGATGTTGATACTGTTGAAATTGATGGATATACTGCGTTTTATAAAAATAGAAGCAAATATAAAAGAAAATCTGGAGGTATACTAGTATTAATAAAAGACTGTCTTGTTCAATATGTCACTGTCTTTGAAGAAAAACGATTTAAAAAATACCATTAGTGCTGAGTCTGCAATTAGCTATAAGTTTGTGGATTTTGATATATGTCAAAGTGCATTGTTTTTTGCTTTTTGTAACTCCATTTTTGAAAAGAAAGTTTTGTATTGTGTTGCTTATATTGAACCAGAGGGATCGCCTTACTTTAATAGAAATGTTTATAATGATTTACAAGATACAATTCTGAATATTGGTATTGATAGCATTTGTCAGGGGACTTGAACTCAAGATCGGGACAGCTAAATGAATTGTTGGTCAATAATTTGTTTGCTGATTGCGTTCTTGATAGAGATTATAACTTTCCTGTTAGGTCATCTGAAGAGAGACACACAAACAATATGGGACATGAATTAATAAGCTTTTGCAAAGCATGTCAGCTTATTATCATAAATGGTAGATCTGGTAGGGATTATGGTAAAGGTAAACTGACTTGTAAAAATGCATCTGTAGTGGATTACGCTGTAGTTTCTTATGATTTATTTGATAGTGTTGTAGATTTTAGTGTGGACGAGTTTAATGAATTATTTTCAGATATTCATTGCCCTATTACCATAAAGTTTGCAATCGCATCAAGGGGGAGAACAGAGAGAAAACAGCGCCGATTTCGCATGCTAACGATGCCAATTCATACTATGTAAGATGGAATAATGCTTTGAAAGCAACTTTTGTTGATGACTTAGATGTTACAAAAATTACATCAATAGAGACTGAGCTAGATGACTTGCTTACAAATCCAGATAATATTACTGTAAACAATGTAAATAATATTGTGGGCAGAGTTAATGATATATTACTTGAAAGTGCAAATGCACTAAACATGCTAAAGAAGAAGAGGAAAGGTGCCAAACCAACTAAAAAAAAAAGAAGGATAAACCATGGTTTAATGAAATTTGTAAAGTTAAAAGAAAACAACTTTTGCCGTTGTAGGAGAAGATGTTTACTTATGAAAAATGATTTATTTTTAAAGGCGGAAAGGGTACGTGCAGCAAAATCATATAAGAAAACAGCTAAAAAAGAAATGAGAAAATATAACCACGAAATGGCAAAACAGCTACGCCAATTACAGTCTAAAGACCCAAAGGCTTATTGGACTATCTTAAATGGAAAGAAGGGAAAGTCCAACCGTAGTCAACCCAGTTGCCATGCTTTCTTTGAATTTTTAAAAAATATGAATGTGGATGATGTAGAAGATGCTGACGAAGTTCTTGAAAATGTGCCCTTTAATGACACCAGTTATACCTTTTGGGATAATTTAATCACCGAAAATGAAGTAATGCATTGCATTAAAAAGTTAAAGAAAAACAAAGCCAGTGGACTAGATAATATTGCAAATGAATCTCTGAAAAACTCGGCGGTGAAAATGCTAAGATTATATGTCAAACTGTTTAACCTTATATTAATTACTGGTAAAGTACCAACTGAGGTGGGCGCTTGGGGTTATACATCCTATATTCAAAAATAAAGGATGTGTCTTAGACCCCGGTAATTACCGTGGGATAACTATACTATCCTGTTTTGGAAAGCTGTTTACAAGTATTTTGAATGAACGTTTAAAAATGTTTATTGAATCATTCGATTTGATTGGTATGAAACAAGCAGGCTTTTGGAATAATTTCTCAACACTTGATCACTTGTTTACCTTATATGGCCTGATTGATATTCTGTTGTTTAGGAAAAAGCGTTTATACTGTGCTTTTCTGGATTATGAAAAGGCATTCGACAAAGTTAATCGATCGTTTCTGTGGCATAAATTGATAAATAGTGGCATTAGTAGCAAAATATTAAAAGTTATACAAAATATGTATTCTCAAGCCAAGTCATGTGTATCTGTCAATGGTGATCATTCTGATTTTTTCTGTTCCAATGTTGGTGTAAGACAAGGAGAAAACTTGTCACCTGTATTGTTTGCCTTGTTTTTTAAACGATATGAAAGAATTTATGTCTAGCGACATGGCTGGCCTTGTAACTGTCGAAAAGAAGCAATTGAAATAGGCATAGGCGAATCAGATGTTGACATTTTGTTGAATTTATTTCTTTTATTATATGCAGATGATACTGTGATCTTTTCAGAAACTCTGTTTGGACTACAGAAAGGTTTAAAGTCTATTAAAGAATATTGTGATAAATGGCAATTGAAACTAAATGCAAACAAATGTAAAAGTTGTTATTTTTTCTAAAGGTAAGGTTAGACGTTTTCCTGATTTTCTTATAGGTACACAAAAACTAGAGGTCGTCCATGATTTCCTGTATCTAGGGTTGAGGCTGAATTATAATAACCGAATGAATGTTGCTCAACGTGAACTGTTTGACCGAGCCTCTCGAGCAATGTTCGCTTTGATGAGGAAAGCTAAATTATTGTTGCTTCCTGCAGACATAGTGATGGATTTATTTGATAAAACTGTATTACCAATTCTTACATATGGATGTGAAATTTGGGGATTTGACATGAATGATCTTGTCCAAAGATTACAGTTAAAATTTTATAAGCTGGTTCTAGAACTACGACAGTCGACACCTTCTTTCATGGTTTTCGGTGAAACAGGAAAATTCCCCTTACTGGTCATGGTTAAATCCAGAATGTTATCATTTTGGTTTAACCTTGTATCTAGCCATCATAGTTATAAATTATCATTTCTTGTGTATAAATGTCTTCTCAGAATGTATGAATTAAATGTACATGAAAACAAATATATCAAATACATCCATACATTATTAAATGAAATTGGTTTGAGTAGTTTCTGGCTAAATCAGAATACACTTGATGTACATCCATTATGGTTCAAAGAGAAAGTAAAAAGATGCCTTAAAGATAGTGTCATACTTACCTGGTACACGCATGTTGACAATGATGAATTATTATTCAACTATAGAATGTTTAAAACATCATTTGGTGTTGATCCATACTATCTAGTTTTACATGGTTACTCTACTTAAATTTAGAACAACAAATAATAATCTGCCTGTAAATAAGCTTCGCTATGCTGGCACACCTAGATGTGAAAGAATTTGTGACAAATGTGCTATGCATGATATTGCAGATGAATTTCATTATTTGTTCGTGTGTCCTTTTTTCGATGCAGAAAGAAAAAAATACCTCCCGCGATACTTCTTTGTACGGCCGAATGCTGTTAAATTCAACATTTTGTTTGCATCAAAAAACAAGAAACTCTTAATCAAACTAAAGAATTATATTATAGTTATAAATAGATTTTTCCAATAATTCATATAACTGAAATTACAACATTACACGAAGTTTGCACTATGTATAGGAAAAACTGTCTACGAAATTTTCATTTATGCTTAATATTGTTTGCGTCGTATGTTCGTTTATTTTGCTTACTTGGTTATGGATATCACTCTATTCTGATGTGCGATTATTCATTTTGTGTGAGTATTGTCTTATATTTCTGTGCCCCATGTGGGTATGAAATAAAATAATTGCCTTGCCTTGCCTTGCCTTGCCTTGCCAAGAATAGCGCTATATAAGTGTTCATTATTATTATTATTATTTCTCCTTCTCTGACTTTTCACCTATATTCATTCTCTCTCTCTCTCTCTCTCTCTCTCTCTCTCTCTCTCTCTCTCTCTCTCTCTCTCTCTCTCTCTCTCTCTCTCTCTCTCTCTCTCTCTCTGGGGGGATCACTTCCGGCTGGCAAAGTGTTGACACTGACTGACAGCAGCTGCGACAATTAAGTGAAGTTTCTCTGATCTGAGCCCCTAGATCAACCCGGAGAGTACCTGGTTGTCATCATGCCGAAAGCTGCTTTAGGCTTTCGGTCAGTGTGTGGAGGATTTGTGCCGGCTTCATACATTTTATGGCTCGACGAGTGTTGAAGAAGAAAGCCATGTTCTTTCGGACATTGAAACTGCGCAAACGGGTACACGGTGTCATGGTTGGCTTGCTCCTGGCCTATTTATACGTCGGCGTTATTCTACATTGCTGTGGAGACGTGGAGCTGAACCCTGGACCTGGAACTGGCGGAAAGTCTTGAAGAGTGCCAGTGGAGCTTCTTCTCCTTCACGGACGGCCAGTGATCCGAAGCTGAAGGACATCGTGGCGACTCTTCACAGTAAGTTCAACGTAGTGAAGGAAGATATCAGACAAGTTAAAAACATGTTTGCTGGACTACGGGAAGAGATGATTGAACTGAAAGAGGAAGTGATAAATTTAAGAAGTGAAAATCAAACTCTGAAAGAACGAAACGAAAGACAGTGGGAAAAGGTAGAGAACTTAGAATTGAAGGCTGACGACTTACAGGGACGGTCCAAAAGAAACAATATCATCTTTTGTGGCATCCCCCAACTGGAAAATGAAACTAAAGAGCAATGTGAAGGTGTAATTAGAGATCTACTGATGGACAAACTGGACCTGACACAGGACATTGACTTCGACCAACTCCACAGACTCAACAAAAGGAAAGATTCTCCCATTATTGGCCGATATACCTTTTTTAATGACAAGGAAAGAATTCTTAGTAAGAGAAGTAACCTTCGGGCAGCAACATATTCATTGGGGAAGATTTCTCCGCGCGGGTTAGGGAGATTTGATGGAAACTTGTCCCTCATCTAAAGACAGCCAGAAAAGAAAATAAGAAGGCGACAATGGTTTTGACCACCTGATTATAGACGGGAAGAAATTTGTGTTGGATCATCAACAAAACCTAATACCAATACAATAGGAGTACGGACGGCCTAGCATACATAAAGAACAGCATACATTGTTATGTCATAAAAAAGATTTTGTAACTTATGTTGTACATATAACACAGAGGGAACCAAAAAAAAAATAGAGTCACTGCCTTCCTCTAGTTCTGACAGGATGTATTCACGTGCAAGTGGCGTTGATCCCCGTGAGCTCGTGACAGAAGATGACACTGCAGCTAGCTATGTCAGCTCCCGATCACGTGCACGAGGATAGTGTGAACACGTTGCCTTCCACCAGTGGTGTTGATGTGTATTTTGAAAGTGGCAGTGAGAATTGTACACAGCAGAGGAAGGGTACATGCGTACGAGAGCGAGAAAGGAATAGCTTGTGTGTGGATGGAAATCGTTTGTCATTTTTACATTGGAATGTCAATGAGTTACTATCAAAGATTGGTGATCCTAACTTTCTCTCTTATATAGCATCGTTTGACATAATTTGTCTTGTTGAAACTTTCGTTGATTATTTACAACCTTTTTCTTTTCATACCCATGAAATTTTCTGTAAACCTGCTTTACAGTTTACACATCAAGGGAGACGATCAGGGGGAATAATTTGTCTCATGAAAAATGAACCTTTGCAATATGTTAAAGCAATTGATGTTGATTACAACAATGTGATTACGTTTGTAATTTCTAGAAGTCTACTTGATTTGACCAAAGATGGTTTGTATGTATATACATATGTACCCCCGGAAAATTCACCATACTACTCGTATTTTGATGTTGATAATGGTATGCATGCACTAGAAGATATTCTCACAGATAGTCTTTGAATTTCCTAATATGTATATTCTTTTAAGCGGAGACATTAACAGCAGAACCTCTAATATCGGTCAGGATACAGGTGCTAATAGCAATGTTTATAGTGCATGTTTGAAAAATGATTCTTTTCGTATTAAAAGGGAGCCTGAAGACAAATTACTAAAGAGATATGGTAAGTGTTTACTAAGCATGTGCACAGCTCTAGAAACATGCATTTTAAACGGAGTATGTAATGGCGACCGCCAAGGTCGTTTCACATACGTTTCTGACACAGGTAATAGTGTTAGTGATTATTTTTTTGGCCTCTGTTGATCTTTATGTATGTATTATGTCATTATGTTCTATGTATGTACACGAACGCATTGAGTCCGATCGCTTGCCTT
>CM031612.1:13898120-13918120 GCA_018398815.1 Conus ventricosus | reverse complement strand
TCTCTCTCTCTCTCTCTCTCTCTCTCTCCTCTCTCTCTCCTCTCTCTCTCTCTCTCTCTCTCATTTTAGTACTGCAGAGTGTTATTAAAATCTCTGTATGTCTGTCTCTCTGTCTGTCAGTCTCTCAATGTGTGTATGTCTGTCTCTCATTCTCGCTGTCTGTATCTGTTTGTCTCTCTGTGTCTGTCCCCATCTCTCTCTCTCTCATTTTGGATACTTGACTGCAGACTGTTATTGGAATCTCCCCTCTCTCTCTCTCTCTCTCTCTCCTCCTCTCTCCTCTCTCTCTCTCTCCTCTCTCTCTCTGATATTTACATAGACATTGCAGGTACCAATATACACCAAAAATGAATTAGTAATATCGTTTTGTCAGCAACTCGCTTCACTTTATTCCCATCAAGCTATCTTAAATGACATGATTACTCTATTCTTTTTCTTTTTGAAATACATATTTTATTTTATTACAAAACTTAAGAACAAATTACCAACAAGAAATACAAAACACAAACGCATATTTATCGCAGTAAGACAATAATGACAACAGCAAAACATACATCATCATCATAATCATCATCTTCATCATCGACATCATCACCTTGCTACTACTGTGAGTATTTATACCATCACTAGCACTACTACTACCACCACAACTACTACTATTATTACTTCTACTACCATCAAAGTGATAATGGTCACTTAATAACCACTGTATGTGTTTTTTTTTAAATCTAACCCTAGACACATATAAACACACAAATAACCACAAAGGGTAAACAGAAACACAATGATAGTTGAATAAATAAAAACAAAATGACTGAACCGAGAAAATAAATCAATCAAACAAGGAAAACAAAGCAACTGACAGTTGTCATATTTGGAAACCTTGCAAGAAAAAATGCATTAATCCAATTAAAAAAAAGAATATGGGGCCACTGTGTAACGAACTTTGCGAGTGACATTTGAAGGCATGCAACATACTTTTCTATTTCATATCTTGCTTTTAGATACACGAAGGAAACTTGAAATAATGGCAACTCATTTTCATATTTACATTTGTAAATATAGCATTTGGCATGTAACAGAATTAAGTCAATTTTTTTTATCCGATATCAGTGTCACAACCAAATAGGACAATATTTTCATTCAGCAGCAGATTCATAGTTTCGCATTTTCTATTCATTTCATTTTGAAATTCTTGCCAGAAAATTTGAACATGAGGGCAGTGCCAAAATATATGTTGAATGTTTTCTATCTCTCTCTAACAAAAAGAACATTTTTTTCTGAATTTTCAATGCCCATGTTTTTCAAAACAGTATTGGTTGCCTGTATCCTTTTATTAATTCTAACCTGAAACCATCTTAACTTAATTTTTTTTTCTAATATCTAAGTTTTAGCCCAATTAATATCCTAGGTAATCTTTCATTCCATTTGTAGCAAAAAAGTTGGCTCTAGAGTGTCCTGATTCAGCAGATCATAATAAAGTGAGGCTCCTCTTCAAACTGAACATATCACAGACATTAGTTCACTTGACTCATCTTTTTCATAAGATTTTATTTCTACTCAAGCTTTTCTCGAATACTTTTTCACAGCACTAATATAACCATTATATGTTACAAAATCTGTATTGATGTTATACCTATCAATAAAGGACTGGAAACCAAAAAAGTCACCATTTTCGTCTAAAAGATTCCGTACGCACAATACACCATTTTCTATCCAGTTTTTATGAAAATTAGATCTGCCCCCGATCCTCAAATTCCTATTACAAAACAAAGGCTCTAAACAGAATTCTTCTGCATTTCTTTATATGCTGTGAATATATCTCTCCAAAAATTATTTAACTTATCATGCCCAGAAAAATCAGCACCTAATTCATGAATGATTTCCGCTTTGTAATATAATGAGAAGAGTATTTGTTTTTCCATCTATGGTTACTTGATGAACGTTTACGAATCCAAGTTAATTTTAATGCATTTATTTGCTTCCTTTTTTCGGTATTCCTATACCCCCATGCTGTATATTTTTTAAGAGATGTTTTCCGCTTGATTTCATCAATTATGTAGTCTGGTGGGTTCGGTAGTAACATCCATAGATGGGTTAGTTTTGATAAGATCATGGATTTAAGTACTGCTACTCAGCTGAGAGGTGTTATCTGCCTTTTAGCCACGTTTCGTACAATGTTTTTGTCTCTGCAAATTTTTCTTCGAGATTCATAGTTTCACAATTTCTAAAATCAGTCGTAAACCAAATACCCAAAATTTCAGATTTACGAGGGTTCCATTTTGTAATTAAATGTGGCATATACTTATCGGGCGAGTTTCGTTTACTTCCTAACCATACTGCATTCGCTTTTTTCCGCATTTAGTAAGAGTCCAGATGCTCTTCCAAATTTTTCATATACCATAATCGATTCTTCGAATGATTTTTGATCGCCTTCTTGTAAAAGTTCGGTATCATATGCATGCTGTGATATTTTATTCTCAGTATTAGCTATTTAAATTCCTTTTATGTCGTCATTTGTCTAATCATATTTGCTACGATTTCAACACAAATAACAAACAAATGTGGTGAGATCAGTTCCCCTTGACGACATCCTCTCTCAACAGGGAACCAACCGGCTAGTTTTCCGTTAACTGAAACAGTTGACTTAATATTTGTGTAGAATATTTTTTATCCATTGACAGAAACTTGGACCAAAGCCAAAGGCACATTATACTTTAAACATGAAATCATAGCTTACACTGTCAAACGCTTTTTCAACGTCTAAACATAAAAGTATCCCAGGTTTTTTTTTTAATATAATCATATAATCAAGTATATCACAAATAAGACGAATGTTATCTCCCAAATATCTGTTTGGAATAAAACCAGTCTGGTCTTCATTGATGATAGATGGAAGCACACATTTTAATCGGTTGGCTATACATGTAGATCCTATTTCATACACAGTATTCAAAAGTGAAATTGGTCTCCAATTTTTTATTCGGTATTTGGGCTTGTCACCTTTTGGAATGCATATGTAAATGCCTTCTTTTTGCGTTGAAGATAGTTCATTTCTACCGAATCAATCTTACAACATATGGACCAAGTTGTGACCAGAAACATTTGCAGAATTCTGCTGTGAAGCCATCGCTGCCAGGACTTTTCATATTACGCATGTGTTTAAGGGCAATACCGGCTTCTTCTAAAGAAATTTTGCCTTCCAAAGAAGTTATCTGACTTTCAGTTAATACTGGTAAATCATTTATTAAATCTAGAATTTCACAAGATTCGATATCTCCTTTAGAATATAATTTTTGATAGAACTTATTAACTTCTTAGGCAATTTTGATTACTATTGCATAAAATTGGTCCATTACCCAGCGTAAGTTTCGTAATATTTTTACAAACGTAATTTCGTTTTTCAAGTCCACAAAAGTAATTTGTTATTTGTTCCCCTTCTGCGACCCATCTCACCATTGAACGCAGCAACACACCCTCCATCTTCTTTTCCCGAAGTGTAATCAAGTCTTGTTTATAACTTTCAAGTTCACGTCCTTCTTCAGATAATACCACTTTCTTTTCAAGTAAAGAAATATTACTTTCGAGATGTTTCTGTTTCTCTGTGTCCTTCCGTTTCTTCCTAGTTGCGTATGATATAGTTTTGCCTCTAATTTGGGCTATAAGCAACATTATCTTTTTATGCCTCTAATTTTCATAAGTAATGTATCCAAAAAAAGTTGATCAGAAATAACAAACTGGATTTCTGATTTAGGAAACTGGGCCAACCCAAAGCGACAATACGGTAGAGCTGCATATTCCTCAATAACTGTTTGAATTACCTGGTTTATGTCTTCTATGTAATTAGAGTCTTTCAACAATGAACTATTGAATTTCCGTAATAGATTTCTTTTATCTCTCTACCTAATATTGCTCTAGAGTTACTAAAATTAAGGAGTGGTCAGATCGATATCCTGGTAGAATATCTGCGTCTGTTATATTATGACTACATAGCCATTCTGAAATAAGAAAGAAATCTAAACGGCTCTGCTGACATAGGTTATTTCTCCTACAGGTATACCTTCGTAATTCGGGATTTAAATCACGCCAGATGTCAGTTAAATCTAGGCTGTCCATCGTGTTTTCTATTTGCTCTTGTGCTTTAGGATTATTGTTTTTGTCTATAATTGTAACAGTCCAAGGAGTAATCACGTACAAATTCCAGTCACCTCCGATAATGACATTTTCAGCTCCAACTTCTCTAATGTGTTATTCCAACTCCACATAAAACTCAAGCTCATCACGATTACGCCCGTAAATACTAACAATAAGACATTCTTTATCCATTATTTCAACAGATGCAAAAATATAATTACCTGCAGTGTCTTTATAAATCTTTCTTAACTGAAAGTCAAAATTATTTTTGAACAAAATAGCTACGCCCCTTGAATGGAATCATGAGACGCAAAAAAGCATTTATAACCCCATTCTGAACGAATATAATTTCTAATTTCGGTTTGAAATTAGTATCCTGCAATAAATATATTGAGTATATAATATATTGAGCATGAGTTTCCTCTTAAATAATTAAACACATCTCTTTCCTTTTGTGGGTTGGTTAGACCCTGACAATTCATGGATGCAATGGTTATTTTGTTACTCATATTGACAGCAAAATTGAACATGAGTCATACCAACATTTGGACACCATGCTGACATTTAAAGCCGAACCAAAATGAAAACGAAAATCCGAGAAAATCGCGTTAAAGTCCATAACAGTTGCTCCGCAGAGGTAATTTCTAGCCATATGCAGATCAGAGCTTTTTGCATAACCATGCGCAACGGCACATTCCAAAAACAGCCTCAAGATATCCAAAACATACACGTTCAAGAAAACTGGTAAGTTTTCATCAAAAAGAAAGATAAATACACAAGACATGCACATACACATATATAGAAACATAGTGAAATAAAGTTTCTAGGTAGATCTGTCTCGGGCAGAGAAAGAAACAAACGGAGAAAGAAAATTAAAAAGAATATTCTTCTTTCTTTCTTTCCATTTTCAGCTGAGCATGTGCTCACCCGTACAAGGAGACAAAAAATAGAAGAAAAAAGCGTGTCAACATCAGGGATTTTCCACTCAAAGTACAGCCTCGACAACCTGCCAACTGTTAATCCACTGTCGTCCATTACAAAAAGCCGACACACATACTCTTTTAATATTCACCGTTTCACACACACACACACACTCACACACACACACACACACACACACACACACACACACACACACACACACACACACACACACACACACTTTCCCGATCTCCCCCACATACATATTCATTTGCTCGCAGATATGCGTGTGTGCGCGCGCACACACACATAAACGCGCGCACAGAAAAACGCACACCCACACAAACCCACACATATATAATCACTCAATCACACACACACACACACAATTTCCCCCTCTCCCCCCACACACATGTTCATTTGCCCACAGATACACACACACACACGCACATAATTTCCCCCTCTCCCCCCACACACATGCTCATTTGCCCGCAGATACACACACACACACACACACACACACACACACACACACACACACACACACACACACACACAATTTCCCCCTCTCCCTCATATACATGCTCAAGTGTTCGCAGATATGCACACACACACGCGCGCGCAAAAAAAACAAAAAACGCACACACACACACAAACCCACACATATATAATCACTCAATCACACACACACACACACACACACACACACACACACACACACACACACACACACACACACACATACACACACACTCACTCACTCTCTCACACACACACACACACACACACACACACACACACACACACACACACACACACACACACACAACACACACACTCACTCACTCACTCACTCACACTCAACATAACACAATCAATCAGGAACAGCATACATTACACATATTCTATTATTTACCAACAGGTAAATTTGGGGGGGGGGGGGGGGGAGAAAAAAAAGAAAAAGAAAAAAACAAGATGCGAAGCATATAAACGTACTCCCAGTTTTCCAAACCGCTTATAAATCGGCCAAGTGCTTTGTGAGATCAGAAATAAAGGCAAAATAACGGTTTTAACGGTTATTTAACCGATGTACACTTTTGAAGCTGGTATTTTAGTCCTCACTGGGCTAAAGCCTGTGTACATACCAAATTTCATCCAAATCGGACAATATGTCAAGAATAACGGTTTTTAACGGTCAAATTTTGAAACACTATATAGAAGTGCCATTTGTGTGTGATAACCTTTCTATATACCAAATTTCATTAACATCCACCTATATATAAGAAATAACGGCAGAAAAACGGTTTTAAACGGTTGTTTAATCCATTTTCAGCATTACATCACTTACATATGGACAGAGGCTCCGATTTGTCACAAGATCATCCAAACCGCTTATAAATTGGCCAAGTAGTTTCTGAGATATTCCACAAAGAAGAAAAACCGTTACAGGCCGTTACAGCCGTTAGTAACGGCTATAGCGGTAAACTAAAACATCGGCATCATCCGTGGCCCATAATGAACATACCCAGAAATTTTCAGAAAGATCGGCCCAGTAGTTTTGTCTGGAGCGAGTGGAACACATTTTGACCACGGACACACAGACACACGGACACACAGACACACGGACAGCATTTCTTCGTTCCCATTCTAAAGTACTCCCTGTTCTATAAGAACTGGGAGTACAAAAACCAGGAAATTAAAAATTATGTGTTAAAGCCGACATGACACCATATCGTTTCACAAAAATACAAAGAAAGAAAATTTTGAAACTGACAAAGATGTAGTGTGGAGTAATTAGATTTCACACAAGCAGTCACATAAAATGGGCATCTCTGTAGAATATAACACCTTCTATTTTATAAGAAAAACATTTCCATTGCATTGGCGCCATTCTCTCTCTCTCTCTCTCTCTCTCTCTCTCTCTCTCTCCTCTCTCTCTCTCTCTCTCTCTCTCTCTCTCGGGGGGTCGACTTCCGCTTGCAAAGCGTAAACAGTGTCAGTCAGTTGCTCTGACATTAAAGTTAATTTGTTCAAATTCATGGCCGCGTATGGTACCATCTTCAATACGGTCGTCGAGATGCCAGCGGTGCCGTTGTCATTTCGTTCTGTTTGTGGTGCTTTTGTATGTACTTTTCTTGCCTTTATGTATCGTCGATCGGTACAGAAAGCCTCCATGTTTCATCGGTGTCATGCTTCCCGGAGTCGTGCCACACACGCACGCACCACCGCCAAAGCAAACTCCGCAAACGCGCGCAATCACTCCTTTCACCCAAGGCGCGTTAAATAAATACACAACACCAAAAAGTTGTTTTTTTTTTCCTTTCCCTCCTCCTACGGGAGAACAAATATAATTTGTACATACAATTCTCAAATGAACTTAACCCACCTCCTCTCCAATGGGGAGGCAACATAGAGAATAAACACAAACACACCTCCTCTCCACTAAGGAGGTGACACCAAATTAATACAAACACACCTCCTCTCCACTAAGGAGGTGACACCAAATAAATACAAACACACCTCCTCTCCACTAAGGAGGTGACACCAAATAAATACAAACACACCTCTCCACTAAGGAGGTAACACCACGTACTGTTTTCCCCTTCAATTGCAACGTTCATAAAACATGGGGTCATGTCACTATCCATCATCACCGTATTTTCACCATATACTGTTATCTTAAACCTCAACACAGGAGATCAATCAAATAACAGTTCACAACAGTTGAGGTTATACAGTAGAGTCCATAACATTATGGGGGAATGCGCCAGATTCATTCTCCATCCACATGGGGAAATGCGCCAGTCATTCTCCATCAACATGGGAAATGCGCCAAAGTCATTCTTCATCAACATGGATTATCGACTTCTGATACCGATACCAAACAGCCATCTCCGACCCAAAGGGGCGCTGCCTGGCTGGAATCCTCCTCCGTGAGGAAGGGTACTGCGGGCGAGGTCCGCCACCCATCCCAGCTGAGGTCCGCACCTCCGCCACTTTTTCAAACACTCCCACCCGTGGCCCGGCGTGAGACAGGCAACCTGTCAACACACTCGGAACCACGTGCAGTTCTACAACAACTAAGGAGACTCACTTCAACATGAAGATGTAAACAGTCACCTTTTCTTATAAGGTTTTACTTTAAATATTACTTTTCCTTTCTTTTCCCCATTCTTTTACAAAGAAATGTTACAGGTGTAACCACACTGCTTCTTATTCTTTTCTTTTCTTTTGAATACAAATGTTTCCTTTAATTTTTCCCCAAAGATTTCACTTCTCTCTAGTTAAACATTAATGACAAAAATACCTCAGCGATGCATCAGCCTTGCATCGGTCTTCAATCGCCGTAAACAAGCAGACCATGCGACTCCCCTGGCTGGCGTAGAGCAAGTGATCATATAATTTTCCAGTTAAGTTAAATAGCGCGCGCAGCGCTCCCAAGCAGTACTCACCCGGGCCACTATCCAACAAAACAACGCCGTACAATCACATGATCTTTTTTCTCTCCATACCCCAATACCTCTTACGTTCAATCTTAAGACTGTGATGTATACAAAACAACATGTGCACACGACACCTTCACACATCCTGTGCACATGACAATCGGACATTGAAACTTCGAAGATGGCGGGACGGTGTCGCAGTAGGTTTGATCCTGACGTTTCTGTTTTATGGACTTTTACTTCAGCGTTGTAGCAATGAGGAGACTCTCAAGCAGACACGACTGAAGAATGCCAGCGGTTCTTCGCCTGCGGCCAGTGCCTCGCCGTCCCGATCGCCTGTGGAACCTTCTGTGGCAGACGTCTTGTCCAGTCTTCAGATGTTGAACTGTAAGTTTGATGGAATGAAGGCTGACATGAGGGAAATGAAAGAGACGTTGAATGATGTGCATGATGATGTTTCTTCTTTAGAGCAGGAGATTGCAGACCTTAAATGTGAGAATGAATACCTCAAGGAAGAAAACAACAAATTGACCAAAAGTGTAACGAAATTAGAACAAAAGACAGATGATCTTGAATGCCGTTCAAAAAGGAACAATGTTATTTTCTACGGCATTCCTCGAAGAGAGAATGAGACCAGACAAGAGTGTGAGGGTTTAATACAAGACCTAATTACGGACAAACTGGATTTGACTGATGACATTCTGTTTGACAGATTACACAGACTGAACAGAAAGGCGGACTCTCCGATTATCGATGTTGTACTTTTTACAAACATAAGGTAAAACTTCTAAACGCCAGGAGCAAATTACGAGGCACGGAAGTATTCGTAGGGAAGATTTCTCACAGTGGGTTCGGGAAATTAGGAAGAAGCTGGTTCCTCACCTGAAAGAAGCTAAAAAGTGAAACAAAAAAGTGTCCATGGTTTATGATCATTGATCATTGACGACCAAAAGTTCTGTACAGATCAAGTCGGTAATCTTATAAAGATGATATAGGAAAGTGGCCGGCCCAGTGAGGAAAGACTGTTGCACGTAAAGTGTACTGATAAAATTGTCCGACAAACTGACCTGGGTGCAAATGGAACACAGAGAACTTGGTCACCGCCTGTTCAAGAGCACAAGGGTAAAATTTCACGTGCAGCACGGAATGAGGCGGAAGACACAGCCGTGTTCGTACCACACATTGATACGATTCAAAATGTATGTCACTCTGATTGTCATGCGTTTTCTAACGTAACACAAAACAATATCGATGTTTTTGCGGATGATTGTGTATTGTTAAGTAATGCAACCACGAGCGAATCGCCAAATAGTACTGTGTTTGACTATAATGATCTTTATGTAGATAATACCTCGAGTAGTCCTTTCTTAGACAATAATACATCTATTTTGAGTGAAAGTAAAGTTGATAAACACACACAGTTCTTGTTTAAAACGTGACAGAGTTGGTGAGAAAGTTATTTGTAAAAATAATATGCTGGGTGAAGAGAGTTTGTGTATAGATGATGTGATGTCTGATGAACAGGATTCTACAGATGGATACACTGGATATTTGACAGTAAGTTACTTAGGCATTAGTCCTGTGTACAGCAGTGTTGCATATTCACAAAGAAGTAAAATGAGTGAAGATGAAAACCAACACATCCAGCTACATACCGGAAATATTGAGCATGACATGAACAAAGACCAATATAAAAAGAATAACTCGGAGAAGAATGAGAAAGGTGTACGGTTTTTTTTTTTACACTGGAACGTAAATGGCTTGTTGTCAAAGAGAGGTGATAAGGATTTCGTTTCGTATATAGCTTCATTCGATATAATAAATGTTTTGTTGAAACATTTGTTGAAAGTTTTGAATCTACGGTCTTTGGTTCTTATGAAGTGTTTCGTAAACCTGCAATTAAGCTTACAAAACAAGGGAGACGGTCAGGTGGAATTATATGTTTGATAAAAAAAAGAATTGTTATCGTATGTACAAGAGATACATACTGATCGTAATAACATCATTCTGTTTTCTATTTGTAAAAGTCTGTTCGGCTTGTCAAAAGATGTATTGTATGTATGTGCATATTTGCAACCAGAGAATTCACCATATTCTTCTTTTTCTGATGTTGACAATGGTATACATGATCTTGAGGACTGTCTTACGGATGCATTGCTTAATATACATGATGCATATACACTGTTAGCTGGGGATTTAAACAGCAGAATTGTGGACATTTCCCAGCAGTTATGTTCTGATGAAAACAGTTCATATACCGAAATAGAGAGTGGTCCAAATAACACAAACAGACACTCCGAAGATAAGACTTTGAACAAGTATGGGAAATTATTGTTAAATATGTGTACAGCATTGGATCTATGTATATTGAATGGTGTATGTAATGGTAACCTCCAAGGTCATTTCACATACATTTCTGAGAAGGGAAATAGTGTAAATGACTATTACATAGCTTCCACTGACTTGTTTGCCCATATACGCTCTTCATGCACTCTTTTGCCAGTGAACGCATTGAATCAGACCATTTGCCTTTACAATTTAATGTATGTTTCCAGGTCAGTAACATGCCTACACAAGTCGCAAAGAAAAAAGTAGAGATTGTTGAGAAACTTGTGTGGCACGCTGACTATGCTGATATATTTTATGATCAAATGAACAGTGAGTCTACACTATCAACGTTAGATAACGCAATTGGTCTAATTGATGTTGATGTTAATATTGCATTAGATGTGTTTAATCGCTGTGTATTGAATCATGCAGAATGTATGAAGAAAGAAATGAAAATAGATGATAGAACGAGGAATGATGAATGGTACGATTTTGAATGTACTGTAGCTAAAAGAAAGGCAAGGAAACTTTTAAGGATATCTCGAAAAACGAAGGACATTGAAGACAATCAGATTTATTGTAAAGCTCGAAAAGAATACAAAAATATGTTGCAAAGGAAAAGGAAAGAGTATAACCATATGTTATTAAACAATCTTGTAAACTCAATAAATGATCAGCGCGAATTTTGGAAAAATATGCAAAAAAATAGCAGCAAAGAAATGTCGCACACATAATGAAATATCTGTGGATGACTGGTATCAACACTTCACAGAATTACTGCAAAGAGATGTTGATGAAGAATATTACTTTAATCTAGAAGAAGAAATAATTGATTCGGATAATGATACTGATACTTATGATCGACCAGTTTCAAAAGAGGAGGTATTGCTAGCAATAAAAAGGCTGAAGAACAGAAAATCAGCAGGGCCGGATGGAATCATTGGTGAATTGTACAAACATGGTGGTAATTATATAGCTGATTTCCTTGTGAGATTCTTTTATGCACTTTTTACTCAAGGAATAGTTCCTGAAAAATGGTCAGAATCTATTATACTGCCATTGTTTAAGAAGGGTTTGGTAAATAATCAGGGTAGTTATAGGTGCATATCTCTATGCGATGTAAGTAGTAAACTTTATAGTTCAATTATTAATTGTAGGTTGCAAGAGTGGGTTCCACAGAATAACATCACAGGTGAACACCAAGCCGCTTTTAAGAAAGGCTATTCTACTATTGATCAAATGTTCACCCTTTTAGCAATAGTTCAGAATTCTCTTGGAATCGTAAGTTGTACGTAGCTTTTATTGACTTTGAAAAGGCATTCGATTCTGTTTCAAGAAAACTGCTTTGGCCTGTTCTACAAAAGAATGGGACTAAAGGATCTATAAATTTATTAAAAGTATGTATGACTGTGTTAAAGCAAAGGTGAGATGTGGTGCTGATTTTACTGATTATATCATGTGTACAAGATATGTTAAGCAGGGTGACTCATGTAGCCCTGTCCTTTTCTCTTTATTCATAAATGAATTAGCTCAAGATATAATTCATAAAGGAAAACATGGTGCAACACTCATCCCTGTCCCATTGAATTATTTATGCTTTTATTAGCGGATGATATCGCACTGAAACACCTATTGGCCTTCAAAATCAGTTGAACAATCTTTATAATGCAGCATCCCGACTTAAACTTAAAGTTAATATGGACAAAAGCAACAATGTAGTGTTTAGAAAAGGTGGATATCTAGCAGCAAGAGAGAGAGGGTTCTTAAATTGTGAACAAATGTCCGTTGTAAACTGTTATAAATACCTTGGCATATATTTCACCACTCGCCTTAGTTTTGTAGTTGCCTGTGGAGAATTGGGAAGCAGAGCTTAAAAGTCATTCTTTAAATGTGTTTCTTAGATATTTGATTCTCAGGTCCTACCTATCGCTATGTATGGCGCGGAATTGTGGGGATTAGATAAAGCAGTAACACATATTGAAAAGATTCACTTGTATGCTCTAAAGAAATTTCTTGGCGTTCATACCAAAACCCCTAATGAGTTAGTTTATGGAGAGACGGGACGTCACCCTATTTATATAGAATCAAAAATTCGATGCATAAGATACTGGCTAAAAATATTACGTATGGGCGAAAATAGGTTACCGCTAATAGCTTATAGGATGTTGTTGAATCTAGATTCTAAGGGCAAACAAGCATGGGTCATGAATGTTCGTGAAATGTCATGTCAAAACGGGTTTGGGTTTATATGGTTAAATCGGGGAGTGCAAGATGTTAAAAGATTCCTGATTGAATTTTGTCAAAGGTTGATCGATTGTATGTGGCAAAACTGGGAAGATCATATACAGCGAAGTGAAAGATTCTCTTGGTACAGGACTTTTAAATCCTCTAGAAACTGTGAAAGCTATTTTCTACAGGATGTAGACAGACACATCAAGCGACATTTGACGACGTTTCGTCTCGGGGTCACTGATATGACAATACATCGCAATCGATATAAAAAGCATACAGTAAACGATTTAACATATCCAATGTGTCAAAGTGCAAAAGAAGATGAATTACATATTTTACTTTGCTGTCCTGCTCTCGATGACCTGAGAAAAGAATATATTCCTCGTAAGTTTTATGCACACCCATGTCTCTTCCGTGTATGTCTGCTTATGTCTAATAAGAATGAACACATTATGAAGAACCTGAGCTTATGTCTGTATAAAGTTTTCCAAAGACGCACAAATTTGTTAACAGATTCTGAAATGCCTTATTCAGCTGTATGAGAACTCAACTGATCTATGAAATAATTATCAGCATGTCGGTATTTGGTATTTGTTTTGACTTTGCTTTCTTTATTTTGTTCATTATTGTATAGCGTTTGTTAATTATTCCCCCTTTAGATGGGGCTATGTCCTTTGTTGAATAAAATTCCGTTTCCGTTTCTTCTCCCCCCCCCCCCCCCCTCCACACACACACACACACACACACGCAGGCCCGCTCTAACGAGCACTCACGCATGCTTCCCCTTCACCGACCCTTTCTCCCTCCTAACCCGCCACATCCACATAGGCGTACACACGCACGCGCGCGCACACACACACACACACACACACACACACACGCACACACACACACACACACACACACACACGGGCGCAAGCACATACACACATATTTTCACTGACATTCACCCTCCCACCTCCCCCTTCCTTTCCTCTCTCTTATGAAGCAAAAATAAATCGAAACAAATTCTGGCAAACAAATGCATGGGAAATGAAGGAAGAATGAAGTTGCTGCATTGGTAAAAATCAAGAATGACCTTTAACTAGTTTTAAAGTATGTCGGTAAACCGGAGTTGCAAAGGGAGAGGGGCACAAAGGAGATTCTTCCCGAACCACATTTCCCCCACAACTCTATACACCATCCACCTCGTGCATACCATACTGGTCTTTACACATTGCACATTTCAAGTCAAATTGAACTATAAGAACTCGATGAATACTCCATTTTTGTTGAATATCAGTGTACCACCTACCTGACAGCAAGATGTCTTTTTTGGCCTGGTCGTTCATAAATGACGTGCTTCATCGTCCTGCATAGTGTCTTTCCCCTGCTTGCATACCATCTCAAAACGGAGTTTTCCAGGTTTAGTCCGTCCTTCGTACACTTACGTGTCTACATGCCTGCCAGTCAGAACTCGGTGCACTTGAACTGTATAGCATTTGAACTTCTGTATAACGCTTGTCTGGCTTTGTTGTTGTTGCCCCCTCCCCCCCCCCCCCCCCACACACACACACACACTTCCTGCCACCTTGTGAACCAAAATGCAAACATATGAGGGCAGGTCTCCGAATCTACTTACGCTAACAGGCGTGCTGCACGTGTTTGGGAGACAAAACGGTTCTGTTCGAAACACAGAAGGTGAAGTGTTGTAAAACTATCTGTCTATCTGTCTTTCAGTCTGCCTGTCTGTCTATCTGTCTGTCTGTCTCTCTGTCTGTATGTCTGTTTCTAAAATGAATAATTTTTTCGTGTGTTCAAAGCAACATATTTCACTTCATTTCCATTAGTGATATTGCAAACAGGTAACATCACCATTCTTATTCTGCCAAACACCAAAAGAATGCCACAGGTTTCAAACAAAGATCATCTATAGGGCCTGTCTTCCTTTTCACATTGGGCAGTATTCTTCTGTTTACCTTGTCATTTGCATTCCTCCTTGCTGTCTAAAAACGGAGTTTGCCAGCTCTTGTCAGTTTTCTCACCTGTCTGCCTGCTCTCAAACAGTGCAATTTCACTATAGCGTAGTATTGCTCGTCCAGTGCTTTACCCCTTCTTCCCTACAAAGACTGTGTGTTGTCCGTACTCTAATTATGTCTCCTGCCACTTGTGAACCAGAGATGAGCCTACAGAGTTTGGAACAGATGGGTTGCAGGTGTTGGAAAACTTCACCTTGATTTTCAGATACCCTGACTACAGAGTTTTATTGAAAACTGTCTGTCTGTCTATCTGTCTGTCTGTCTGTCTGTCTGTCTGTCTGTCTGTCTCTCCTCCCCCTCTCTCTCCCCTCCTCTCCTCTCTCTCCCTCTCCCTCTCCCCTCTCTCTGCCCTCTCTAATTTACATAGACTTTGTATTTCCCAAATATACCCGAAATGAACTAGTAAATTGTTGTGTCAAAACCACTTCCCCTTACTTCCATCAACTACTCAAATGAACCAATTAGTCTTTTTCTTTGAAAATAAATATCCACCTGCCGACAGCATGATGTTGTTTTTACCCGGGCGTTCGATAGGCGTGCTTCATCGCCGCATACTGCTTTCCACCGGCTTGCATGCCATCTCAAAACGGAGTTTTTCCGGGTTTAGTCCTTCCCCCTTACGTGTCTACATGCCGCCATCAGAACTCACGCACTTGCCCGTATAGCATTGAACTGGGGTACAACGCTTTTTGCTTTTTTTTCCCCCCCCCCCCATACGCTTCCCGCCACTTGTGAACCAAAATGAAAACCCCTGAGGGAAAGGTCTCCCCATGCACTTATGCCCCAAGCGTGTTGCTCGTTAGAAACACAGAAGGGAAGTGTTGTGAAACTATCTCTCTGTCTGCCTGTCCGTCTTCTGTGTGTATGTGTGTCTATCTGTCTGTCTCTGTCTGTCTGCCTGTCTTTTCTAACTCACTTTCTCTCCCTCTCTCTCTTCTGTCTTTATCTCTGCTCTCTCTGTCTCTGCTCTCACACATATTTGCAGTGTATGGAAACTATCTCCAAAAAATAAAGTGTGTGTGTGTGTGTGTGTGTGTGTGTGTTGTGTTTTGTGTGTGTGGTGTGTGTGGTGTGTGTGTGTGGGGTGTGCGCGGGGGTTTGTGTGGTGTTTTTGTAATACGCGCGCGCACGTGCTCACATATATGTATATGTGTGCAATATGTATGCATATAATTTCACATGAAATATTTTTGTTTATGTTAACGCACACACAACAAAACCTGGGGAGTTCTTTTGGGGTATAAAAAAGAATCGTCCAAACTAGGGTATTTTTTGCGTTTACTGGTATGGTTTGTGGAAACCTGAAGTTATCTACGGTCATCGGCCAAATCGCGCATTATATGAACTCATAGGGTTAAATTTCCCAACTTAAAACAGGTGTCCCGTTAGCAGTGGGTTAAGACATCCGTCTAAAAAAGAAAAAGCACACCTTGAGGCGTCAACACACCCAAAAAAATTGCTGGTTCGAATCCCGGGCAACGTCAGAAAAAAAAGATGTTGGCAGTAGGAGTCATGACCCCCGATGCGGCCCGGCCCCCAATAGAGTATAAGGAGTTCAGGTCGATCGAAACACTTGTCTGAGAGGGTTTCTTCTCTGAAGACTTCCCTGCTGTCAGCTTCCCAAGTGAGCGACAAAGGAGAACCAATTTTGTGCCGATTATATACCATACACTTATGCGGTTTTTGTTTTAAAAAGGGAGAAAGTCCGCAAGCAGACCAAGTAATGAGGTACTCAGTATAGAACATGTCCTTACGCAAAATTCAGTTTTGCATGGTAGTTTTGCATAGCAGTGGACACCAGCAATTTATTGCAGACTTCATGAAGGCATTGTTCAGATATATATTTCACCCACACTTCTTCAATTCTGAAAAATTTTCCCGAAGGGATAAATATTTTTCATTTCATCTAAGATTTTATAGAAAAGCAATCCAGTTTTAAGCCTCTTGTGGGGTGTGTGTGTGTGTGTGTGTGTGGTTTTGTGTGTGTGTGTGTAGTGTGGTAAAAAATCTTCTATCTATCTATCTATCTTTCTATCTATCTATCTATCTATCTATCAAACTACACATATTATCTATCTACGCTCTATCCTCTATCAATCTATGTATCTATCTATCTATACATATTATCTATTTAATCGCTCAAAAATCGCTCTATCAATCTATCTATCTATCTATCTGTCTGTCTATCTATCTATCTATCTATCTATCTATCTATCGATCGATCTAAAGATCTGTCTGTCTGTCTGTCGTCTATCTATGTATTATACAACGGCTCATTCTCAGCCAGGGCCACACAGATCTGCGTCGCTCTCTCAGGCAGAGTCAGTGCCCGTTTCACCCCCGCCACCCCCCTCTGTATTTGACTTATTTAATTAAAACAGGAACGGGGCAATACTGAAAAAACATAATAGAAATAGTTTTTTTTTTCCTGTGAAGAAAAAGAAACCCAATAACCAAAATCTGTCCGAAAATAGGTTCATAATACACGGTTTCTTTTTCACATACGCGCAAGACTGCATCTGCGAGAACTGGCCCATACACACACACACACACACACACACACACACCACACACACCCACCACACACACCCCACACACACACACATATATATATATATATAATTTATAATATATATAATTATAAATATATATATATATATATATATATAAATATAAATATGTATATTTAACCTACGGAAGCGGGGATATTCGCTCTCTCCCCCACGCGCGCGCGCACACAAAACACGCACGCACAACCCCACACACACACACACACACACACACACACACACACCACACACACACACAACACACACACACACGCGCGCCGCGCGCGCGCCGGGGCACGCACGCACTCACGTACGCACGAAGGGGACGCACGCCACGCACCTCCCCTTCCCCGAACCCACACCCACACAAGCACACACGAGTATCAGCTCAGGTTTACTTTTTCTTTTTCTTCCTCTTTGCTCTTCGTCTTTCATCATGTTTCTTATATCCTTTCACCTCTCCCCCCCCCCTCTCTCTCTCTCTCTCTCTCTCTCTCTCTCTCTCTCTCTCTCTCTCTCTCCGTTCGCTCAATTGCTCACTTGGTTTTTGTTCCCCTTTCTTTGCTCTGACGATGACAAATGTCATTGGCAGCAGCAGCAGCCGCCACAGCATCAGCTCGAACGTAGCCAGGAAGGCGGTTCTACTGATTCTGTTCTCTGCTCCTGTCAGCTTGCCAATCGCTCCGGCTGTCTGTCTGCCTTTTTGTCTGCCTGTTCCTTTTATTTGCTTCCATAATATATATATATATATATATATATATATTTTTTTTTTTTTTTTGGGGGGGGGGGGGGGAGGGGGGGGGGGGGGGGGCTTTCAAGCCATCGACTATCCTTTCTCCCTCGCACACCCCCTTTCCCCATTCCCCCGGCTTTCCACCTCTCCGTTCACATGTTCCTATCCGAGTCTCTGTCTGTCTGTCCGTCCGTCTGTCTGGCTGTCTGTCTGTTTGTCTGTCTCTCTCTCCCTCTCTCTCTCTCTCTCTCTCTCTCTCTCTCTCTCTCTCTCTCTCTCTCTCTCCCTCTCCATCTCAGACACACACACACACACACACACACACACACACACACACACACACACACACACACACACACACACACACACACACACATACGCGTTCGTGCGCGCGCGTATAAACACACACACACACACACACACACACACACACACACACACACACACACACACACACACACGCACGCACGCACGCACGCACGCACGCACGCACGCACGCACGCACGTAGGCATGCACACACCCTCCCGATCCCCCAGCCTCTCTCTCTCTCTCTCTCTCTCTCTCTCTCCTCTCTCTCTCTCTCTCTCTCTCTCTCTCTCTCTCTCTCTCTCTCTCTCTCCCCAGACATACACATACATAACATTCCTTCTCCCTTCTCTCCCACTGACTTTGTGTTTCTCTAACATCACATAACAAAATTGATTTTGAAAAAAATGTTTGCAGATCAGCAAAATGCTTCCAGTACACTTTGAAATGGCATGATTTTGTTGGGGGTACTTTCTGGTTCCAAGATATTTGGGGGAAAAAGCAATATTTTGTCTTTCGTTCATTGTTTGGTATGATTTATTTGGAAAGTGTGATTGAAAACAGAATGAATCTTTTGAAAAGAATATTGTTGGTGGACTTCGGTCATTAGGTTTAGTATGGAGACAAAATCTTAAAAAAAAAAAAAAATGCCATGCTTGCCAATGCTTTTCTCAGTCGGGAAGTTACAAAAAGTTCTTGGAAACTGGAAAAGTGTCTTCCCTCTTGAGCCACTGGTAGGCTGGACAGCGGCTCTTGGACAGGACAAAGAGAAGAGAGAGAGAGAGAGAGAGAGAGAGAGAGAGAGAGAGAGAGAGAGAAGAGAGAGAGAGAGAAGAAGAAGAAAAGAAAAGAAGAAAAGAAGAAAAGAAGAAAGTGATGTAACAGACCAAAAAATGACGTTGGTGTCTTACAGTAAATCAGTGAAAAATTGCAGGAAATGGGATGGCTGGACAATCTTAGCAACAATAGACTGGCTCACAAACTGTCCTGTCAGAAGATCAATGCAGCTGATCTAATCCTAATTTTTCTTTTGTTATATCTGTGTGCTAAACCTCCAACCTGCTTCGATAATCGGTATTTTCAGATGATACGTTCAATATCTAATATCCAAAATTAATGTTAGATTAAAAGAAAAGAAGAAAATATTAAGAAACAAAATTCAATGTGCTGTTCTTGTAGTGGAACCTAGTACTGAGCGGTACATTGTGAGTAGAGAAGATATTATCTTTTCCAGCACAGTTTAGTCATTTCTGCCACAAACATTGCTTGATATAAACATTTGCGTTATAAACTTTAATCCTTAAATCAAGAAATACAGTATAAAAATTAAAAAAA
>CM031612.1:13885620-13890620 GCA_018398815.1 Conus ventricosus | reverse complement strand
TCTGATCAGTATGTAAAAGTACCATTCGTTAAAAACTCAGATGGGTTATTTAGACTGCGACGTGGAAAGTTGTCACAGCAGATTCATGCGACGCCAGTACAAAATGTGAAGGGTGACGGACACAGATTCAAAAAGTTAGCCAATGATGTGATCTCCACCTGTTACAAATGTGTTGGGCCCCGGTTGGCAAGACATGCTCTGGAAATTACTTCATTTAGTGTAGTCTCCACCACTCCCTCGCAAGTCACAGTGGCTTCCAGTCCACGTACACAGCAAAGAGCAATCGACCATCATACAGGGAGATTCTCACCAACCAACCTGTGTAACGACCATGGAACAAGGCACAAGCTCACACAGCTCCTGACTGTAAGCCTCGGTCTACCGTGGACAAGAAGGACAGCGGTGGTACCCATAGAAGACAGTAGTTGTGTACTCAGTTCCTGGACCTCTTCCGTTTCAGCCATACTATCAAATCAAGCTGATGCTGTAACCATTCTGCCGACATCAGACCTCGAACAACAATCAGTTCAGGTAGAGGTACGACCGCCCTTCTACAAATTCTAAACGGAGTGTCCACGAAAAGAAACACTTGCAGCATTATTTTGTCCAATCGCTTCTGTATCTGACGGAGCTTCAGTTCTCCTGATAGGAGATTTCGTCACGAGAGACATCGACATTTCCGTAGAATAGCGGCCCCGTCAAATATTGTGTCCAAAATCCATGTACAGGATTGTGAGTTTCTTTCTGACTTGACAGAGTGGCAGCAGCACCAACGTGGTTCTCCAGTCTCAGAACTGTAGCCATACTTGTGGGGGTAATGGACTGCAGATCCACAGGAGAAATCACTAAAGAGACATGGTGTGACTTAATCCATTTAACTTTCAGGTATTCCACGCTAGAATCTTCATCAGCTCTATAATACCTGCTCGAGGCAAACACCACTTAATACTGTGATAGAACCATCCAATTTGAACATGCAAAATGCCTGTGAACCCTGAATCGGGCTTCATTGATAACTACCCAACTTAACAACTAGTACAGTGTAAACCCAAAATGGGGACTCGGGTTCGCCAGTCTTATTCAACCGTGAAGCAGGCGCTGCTATACTGGCATGAATCTCATGTGAAAAACCTTTTTCCACTATCAAGCCTTTGAGTCTAAATCAAACCAAAAGAAACATGTCGCCCCGAGATTTCGTGGTAATACATACCCAAACAACTTTTTAAAAAAAGCTATCCAGTGTCCAAAGAATAGTCTAGAGGAATATCAGACTCAGAATTCAGCAGCATAGCAATATCCACCCCGTGACTTTCCTCCTATGGAAATCAATGATTCTATCCCCCTCTTTTTCACAGAGAAAATACGAGCTCTACCACAACAGATGTCAAGTACTCTGCTAGAAGGTTCCAGGGCCAAACCCACCAACCTCCACCCTTCCCTTTCAACATAACGAAGTTCCAACAAGGTCAGTCCAGTGAATCCCAATATATTATCCCCACTACTCTGGAACCTAATACGCAGTTCCCTCTGTGCAAGGTGGAAGGATGCATGAACGATCTTGAAGGACCCGGACATTCACCGTTAACAAGACACAAACAGTCCCTGCTATTTCCATACGGACCGTTTTTGAGATTGATTGGCATACTACATGATTCTCGCCAAAATTACCAGCCGCCATTTCCGTGTTGTGAACACAATGTGTGTGAGTATGCGCGCGTGCGCTGTGCGCGCCCGCGTGTGTGTGTGTTGTGTTCGGCGTGCGAGTGAATCGTTGTATATGTGCACGGTGCGTGTTGTCTATAATATTGAAGGTGCTGGAATTGAATGGAGCCATCATTCTTTTGCAGACTCCTCCTTCGATATTTTGCTGGATTTGTACTGACGCTTTTTTTTTTTTTTTTTTTTTTTTTTTTTTTTTTTTTTTTTAATTGCGTAGCGTGTCATATGGAACGTGTGCGTGCATTATACTTTTTCTCCTAATTACAAGTAAAAAGTGTTCTTTTGTATTTTTGGGTATTCTAAATTACTGTTGTTGCGTTGGTTGAACAAGGCCCGTTTTCTACAGGGTTTTTCTTTTTTTTGCCTCTTGTGTTTTTTTGGTTTTTTTTTCTTCAATTATATATACAATAAATTTTTAATTGTTTTTTTTGTTCTCCTCCACCGTTCAGGGAGCAGGAAAAATACAGTTATTTTTGGCGGACAGCCCTATCCATATATGACCATGGGTTTCACGCTTTTGTTGTGTTCATGGTTTGATCATATTTTTATTTTGTTTCCACTATAGTTTTCCTTTTTTTTTTCCTTTTTTTTGTAAATATTCTTTTTCTTTTTTTTTTTACCGGCAATTTCTGCACTTACAATACTGATCTGATGTATTAACGCATTTGATATGCGATCGTAAGAACTGAGTGTAATGGATCTTTTTGTTAGTATACGCAGTGCACTTAAATAGTAATCATGTCATAGACTTTAGTGTACATGGCCTTCAATAGAGGGGACTTCGCATCGGTTATTTAAATTTAAAACCGTGCCAGATACAAGGACAGATGAAATCGCTGCAATACTTCACAACAATGGTAATAAGCCCTTTCATGTGTTTTTGTATTGCAGAGTCTTGGCTAAACGATTGATTCAGTTCTGATATGTGCATGCAAATTATGATGCAATTCCGAGTTGACCAAAAGCACCTGGAACCAAACAGGTTTACTTCTTTACCTTGCTAAATCATTAACCTTCAAAAGAAAGTGTATCTTGAAAAATACAAGTGAATCCGTCAGGATAGTATTACAATCTTAACACTGTTAAGCCAGTATGGTAGGATTTCCTTACAGAAACCAGCAGAAAGAGTAAACAACTGATTGTTCGATAGGTTTTAATTTAATGATGGATGCGCCAATCTGGAATCAAAGGACATTATTCTTTTTGGAGACTTTAAAATAGACTTAAACTGTGCCCTGGAATATATATGGAGTCTACTAGCTGTATGGGTTGAGCAAATATCGATCGTACCTACATCGAATCACTGAAACAAACGGAAACTTCGTATTGATAACATTACGTCAACTCTATAGATAAACATAGTGGAAATGTGTTTGTACAGACAGGCTGTTGCGACCATTGTTTAAGTTTCGTAACTTGAGTCATAGAAAGGTGTCAAAATTCCTAAGTTGGACATAAGGAGTATTTTTATAGACCGCTTCACGCATTTTGATAAAAATGCCTTCATAAATGATTTGCTTCAACTCTGAATTAGATTCATTTATCAGATTAGGAACCACTGGACGATGCTTGTGAAACTTTTGTGATCAGTACATTATATTCGTATATGATAAACACGCGCAGTTTGTAAGAAAAAGAGTGAAACATGTCATTTAAACCCCCATGGTTAAACCAAAGGAGATAGACTATGAGCTATAAAAGGAGCTTATCCTCAAGTCACAAGGATAAAGAATGTCGTTACAGAAAACAAAGGAATAAAGTAAATTCCATGAAGAGAAAAGCAAAGATAACAATATTTTAAAAAATTTAGTCGCGTCATCTCAAATTCAAAACTTAATTTGGAAAGCTTTCAATCTCTTGACTAACTATAATTCAAGAATGCAAAATCCAAAAATGAAATATCACCGAAGACTTCAACTTTCATTTGCAATTATAACTTAGGATTGTTATTGTAAAAGATAAAAAACAAAGTACAATGATCTATGTTGTTAGAAGAAAACTGTCGTTGTTTAAAAATATTTCTTCGTGTTTTGACATACCACCTTTGTCATTACATGAAGTATTAGATTATTTAACACACTTAATACAGTCTGGGACAAGGGGACTTAGATGGGAATTGATGGCTAGATTACTAAAAAATCGCTCATTGACCCATTGAGTTGAGACACTCACTTACGTCTTTATAATTTGTGATATTGATAAAAGCCACTTTCCTTAAGATTTAAACAAGCAATGTTATTCCTTTATATAAAAAAGGTGAGCCACCAATCTCTAAACTATTGACCTATCTTCAATTATTTTCCCTGTGGTCTAAACCACTCGAAAACATTGTTCAAACCACTATATTCTCATCTTAAATATTACGATCTGATTCAGAAATCAATCAGGGTTTTCGAGAAAATCACTCTTGTCACATGCTTTTGGTACTACTTATCGATAGATGTCTTACGAATATTAACAATTATGACCTTAATGGAATTCTTTTTGTAGATTTGCAATAAGCGTTTGACGTTTTATAAACCACCTCCATTTAATAAAAAAAGCTTATGTGTTACAAAGTATCGAATACAGCCTTAAATTCTTTATCCTCGTTTCCACTGATCGAACCAGCTTGTAGTGAAATCAACTCCAAAAAGTCAAGTACTCCCTTTTCAATTTTTGGTGTCCCTCAGGGGTCAGTTTGGGACCCCTAATCTTTTTCTATTTATATATATGATTACCCTGTTTATAAATGTTGTTGTGATATGTTTGACTGATGAACCTCTATTTTGTAACCTACTGAAACTGGTTATATCCTGCAGAAAAAAATTAACTAGCTTATATTAAATGGACTGAAATGATCCATATGTCCTCAATGCTAGTAAAACCAAATGCTTGTATGTCACTCACGCCAGAAAACGACAGGAATATGACATCCTACATTTGCAGCCATTAAATGCCCAAGGTCAAAGATTGAAGAGGTTACATCGCATAAAGTTTTTGGTGTTTATCATTGACAACGATTTATCTTGGTCTTACCACATTGCGGATCTTGGAAAATATGTATTTCTAAGAGAAATATCAACTTTCAAAGATAAAAAATTTTTTTTATATTCACTCCAGAAAGAAAGATATTATTTCATGCGCACATTCTTTCTATTATCAATTATGCATCCTCGTTATGGGTAATGCCAGTGACAAATACTATATCTGAAACTAGTAAGTAGTCTGCATAAAAGGGCCTTTAATTTAAGTCAGTTGAAATCCAATACATTGAAAAGTGTGATTACAAAACTTAAATA
>CM031612.1:13860620-13878120 GCA_018398815.1 Conus ventricosus | reverse complement strand
TGACATGGAGTTCGTAATCATGTAAAGTTTCAGGAAAGATAAGTCCTAGCATTCATGTCACCACACATTAATACATCAACATCATCTAAACACAGTAATTTCTCTACAACACACTCCTCCAACATATCTATTCCGTTATCGAACCCGTACAATAAGTAATATGGAGCATTTTCTGGAGGAACATAAGCACATACAAGCAGGACATCTTTGTTTAGTCCTAAAAGATCGTTTTCCCAACATAAACAATAGACAATACTTGTCACAATCAAGTGGATTAATGCAAGGGAGAAGAGATTTACGAATCAAAACCATAATGCCTCCGAAACATCTCCCTTGCGTTGCCAATTTTACAGCAGGTTTGAGAAATATTTCATGATCATGAAAAATGTTATCATCAAAATTTTCTACAAACGTTTCTATTAACGATACGAAATCAAAGGAAGAAACAACAATTTTGATAATAGACCACACACATTCCAATGCAAAAATGATACCGTATTTACAGGAGTATCTACGTTTCCAGAGTTTTCACTCAAACAAATATCTCCATCCACGCCACTTTCATAGCTTTCATCACCCGTTCGCTCATGAGCATGGAGATTGTCGTCAGTTTCTTTCTTCTTCTTCTTCTTCTTCCAGGAAAGCGACCGCAATCAACCCGTTGATTATTCTGTCACTTTAAAGGAGGTCGGCGAAGAAGAATGGATGCTGCATGCGTCATACAGTCTTGAAGGATGTGATCGGTTGTCATTGGTCCCTCACCACAAGGGCACTCTCCACTCTGTCCAATGCCAAATTTTGTGTGCATGTGGTGGAGCAGGCGATTGTGTCCAGTCCTCAGGCGGAAGATCTTGACCTGTTCCCGTCGTCCCAGCAATTGGATATCTGTCTTTTGGGTTGTATTTGGGGTGCTGGAGGCGCCACTTTATTCCTTGCTGTGCCTTGATGATTGTCTTGATTTCATCGTATGACACCAGTTGTTGGCCTGCTTCTTCTGTGCACCGTCTTTTGCCAAATGTCCGCTTTTTCGTTGCCTCTGATGCCACAGTGTGCTGGTACCCATTGTATCACCACTTTCTCCACTCTGGCACTCAGGGCAACAAGGCTAAAGTGAGATGGTTCTGTTCTTTGCAGCGGGAGTTCTTGAGGGCTTGGAGCACGGAGAGAGCGTCTGAGAACACCACCACCTGTCCTGTTGTTCTTGTGGAGTTCTGCGAGACTGTTGTGGCTGCCTCACAGAGGGCGTCTTGCTCAGCTCGGAAGTTGGTGGAGTATTTTCCTGTTGGGATTTCTATTTCTTCATCTCCGTCTTTGTATCGGAGGAAGATTCCAGCTCCACCATCCCTCGTTGCTTCTGTGGCGAGCCATCTGTAAAGACATGGTCCATCTTCCTGGGGTACTGGTTGCAGATGTACTCCATGGCCAGGGCCTTCCTTTGGGTGTCTGACTGTGTTCCTCTCTTCTCCACTCCGGGAATGCTGGTGACGACTGTTGGGAACACCTGCCTCTTCCAAGATGGGTGGGTGACATTTGCCGGGATAAGGCTTTGCTTCGTGTTCCATCAAGACTGGGGTTTGTCTTTCAAGGCGTCTTGTCTGGTGGATGAAGCTGCCTCTTTTCAGCCGGCTCTTTGTGGGTCTGCTCTTTCTGTTGTTAATTGGATGGTTTTCAAGGCGTTTGAATTTTGCTGCCTGGATGAGGATCTTTGTGTCCCTTCTGTCCTCCAATGACTGTAGCCCAGTGGTCTCCTCATCTTCAGGATTGGGGTGGATCTCATGGCGCCAGTTATGACACGCTGAGCTTGGTTCTGTATCTTGTTGAGATGGTCGAGGTAAGACTTTGCAGCTGATGCCCATGCTGATGTCCCGTACTCAGCTACAGATCGGACTCTCCCCGTATAGAGTCTCTTCAGGATACGTTCGTCAGCCCCCCAGTCCGTCCCTGCAAGTTTCTTCATGATCGCCAGTCTCAGCTTGGCCGTGCTACAGCATCTGGTGATGTGCTGTTTCCAAGTGAGCCTGCGGTCAAAGGTCACTCCCAGGTAGGTAGGTGTGGATTCCTCTGCAAGCCTTTGGTTGCTCAGTGTCAACTTCGCCTCTTGCTTCTTGCTGGATAGGCTGAAGATTGTGTAGGTTGTTTTGCTTGAGTTGACAGAGACAAGCCATTCCTTGGTACAGTCGCTGATCTTGTTCAGCACAGTCGGGAGGCGTAACTGTGCTGTAGTAGTGAACTCTTCAGAGCACCATAGTATCAGGTCATCTGCGTAGATCGCTCCTCTGACCCCTCTTGGCAGTTCTCTGACGATGTCATCTATGAAGATGAGGAACTGCGTTGGCGAAAGGACTCCTCCTTGTGGTACTCCCTGTCTCAGCACCTTCTTCTTGCTCTTCTGGCCCTGAATTTTGACTCGGGCTTGGCAGTTGTGTAGGTATTGGCTGATCCAGGTGTACATCCTCCCAGACACACCACATCGCCGTAGTTGGAGTCTGAGTCCGTCCTTCCTTTGTCGAACGCCTTCTCCATGTCAATCCAGACAGCAAGCGTGTTCTTCTTTTCTTGGAAAGTGTCCTCTATGCTTTGAGTGATGAATGTGATCTGGTCTTCTGTTGATCTGTGTTGGCGGAATCCTGCCTGTTCATTGCTCAGCAGTTGATGCTCCTCAAGGTGCCAGACAAGCCTTGTGTGACAAGTCTCTCCATCAGCTTTCCTAAGCAGCTTGTAAGGCTGATCGGTCTGTAGCTATCAGCCTTCGACTTGTCCTTTCCCTTTTTGTAAATGGGGATCATGTCTGCTGCCCTCCAACACTGGTACTGAACCTGTCTTCCAGCTGGAGTTAAAGATTAGAAGGACTGCCTTGCTCTTCATCCCAAGATGCAGAATCATTTCATTTGTGATTCCGTCTGGTTCAGGTGACTTCTTCAGGTTAAGGCTCTGCAACGCTTCCTCCAGCTCTTTCTCTGTGAAAGCTGTGGTCATGACTTCCTCTTGGGGCTCTTTCTCATGAAGTTCACCTTTGGCCCTGTGTACTGCAGCTCTATGTTCAGAGGGACTTCCAGATTGCTGATGTCTATGAAGTGGTCTGCTGCTTGCTTGCTTTCCAGAGAGGTAATTTCCATTCTCTTGTATTGTTATTGTGGTGTGACGTGTTTCGTTACTGAGGGTTCTAGCCAGTTTCCACAGCTTGCTGCCATCCTTGTCGAGATTTAGGCTTTCAGTTTTCTCTTGCCAGCTTTTTCTTGCAGCTTGTGCGCAGGACAGCTTGTATTTGGCAGTTACTTCCTTCAGCGCTATGTTGTTCTCCAGTGATAGCTACTTTTCTGCTCGGTACCTGCTTCCGTAACAGCATCTTCCAGATTCTGTAGTTCCTCCGTCCAGTAGGGCTTGTAGTCTTTGCGTGCTCCTCTTGGGATGGATTCTGTAGCAGCTTTAAAGACGGCCTTTGTGAAGTCTTGAACCATCTTGTTTGAGCCCTTCTGCCTGATGTTGATTGGCTTTGTGTATGTATCTGTGAGGGTCTCGAAGAGAGTCCAGTCCGCCTTTCTGTAATTTCAGCGAGGAAAACACTTTGCTTGAGAAGCCTGCAAGTTGAGGTTGATAGAGAGTTTGACGGGCTTGTGGTCACTTCCTCCAAGCTGGTTGAGGACTGTTCTTGTGGTCCTGAAGAACAGGTCGTTGGTGCGGACGCTAGATCTGGTGTTGATGTGGTCATCCAGCGTCTAGAGTAGAAGGTGGTTTCATCATCTTCTTGGTGATGAGATGAAGATGTATGTCAATCTCCCAATCCTCAACTTCTTCGCCTCTCTTGTCCGTCTTCTCAAAGCCCCATCTCTCTGAGTGACTGTTGAAATCTCCCACCACCACCCAGTTGTTGTTGTTGTTTTTTGTTTGCTTTTTTGTGTGTGGCATCAGTTCTCGGATCAATGGAGCACCTAAGGTGGTGATTTGTTTTTAAAACTTTTTTCTTTTTTTCTTCCCTAAATCCACCTCTTAATTTTTTGGTGCTTCACACTGTCCTCTTCATCTGCCAAAAAAACAAAAAACGGAAAAAAAAAATTCCACTACTAGGTTTTTTGTCTCTCTTTTCTTCTTCTTCTTTTCTTTCCCAACCAGTCTCTTACACACCATGCATAGTCTGCATGTTCTCTTATAAATGGACATATTTTTGCTGATTTTAGTGTTTTGGCAATTGATACAAAGTATCTGGGTTTGTTAATGTACTAATGTGTGGTGTACTGGCACACTCACTCTGATAATGTGTTGCATTATACGGAAACGGAACCAACATAGATGAAACAGAGGACTTAATTATTTTTAGTTTTTCATTTTATTTTACACATACACCCGCACACACACTCTCGCCCCCCCCCCCCCCCCCCCCCCTCTCAAATATGCTAGCAATGGTAGTTACCTGCTAAATGCACGACACGATACCAAAGCAAAAACTATGCGTAAGCAACCAATTCCGTATATACACATGCCTGAAAGGATGTCGTTGGTCCCTATTGCCTGTCTCCCTTCCCTTCCCCCTACCCAAGCGCGTGAGCGCCCTTCACATCACACCACCACCACCACCATCCACCCATCCCCCCACCCCACCACCCATCCACCCCCACCCCCTCCCCCACCCCCACCCCCCACATTCACCCATCTCCACCCCCACCCCCACAAAAAAAGGACACACACACACACACACACACACACACACACACACACACACACACACACACACACACACACACACATACAGAAAGAGAGAGACAACGAGAGAGAGAGAAAAGGAAGAAAAAAGAAAAAAAGAAGAGAGAGAGAGAGAGAGAGAGAGAGAGAGAGAGAGAGAGAGAGAGAGAGAGAGAGAGAGAGAGAGATACAGACAAGCAGACCGTAAGCAGACAGACAGGCAGACAGACAGACAGAGACGGCGTCTTTTAAATGAATTTAGGGATTTAGTTTGTTACATGTGGTCTCACCAGTTGTCTCTTCCACGATGAAGCCAATCTTATAGTGAAAAGAAATTATGCATGATCCCCATCATTTTCCACATTCCCCACGTGCAGCAGTCTTACACATGCGAAAACAAAAGAGTGCAAGAAAGTACAGAGGAGTGGAGAACGAAAAGGCATATATTTACCTTGGGGTCATTTCTTTATGAAAGAAACGTCACCAAGACTGTGTTATATGTGTGCGTGCGTGTATATGTGTGTGTACCTGTAAGCGTGTTGTTATAGTGCATGTGCGCGCACGCAAAATGCATAAACACGTGCATGTATTTGTAATTATGTGTATGTCCTCTCTCTCTCTCCCCCCCTCCCCCTCCCTCTCTGTGCGCGCGCGCGCGCGCGTGTGTGCGTGTGTGTGTGTGTGTGTGTGTGTGTGTGTGTGTGTGTGTGTGTGTGTGTGTGTGTGTGTGTGTGTGTGTGTGTGTGTGTGTGTGTGTGTGTGTGTATGTGTGTGTGTGTGCGTGTGTGTGCCTGCGTGCGTGTGTAAGAGTGAATGCATGTGCAGATCTCTTTATGTTTTCCTCAGATGCAACTGATTTTCGAATATGACTGAAATTAGCAGCCTAGATTCCGTTTTTTTTAATAATAAATACTTATACACATCTTTACAGTAATCACAACATGGTTTATTTTCAGTAGTATATGTCTGTCAATATTTTCTTGTCTAAGAATTCCACATAGCACAGTTTCTTCAGAAAACACAATTCTTGTGTTGTATACAGCTAATATATATTGACTGACAAATTTCCAAAACGAATTAACGTTATGACAGTGAAAAAAGAAATGTTCAATGTAATCAATTTCATCATTGCAATATGAACAATTTCGATTATCCCAGACTTTCATTTTGCATAGCATTATATTAGTCGGGTACATATTTTGTAAAATTTTCCATTGTAAAACTCTGTCTGGTTTCTTTTGTGCACAAGCGGGGTATCTTCCATATATTTTCATTTAATTCCAGTCCATATTTATTAGACCAAAAACGGGCTGCACATGGTTTTGTGTAACTGAGGGAACACAAAGCTGCACGGAAATCCTTGCAAGATGCTTTTTGTTACAGAAAAGAGGTGGTCTGAAAAATCTATATCATATCTATCTTGTTCACTAACCCTAGTATTAAAAATATGTGTGGCCGCTGACACTAAAATTAAACTCTAAGATCCTTGCAGGGGAGGCTCCTATCTTGTTAACCACGTCCTGGTATGAAAGCATTCCATTTGGACCATACATGTCACTAACATTTAGTATTTTGCCCTTTATCCAATCAGGGAAAAAAAGGACATTTCCTCAATATTTTATGTATTGGTTATTCCACAGTAAAGAGGGAAAGGGTGAGACATCTTCATGTTTATTAAGATCTAGCCATGTTTTCAGAGTAATTTTCCAAAAATGTGAATGTATCTTGTCTAAACCTTTGAAAAGTGTGCTTTTAGTATTTGCATAAAAACACGTGACATTCTCACCAAAGGGTGGAATATTTTTCTCGGAATTATAGTCCATCTTTCATTGTTTGTGGCCTTACAAATTTGTACAACCCATGACAGGAGACAAGGAGATTGCATCTGTTTTAAATTTATCATTTTCAATCCTCCTTTTTCATATTCACTGCACATTACGCATCTTTAACTTTTTCAAATGCCGTTCGATGACAATGTTTTTTACGCCAGAGAAATCTAAAAAGCATGCGATTTATATCTGACAAGATCTTGTCCGAATACCAATGTTTGCATAACATAGACCATTTGTGAAATAAGAAATGTTTTAATAATATGTATTTTACCCATTTCACTAAGATCTCTTTTTTTCCCAGGAGTAAATAATTCTCTGAATAGTTTCTATTCTTTGCAACCAATTGTCGTCAACTAAAGATGCCGGTTTATCATTCTCATAATTAATACCCAGAATCTTTAGTTTATTTTTCCACGTAAAGCTATAAAAGCTGTCTGCACTGTTTTCTACTACCTAGCCACATAGCTGCTGATTTATTTATATTTATAACCAAACCAGAAAACAAAGAAAAATCATTGAGTATATCTAATGCTTGCATCATGTCATGCTGATTTGTCAAAAATAAAGTAACATCATCTGCATAAAGCGCAATTTTGATTACATTAACAGGCGTATCTCTTGAACCCCCTAAATCCATTCCTCTAATGTTTCTACAGTCTTTTATCTTTATTGCTAGCAATTCTCTAGCCAACACAAATACTAAGGGAGAAAAAGGACATCCTTGTCGGGTTCCTGTTTCAACCGCAAAATACTCTGATGTCCAGCCACTATACAAAACACAACTACGAGTATCAGCGATTAATACTTGAAACCATCTAATGAATTCTTCCCCAAACCCATACTTTTTGAGAGCTGTTAACATGAAGTCTGTAGATATACTATCAAAAGCTTGTGTATAATCAATACTTAAAAGCAAACCATGAATATTTTCTACATTTAGATGATCAATAACATCATCAATTAGTCTCAATAGCGTAGCTACTCGACGTCCCTTTATATACCCAACCTGATCTTCACTTACTAAATCTCTAATTACTTGACATAAACGATTTGCCAAACATTTAGACAAAAGCTTATAATCGCTATTCGTTAACGAAATTGCTCTCCAGCTTTTTAAAACATTTCTAGGTAGATCTTTGCCTTTGTGAATTAATGTAATGGCTGCTTTTCTCTGAGAAGGAGAAAGTGTCCCTTTTCCAAATGCAGAGTTAAGTGATGATGTTAACAAACTTTTTATATGACACCAAAAAACTTTTAAAAATTCTGTTGTAAGCCCATCACTTCCTGGCGAAGAACCATTTTTGAGGACTTTAAGAGCTGTTAGCAGTTCATTCTCTGTCAAGTTGCCTTCACAACTATCCTTCTGAGAGTCAGAAAGCTGTGGCACTGAAGTATCAGATAAAAAGTTATCTACTATTTGTTCCATGTTTCCTGCTCTTACCTTTTTCTTGTACAACTTCGAATAATAGTATCGCTGCATTTTCATTATTGCTGACTGTTGTGTAACTGATCTACCATTTTCACCATGAAGTTCTTCTATTATCTTTGAATTTGCTCTTGATTTTCCAAGTTTAGAAAATATTTTGTATTCTTTCCCCCTCTTCAATCCATTTCATTCTAGATCTTACCTGTGCTGCACGTGCTTTATAGGTTTCCAATAATTATAATTCTTGGAAGTGAAAAGTCAGCTACTGGGGCAAAGACATCATACAAGCTGCCAACTGAGAAAATTACCATTGGAACCTGGAATGTTCGTACACTCCATCAGTGCGGCAAAGTAAAAGAACTAGAGCACGAGCTGAGACGTTACCAATGGGACATTGTGGGTATGTCGGAAGTAAGATGGACAGGCTTTGGAGAAGCAATCACAGAGGAAGGACACAAGATGTGGTACAGTGGCGAAGAGTCACTACATGAAAAAGGCGTAGCTTTCATCGTACGCAAAGAAATCACTGGATGCATCTTGAGCTGCACACCTGTTAACAGCAGAATCATCAGCATTCGTGTGTCAGCCAAACCAAAGAACATCAACATCATACAGGTGTATGCTCCAACTACCAGCCACGAAGATCAGGCGGTGGAAGAATTCTACGAGAAAGTAGAAGACACCATCAGAAAAGCCCCCAAGAAAGACATCATCATAGTTCAGGGGGACTTCAACGCCAAAGTCGGCCCAGATGCCTACAAAGACTGGGCTGGAACAGTGGGTCAATACGGCACAGGGGAAACTAACGACAGGGGACTTCGCCTTCTGGAGTTTGCCTGCACCCAAAAGCTCACCATTGCCAACACCCTTTACCCCCACAAACTGTCAAGAAGAACAACCTGGCATGCGCCGAACGGAATGACTCACAACTAGATCGACTTTGTCCTCACTCTGCGGCGCTTCAAATCAAGCATCAATAAAGCAAAGACGAGGACATACCCCGGAGCTGATATAGGCAGCGACCACGATCTCGTGCTGCTCACAATGAAGATCAAATTGAAGAAAAAGTACCAACCTGCGCAGCCACGCATCAAGTTTGACCTGGAGAAGTTAAAAGACCCAGAGATAGAAGAGGCATTCAAGGCACAGCTCGGGGGCGGTTCGCGGCACTCAACCTCCTGGACAATGACATCAACGACCTCACAAACAGCTTCAATGAGGCAGTCTGCGAAACAGCAGAGGAGGTACTTGGGCGACAGAGGAAGAAACACCAAGCATGGATCTTAAACGACATCCTTGACCTCTGCGACAAAAGAAGATCACTGAAGAATACGAAAAATTCCAGCCCTGAACAAGCCGCACAGCATCGAAAAACCAACAACCTTGTAAGAAGGAAATGATTGAAGCCAAAGAACAATGGATCAATAATCAGTGCGAGAACATCGAGAAAAGCATGGAAAAGGGAAACAGCAAACATGCCTTCACCACACTGAAAAACCTCACCAAGACGCAGCAAAACAGATCGTCAGTCATCGAGGATACCTCAGGCGAGCTGCTGACAGAAAGCTCCGCTGTTTTGAACAGATGGACACAGTACTGCCAAGAACTTTACAACTACCCTATACAGCCAGACGACAGTCTGTTTGAAGGGGACTCAACACCATCAAGGGAATCCTCACCACTACCAGTGATGAGAGAAGAAGTGGAAGAAGCCATCGGCAGCCTTCCGGCAGGGAAATCACCTGGAGCAGACAATATTCCAGCAGAGCTGCTCAAACATGGAGGGAAGGAATTGGTCACTCTAGTAACATCGATTTGTCAGAAGATCTGGGAGACAAAACAGTGGCCCACAGAATGGACTCAATCACTCATCATCCCCCTGCCCAAAAAGGGAAATCTACGCCAATGCCAGAACTACAGAACAATAAGTCTCATTAGCCACACCAGTAAAATCATGCTCAGAGTCATCTTGAATCGACTGAAGAAAGAGGCGGAAGAACACCTGGCGGAAGAACAAGCTGGATTCAGGGCAGGCAGAAGCACAGTAGAACAGATCTTCACCTGCCGGATACTGATGGAGAAACATCTGCAACATCAGAGAGACCTGTTCCACAACTTCATTGACTTTAGGAAAGCGTTTGACAGGGTGTGGCACAAGGGTCTGTGGCAAGTGCTCAGAAAGTTTGGCATAGAGGAGGGTCTCGTCCAAACCATCCAGGCGCTGTATAACACCGCCAGCAGCGCAGTCCTCCTCAACAACCAGATAGGGGACTACTTCAAGACCACAGTTGGAGTCCGTCAAGGCTGCCTGCTATCTCCCGTACTGTTCAATCTCTTCCTGGAAAATATCATGCGTGAAACCCTCCATGACTTCCACTCCACTGTCTCCATCGGAGGAAGAATCATCAATAATCTGAGGTTCGCAGATGACATCGACCTGATGGGAGGCAGCAACGAAGAACTACAAGACCTGACAAAGAGACTGGAAGAAAGGGCAGGTGCATATGGAATGGAAGTGAGCACAGAAAAAAGCAAAGTCCTGGTCAACAGCACAACCAACATCCATGCTGAAATCTACATGAACGGACAACAGCTTGAAGAAGTGGGCGCTTTCAAATACCTTGGCGCCACTCTCACCAAAGACGGTCGCTCTACAACAGAAATCAAGACCAGACTAGCGATCGCAACAGCAGCAATGGCAAAGCTAAACAAGATCTAGAAGAGCAGGGAGATCAGCTTTCCTACAAAGATGAAGCTGTACAAGTCCCTGGTGCTGTCCATCCTGCTGTATGGCTGCGAAAGCTGGACCATGACAGCAGAGACCACCAAGAGAATCCAGACGTTTGAAACTAAATGCTTCAGGCGCTTGCTCGGGATCTCTTGGCAAGACCGGAAGACAAACGACCTTGTGAGGAGCCAAATAACATCACTTGCAGGCCCCCAAGAACCCTCTTGGCAACAGTCAAGAAGAGGAAGCTGTCGTGGTTCGGGCATGTCATACGCCACAATTCACTGCCCAAAACAGTCATCCAGGGCACGCTGGAAGGCGGCAGACGAAGGGGACGACAAGCCAAATGCTGGATGGACAACATCAAAGAATGGACCAGGATGGATGGCCCTACGCTGATGCGACAGGCAGAGGACAGGGCCGGATGGCGGTGCCTGGCTTCGAGAGTGTCTCTCATCTCTCCTCTACGCCCATCATGGGCAAGAGAATGATGATGATGATGATAATTCTTGCATTAAGTGCTATCGCTGATTTTGATAATGAATATCATTAGGGTTTTTTGCAATCTTAAATATCTATGTCATTTAACTTACCTTGTGTTTCTACTAACTATTTCTTCTGTCGATGCTCTTACCTTTAGCATAAATGATTGTAAAACTCTTCATCTTCATTTTTAGGATTTCCCATTCCATTTGAAAATCGATGTTTTCGTCCATATGAGATACATAATCATCTATCAAACTATTCATCTGTGTGACATAGTTTAAGTCATTCAACAATGAGTTATTGAACTTCCACAGCCCAGGTCCTCTCTCAAAGCTTGAGAATTTCAATTTGATGGAGCAACCTCTGTGATCTGTAAAAGGGATAGAAAGAATATTACAGTCTATTGTTTTGTCAAACAAATTATCATTTGATATGAAATAATCCAATCTACGTGCAATAAAAGGAGAAGTTTATGCCATCTAAATTCCTTTCATCTGGATGAAACAGTATCCAGGTATCTTCTTCCAGATGGGGATGTTTAACCTGCCCCGTGCTCACAGTCTTCAAGTAGACTATTCTGGCACACAGGTTGCATGCATTGTGTATTTTCGTGTAGCCGGTACTCACCCGTCTTAGGACATGAGCATCGGGATCTTTAGAGTCCGTGTATGATCTTTAGTGCATGTGACACAGACTAGACCTCGGTTTATAGTCCCATCCGAACGACTATCATACAGGTATCATACAGGTCATGGCTTTTTATTAAATCATTGAATTTCTTTACTGTGCCCTCTGCATGTTTTTCTCCAGAGGTGATATCTGAATCGTTATCTAATACGTAGTTGAAATCCCCCCTCCCCCCCCCCCCCCCCCCCCCCCCCCCCCCCCCGATTAACAAGTGCTCTGACTGAACATTAGAGATAACATCTCCCATTTCATCAAAGAAAGCATTCTTTTCATTGTCATTATTTGGAGCATATACATTCACAATGACCACTTTTTTATGCTGAATTTCTATTTCAATGGCCAAGATACTATCTTGTAATTATCAACCACATTGTGCCGAAATAAAACAACTTGACCACAATTGTGTGAAGTATAACTATTATAATAATTCACCTTTGCCCCATTCTTTTTTCCATTGCCCATAAACATCATCAGTGATATGTGTTTCTTGCAAGCAAATTACATCATACTTTTTCTCTTTCAAGTGTTTAAATACTGATTTCTTTTCCAACATGAGCGCAAACCCTGTGAATTTAATGAAAAAACAAACAATCCAGAATCACAAGCCATAAGGAAAGTCCATAATCCAAGCCGTTTTCAAATCCAAACGCAAACCCGTAAACAAAGTCCGTGTAACGCGCGTAAGTCGTCTCCATCAGGTCAAACCGTCACACTCGGTGAAGATTCACCCACCATCTCCCCCACCTCTACTCTGCCTACTCGAAACGGAGAGGTCAGGTGAAGGCCGAGAACAGGTGAGCATTTTAGCCTTCGGCCCGTCACGCCGCTGGCGAAGTGAACCTCGTCACCTGACCTCTGTCGCTTGCCACCGGTGCTGCGTGAACGCTGGTCCTTCCCACGCGCACCGTATTGCCGGATATTTTTCCGTGGCGAAGGTGTGAACGAATCTTTGCCCGTGCCAATTTCATCAGTTTGTGTTTCAGGAACCACCTCTGTGATAGAGTCTTCAAAAACATCTTCTCCATCCTCAAACAAACTTACCACGACGCAGTTGTTGTCTGGTATGTTCATGTATATGAGGGAAAGATCACGATCTTGAGGGCAATAGACATTGTAGATCCTGATGTTGTGTTCTTTAAGGACTGTATCAACCCCTTGGATCTCTGCCTGTTGATTGGTGTTGATCTTGAGTTCTTGTGCAGCGATGGAATTCCGCACCAAGACAAGCACCCTTCCTTTGTTTCTTTCCTCACGGTCCAACCTGATGGTCTCGTAACCCCTCCCTTGAAAGCGATGGTTTACACTCAAATGTGTCTCTTGGACACATGTGAAGTCAATATTTTCTTGGTGCATCCTTTCTGCCAGGCCAAGTTTCATTTTTATGCACCCCTTCTGCATTCCACTGGAGAATGTTGAGCATTCTGGGTGATACTGTTTGCTTGGCACCAGCAGAAGGATGAGGTGTCCTTTGTCGCATGGGCATGCGGAATTTCCTTGTCTGACCACCGATTGCTTGGGATGGGCCCCTTTGAGGCATAGGGCCCGGCTCCTGACCTCCCCAGCGGGTCCCCGAAGGTCGAGCACCACATCGAGATTCCGTGGACTGCATTATCATGGAAGCGTAGATGCGTGGTATCGTGGTTTAAGTTGCGCCAGTGGCCCGATACCACCGTCTTCAGCTGGAGTTTTCTTTCGGGGTGCCTCACCCTTAGCTCACGGCCCGTACGTCCTGCCCTGTGACCACAGGGAGGATTGTTTCTCTGAGGGTCCCACCCCGGGGCTAGAGGTTATAACGTACCTCTTCACCGCATGATGAGCCCGTCATAGGACACATGGGGTATTTCAGTGAGGACAACAGTGCCACCTTTTGACCCACCCCGTCCTGGTAGGAACATCGCCGGTTGGTTCGGAACTGCTTATTCGGCCAGGCAAGCCTGACCTATATCGCAGCTAACCCCCTTATTTGAGGGCCGTTCCCTTATCCGCCACCCGGGGACCCGCCGGGTTGAGGATGGTCGCCCCACTACTGAATTGGAAGCAGCCTGGTCCCGTAAAAGTCATCAGAACGTGTGGCATGGTTCATCACGAAGTCACCAGTCAATGACCAACAGTGTACTCCACACAAAAACATAGGGAACTGTACAACTGTGCAGAGCACGTAAAGCGTGACTTGTCAACCATCTCTTGAGAACCCCTCCCCAGAGAGAGAGAGAGAGAGAGACGCCGAAGTGTATTATGAAAATTTACATATTTTGGTTTTTAAGGGTTCTGTACAATTTCCACTGGGGCTGTGATGAACAACATAATATGAGTTTTAGAGGACAAGAGTTACACCAATAATGTACAGGCAAAAAGTTAAGGGCCAGCTCTCATTTTGACGTCCCTTTTGTTCTTGTAATTAATACACCTGAAACCAATTAACAATTACCCAAACCCGGTTACAAACATTGACCAGACCGACCACAATGGTTGCACAACATCGAACAACTCACTGCTTTACAAGACTGGGTTCAGCTGCACGTACCAAAAGCATGAAAAATCTGTAATCTGAGTGGCTGTCATAGCAAATGTGATTGAAAAAAAGGGCGAAGTGAAGTGTCCATGTTGATTCATGATGCACGTGCAAGGCACGTCTAAGATGAACACATATCAGCCGTCTTTGGCTATAAATCAGTAGACTGAACAGCCTTTCAAGCCAGTTCAAAAAGCATGGCACATAGGCAAAGACTGGACGCTGCAGATCGTGGACGCACCTTCGCATTGATTGACGAGGGGATTTCGGGCCGCGAGGTTGCTTGGCGTCTCAACGTGTCTCGCTCCAACGTCTCTTAGAGAGGTTCCTGGTCACTGGAAGTGTACAGGATCGGCCACGACCAGGTCGTCCTCGGTGTACCAACAGACAGAATGGCCGATTGCTCATGCTGTCCGCCCTACGCAATCGAACCGTCACCTCATCCACCTGAGGCGTGAGCTCATGCAGACTTCGAACATCAATGTCAGCAGGACAGCTTGCAACCGTTTGCACGTCTTTTAAAAAATGTCAGTCCAGAGTTTTCTGTTTGCAAAAATTGAGAAATATTGGTGTTTCCACAAATGTTCTTAAAACTTACTATCGGTGCTGCATTGAGAAATATTGGTGTTTCCACAAATGTTCTTAAAACTTACTATCGGTGCTGCATTGAATCGGTTCTCACTGGATCTTTCATGTGTTGGTATGGAAGTTTGAATGTAAGGAATAAGCATAAGCTGAGTGATATTGTGAATGTTTGCAGTAAAGTTGTGGGTGAAAGACAAAGAAGTTTGCAAGATCTGTATGAGGAGCGGGTGAAGAGAAAGGGACGGCAGATTCCGAATAATGACAGCCATGTTTTAGCTCAACACTATGATCTTTTGCCTTCAGGACGCAGATTTAGAACCTTCAAGTTTAAAACACGAGCTCAAAATCTTTCCTTCCGCAGTCAGTCCATCTGTTGAATTCTTAATTGTGTAGATTCTGTACATTTCTCTTACTGTGAGCAGTTGAACAGTATAATTATGTATGTATGTGTTTGTGTATGTGTGCATATGTACATCTATGTGTGTGTGTGTGTGTGCTTTCTTGGTGTGCAGATGTGTGTGTGTGGTTGTATGTGCATGCGCGCACATGTGTGTGTATGTTCTGTTGCAGATTCGCGCATGTATCATGCATGTATTTTTGCATATGTAGTTGTGTGTTGGGGGGGGGGGGGGGGGGGGGGGGGGGGGGGGGGGGGCAGGGGGGGTCTTAAAATGCATTTGATTTGTAACATTTGTAATGCTGGGATCCTGCTTTTAAAAGGCTCTTAAAGACCCTGTTTAAAAGTATGTAAATATCTTATTCATGGTGATTTAAATGTGTTTTTATTGTTCGTAGGCCTCTTAATGAAATCCTGTCTTTTCGTGTTCTGTGATATGTTTTTTATGTAATATGTTTGTAATAAATGGTGTTGCACCTGATAATAATTTCTCTTTTTGAGATAATAAAGTATACTTGACTTGACTTGACTTGACTTGACTTTGAGTTCTCACTGTCTTCACGGAGACCAGCAGTCCGAGTACCCTAACTCCAGGTCACCGCAGAGCCCGTGCAGACTGGTGTCGTCAGCACGTTCGCTGGACGAGACAGCAGTGGTCTCAGGTTCTGTTTTCTGATGCGTCCCGCTTCTGCTTGGCCTTCAACGACGGCAGGACCCGAGTGTGGCGAAGAGCGAGAGAACGTTTTCTTGATGCCACAGTTCGTGAGGTGAATCGCTATGGAGGGAGTTCTGTAATGGTCTGGGGTGGCTTCAGTCGTTAAGACAGAACTCCTCTTTACGTCATTTAAGGCACGCTGACAGGGGTACGGTACCATGATGAGATTGTGTGCCCTCTAATCCAGCCTGCTCTTCAGGCCATGGGTAACGCTGCTGTTCTGCAAGACGACAATGCCCGGCCACACCGAGCCCGTGTTGTGACCGATAATCTACAGCAAGAGGGGATCATCAGGATGCAGTGGCCAGCTCGTTCACCAGATCTGGCTCCAATTGAGCACTTCTGGGATGTCCTTGGCCGGAGGGTAGCCAACAACCATTCCCCTCCTGTTGACGTGGCCCAACGCATTCTTTTCCTTCAGCAGGAGTGGCAGGCCATACCGCAGGACACTCTACAGACCCTGGTGGACTCCATGCGTCGACGCTGCGCTGAATTCCTGGCAGCAAACGGTGGCCACACGCTGTGCAGAGTGGTGCAGTTTTCACCTGTGGCTTTGGTGACTTTGCTAAAGAAGGGTGACTGGACTTTAAAGCTCACTGTTCGAGTACGATTCGTTGATTTTGTTCAATGTTGAAATGAATTTGGTGTTGAATAAATTTTGATCATTCTGAGACCGTTTTTCTTGAAATTGGCTGTGCTGTTGTGGTCTGGGGAGACGTCATTGGAAGTGGCCCTTAACTTTTTGCCCGTAGTACATATAATATACTGCACTTTGTGTGTGTGTGTGTGTGTGTGTGTGTGTGTGTGTGTGTGTGTGTGTGTGGTGTGTGTGTGAACTGAACTGCCGGAGTGCTGGCTACAGAAAATGAAATGCAAGGGTTGGTAAAAATAACAATGCGTGTCCCGTGTGATGAGAAAAACAAGAAAGACCAACCTTGAGTGGAGTAAGGAAGCTCCTTGTTATGCTCAGCGCAGAGAAATAAGCTCCTGTCTGGGCGGATGTTCAAATTGAAGGATTAAAGTCTTGAAGACTAATGCTTAGCAGTGGTAGTAGAAGATCATGATCAATGGTTCCGAAAGTTTCCCGAAAGGTCGAAAACTGTGATTGTTGTCTACTGTGCCGACATTTTTCTTTCTTTTCTTATCTTTTCTTTCTTTCTTTCTTTCCTCCTTTTAAATGGGATCCCTGATTGTTAATTTGCGGATAAACTACGCTTTTGTGAGGATGGAATATCAAGTTCAAGGTAGCAAAGTAGAAACTGATGAGGATCGAAAAAGGGGGTCTCGTGGCTACGACTTAGCAGATGTCTGACATACGCATTAGCCCCATGCGCTGGTCAGATCTGAGTGCCTGCCTTACATTGTGTTTTTTGTCTTTTTTCTGTATGTTTGTGTTGTGGATGGTGGCACAGGCCATGTTGGCGGTCGCAGTGGTGTGTGTGCGCGCTCGCGCTC
>CM031612.1:13785628-13859620 GCA_018398815.1 Conus ventricosus | reverse complement strand
AATACTGGTTCCACTGTCTGTGCCCTCCAACACTGGTACTGAACCTGTCTTCCAGCTGGAGTTAAAGATTAGAAGACTGCCTTGCTCTTCATCCCAAGATGCAGAATCATTTCATTTGTGATTCCGTCTGGTTCAGGTGACTTCTTCAGGTTAAGGCTCTGCAACGCTTCCTCCAGCTCTTTCTCTGTGAAAGCTGTGGTCATGACTTCCTCTTGGGGCTCTTTCTCATGAAGTTCACCTTGGCCCTGTGTACTGCAGCTCTATGTTCAGGAGGGACTTCCAGATTGCTGATGTCTATGAAGTGGTCTGCTGCTTGCTTTGCTTTCCAGAGAGGTAATTTCCATTCTCTTGTTTTTGTTATTGTGGTGTGACGTGTTTCGTTACTGAGGGTTCTAGCCAGTTTCCACAGCTTGCTGCCATCCTTGTCCGAGATTTAGGCTTTCAGTTTTCTCTTGCCAGCTTTTTCTTGCAGCTTGTGCCAGGACAGCTTGTATTTGGCAGTTTACTTCCTCAGCGCTATGTTGTTCTCCAGTGATAGCTACTTTTCTGCTCGGTACCTGCTTCCGTAACAGCATCTTCCAGATTCTGTAGTTCCTCCGTCCAGTAGGGCTTGTAGTCTTTGCGTGCTCCTCTTGGGATGGATTCTGTAGCAGCTTTAAAGACGGCCTTTGTGAAGTCTTGAACCATCTTGTTTGAGCCCTTCTGCCTGATGTTGATTGGCTTTGTGTATGTATCTGTGAGGGTCTCGAAGAGAGTCCAGTCCGCCTTTCTGTAATTTCAGCGAGGAAAACACTTTGCTTGAGAAGCCTGCAAGTTGAGGTTGATAGAGAGTTTGACGGGCTTGTGGTCACTTCCTCCAAGCTGGTTGAGGACTGTTTCTGTGGTCCTGAAGAACAGGTCGTTGGTGGCGGACGCTAGATCTGGTGTTGATGTGGTCATCCAGCGTCTAGAGTAGAAGGTGGTTTCATCATCTTCTTGGTGATGAGATGAAATGTATGTCAATCTCCCAATCCTCAACTCTTCGCCTCTCTTGTCCGTCTTCTCAAAGCCCCATCTCTCTGATGACTGTTGAAATCTCCCACCACCACCCATTGTTGTTGTTGTTTTTTGTTTGCTTTTTTGTGTGTGGCATCAGTTCTCGGATCAATGGAGCACCTAAGGTGGTGATTTGTTTTTAAAACTTTTTTCTTTTTTTCTTCCCTAAATCCACCTCTTAATTTTTTGGTGCTTCACACTGTCCTCTTCATCTGCCAAAAAAAACAAAAAACGGAAAAAAAAAATTCCACTACAGGTTTTTTGTCTCTCTTTTCTTCTTCTTCTTTTCTTTCCCAACCAGTCTCTTACACACCATGCATAGTCCTGCATGTTCTCTTATAAATGGACATATTTTTGCTGATTTTAGTGTTTTGGCAATTGATACAAAGTATCTGGGTTTGTTAATGTACTAATGTGTGGTGTACTGGCACACTCCACTCTGATAATGTTTGCATTATACGGAAACGGAACCAACAAGATTAAACAGAGGACTTAATTATTTTTAGTTTTTCATTTTATTTACACATACACCCGCACACACACTCTCGCCCCTCGACCCCTTCCCCTCCCCCCCCCCCCCCCCCTCTCAAAATATGCTAGCAATGGTAGTTACCTGCTAAATGCACGACACGATACCAAAGCAAAAACTATGCGTAAGCAACCAATTCCGTATATACACATGCCTGAAAGGATGTCGTTTGGTCCTATTGCCTGTCTCCCTTCCCTTCCCCTACCCAAGCGCGTGAGCCGCCCTTCACATCACACCACCACCACCACCATCATCCCCCCTCCCCCCACCCCACCACCCATCCACCCCCCCCCCTCCCCCCACCCCCACCCCCCACATTCACCCATCTCCACCCCCACCCCCACAAAAAAAGGACACACACACACACACACACACACACACACACACAACACACACACACACCCCACACACACACACATACAGAAAGAGAGAGACAACAAGAGAGAGAGAAAAGGAGAAAAAAGAAAAAAAGAAGAGAGAGAGAGAGAGAGAGAGATGAAGAGAGAGAGAGAGAGAGAGAGGAGAGAGAAGAGAAGATACAGACAAGCAGACCGTAAGGCAGACAGACAGGCAGACAGACAGACAGAGACGGCGTCTTTTAAATGAATTTAGGGATTGTTGTTACATGTGGTCTCACCAGTTGTCTCTTCCACGATGAAGCCAATCTTATAGTGAAAAGAAATTATGCATGATCCCCATCATTTTCCACATCCCCACGTGCAGCAGTCTACACAGCGAAACAAAAGAGTGCAAGAAAGTACAGAGGAGTGGAGAACGAAAAGGCATATATTTACCTTGGGTCATTTTCTTTATGAAAGAAACGTCACCAAGACTGTGTTATATGTTGCGTGCGTGTATAATGTGTGTTACCTGTAAGCGTTTGTTATAGTGGCATTGCGCGCACGCAAAATGCATAAACACGTGCATGTATTTGTTAATTTGTGTATGTCTTCTTTCCCCCCTCCCCCCCCCCCCCCCCTCTCTGTGCGGCGGCGCGCGCGCGTGTGTGCGTGGGGTTTTGGTGTGTGTGTGTGGGGTGTGTGGTGTTTTGTGTGTGTGTTGGGGTGTGTGTTGTGTGTGGGTGTTTGTTTTGGGTGTGTGGTGTGTGAAATGGGGGTTTTGTGGGTGCGTGTGTGTGCCTGCGGGCGGGGGAAGGGGTGAATGCAGTGAAAGATCTCTTTATGTTTTCCTCAGAGGGCAACTGATTTTCGAATAGGGATAAAAATTGGGAAAGCCTAGATTCCCGTTTTTTTTTAATAATAAATATTATACACACCCTTTTTACAGTAATCAAAACCCATGGTTTTTTTTCAGTGTATATGTCTGTCAATTTTTTCTTGTCAAAGGGAATTCCACATAGACAGTTTTTTTTCCAGAAAACACAATTTTTGTGTTGTTTACAGCTAATTTATTTGGGATTTGCCCAAATTTCCAAAAGGGAATTAACTTTTGGGACAGTGAAAAAAGAAATGTTAATGAAAATAAATTCATAAATTGCAATAGGGAACAATTTCGATTACCCCAGTTTTTCCCTTTTGCATACTTTTATATTTTGGGGGGTTAAAAAAATTTTTTGTAAAATTTTCCATTGTAAAACTCGGGTCTGGTTTCTTTTGTGCCAACGGGGTACTTCCATATTTTTTCTTTTTAATTCCAGGCCCCATTTTTTATTGGGCCCAAAAAGGGGCTGCACATGGTTTGTGTAACTGGGGGAAACCCCAAAAAGCTGAACGGAAACCCCTTGAAAGATGCTTTTTGTTACAGAAAGAGGTGGCTGAAAATTATATCATACCCATCTTGTTACTAACCCTATATTAAAAATAGGGTGGGGCCCGCTGACCCAACTTTAAAAACTCTAAGATCCTTGCAGGGGACCCTCCTTCTTTTTAAAACCACGTCCGGGTTATAAAAGCATTCCTTTTGGGACCTTTACTGTCACTAACATTTAGTTTTTCCCCCTTTAAACCAATCGGGGAAAAAAAAACTTTTCCCTAAATTTTTTTAATGTTTTTGGTTATTCCACAGTAAAGGGGAAAAGGGGTTGGAAGCCATCTTCATGTTTTTTTAAAGATTAGCCAGGGTTTTCGGGAGAAATTTTTCCCAAAAAATGTGAATGTATCTTGTCAAAACCTTTGAAAAGGTGCTTTTAGTTTTTTTGCATAAAAAACGGACTTTCTCACCAAAGGGGGGGAATTTTTTTCCCTGGGAATTATAGCCCAAATCTTTCATTGTTTGGGGGCCTTACAAATTTGTACAACCCCATGACAGGAGAAAAAGGGGGAAAATTGGGCATCTTTTTTAAATTTTTTCATTTTCAATCCCCCTTTTTCATATTCACTGCCCCTTTAAAAGGGCATCTTTTAATTTTTTCAAATGCCTTTCGAGACAATTTTTTTTACCCCCAAAAAATCTAAAAAGCATGGGATTTATTTGCCCAAGATTTTGTCCGGAAACCAATGTTTGCAAACATGGGCCCATTTGGGGAAATAAAAAAAGGTTTTAATAAAAAGGGGTTTTTTCCCCCTTTTCATTTAAGTTTCCCCTTTTTTTCCCCCCGGGGAAGAAAATAATTCTCTGAATATTTTTTCTATTCTTTGCAACCAATTGTCGTAACTAAAGATGGGGTTTATCATTCTCAAAATTTAATCCCCAAAGCTTTTATTTTATTTTTCCAGTAAAGCTAAAAAAGCGTCTCCCGTTTTCTACAACCTACCACTTAGCTGTTTGATTTTTTTATATTTAAACCCAAAACCAGAAAAAAAAGAAAAATCTTGAGTAAAATCAAAATTGTGAAATCAGTATCTGATTTGTCAAAAATAAAAAACATCATCTGCATAAAGCGAAATTTTTGATTCATTAAAGGGGGTATCTCTTAAAACCCCCTAAACCCTTTCCCCTCAAATTTTCACAGTCTTTTATCTTTTATTGCTAGAATTCTTTGCCCCCCCAAATACTAAGGGAAAAAAAGGACCCCCTTTGGGGGTTCCCTTTTCGTTTCAACCGAAAAATTTTTACTCTGTTTGCCCACCACTATAAAAAAACCAATTTACCTTTTCCCGGATTAAAACTTAAAAACCATCTAATGAATTTTTCCCCCAAACCCATACTTTTTGAGAGCGTTAACAAAAGTCTGAAAGATTTTCTTAAAAAACTTGTGTAAAATCAATTTTAAAAAAAAAACCAAAAATTTTTTTTCACTTTTAGTGATCAATAACATAAATAAATTTACCCTAAAAGCGTAGCTATTCGACCCCTTTTTAATATACCCAACCTGATTTTTCACTTATTTAAATCTCTAATTACTTGACATAAACGATTTCCCCCAAACATTTAGAAAAAAGGGTTATAATCGCTTTTTCGTTAACAAAAATTGCTCCCCCAGTTTTTTAAAAAAAATTTTTAGGTAAAATTCTTTCCCTTTTGTGAATTAATGTAAGGGCTGTTTTCTCTGAAAAGGAGAAAGGTCCCTTTTCCAAATCCCGAGTTAAGTGATGTTTGGTTAAAAAACCCTTTTTAATGACCCAAAAAATTTTTTAAAAAAATTCGGTTGTAACCCCCATCACCCCCTTCCTGGCGAAAAACCATTTTTGAGGCCCTTTAAGAGCTTTTAGCAGTTAAAACCTGTCAAGTTGCCTTCACAATTTTCCCTTTCTGAAAATCAGAAAGCTGGGGCACTGAAGTATCAGATAAAAAGTTTTCTACAATTTTTTTCCATGTTTCCTGCTTTACCTTTTTCTTTGTACAACTTCAAATAATATAACCCGCTGCTTTTTTATTATTGTTTGAGGGTTGGGAAACTGATTTTTCCATTTTCCCCATGAAGTTCTCTATTTATCTTTGAATTTGCTTTTTTGATTTTTCCAAGTTTAAAAAATATTTTGTATTCCCTTTCCCCCCCCTTCAATCCAAATTTTTTCAGATCTTACCTGTTTTGGGACGTGCTTTATTTGGGTTTCCCCAAAAATTATAATTCTTGGAATTTAAAAAAGCCCGCTACTGGGGCAAAGACATCATACCAAACTGCCAATGGGAAAATTACCATTGGGGAACCCGGGGAAAGTTCGTACACCCCGGTTGGGGGCAAAGTTAAAGAAATAGGCAACGAGCGAGGTTCCAAAGGGGCATTGTGGGTATGTCGGAAGTAAGGGGGACAAAGGTTTGGGGAAACAATCACAGAGGAAGGACCCAAGATGTGGTACGTGGCAAGGGGTCATACATGAAAAAAAACCCAGCTTTCATCCCTACCCCAAAAAAAATCACTTTGGGTGCAACTTGAGCTGCACCCCGTTAACCAGCAGAACATCAGATTTGTGTGTCAGCCCAAAACCAAAAAACATCAAACTATACAGGTGTAGCTCCAACAAACCGCCACGAAAATCAGGGGGGTGGAAGAATTCTAAGAAAAGTAGAAAAACACCATCAAAAAGCCCCCCAAAAAAAGGGCATCCCTCATAGTTCCCGGGGGACTTCAACGCCAAAGTTTGGGCCCGATGCCCCACAAAGGGTGGGGTGGAACAGTTGGGGGGAATACGGGGAAGGGGAAACTTTAAGACAGGGGACTTCGCCTTTGGGGTTTTCCCGCACCCCAAAAACTCACCATTGCCAAAACCCCCTTTTTCCCCCCCAAACTGTCAAGAAAAACAAACCCCGGCATGCGGCCCCAAAGGGAAAGAATCACAACTAGATTTGCCCTTTTTCCTACTCGCGGGGGTTCCAAAACAAGCATCAATAAAAACAAAGACGAGGGCAAACCCCGGAAAAGGGTATAGGAGCGGGCCACGATCTCGTGTGTCACAATGAAGATCAAATTGAAGGGAAAAAAATACCAACCTGCGCAGCCCCCGCAACAAGTTTGGGCCCCGGAGAAGTTTAAAAAACCCCAAAAAGAAGGGGGGCATTTAAAGGGACCGTCGGGGGGGGGGGTTCGCGGCACTCAAAACCCCCCTGGACAAAGACCTCAAAGACCTCAAAACAGCCTTTAATGGGGCGTCTGGGGAAAAAGCAGAGGAGGTCCCTTGGGGGACAGAGGAAGAACAAACCCAAACATGGATCTTAAACCCCACATCCTTTACCTCTGCGACAAAAGAAGATCACTGAAGAATACGAAAAAAATTTCCCGCCCTGAACAAGCCGCCAGCATCGAAAAAACCAAAACCTTTTAAGAAGGGAAAAGATTGAAAACCAAAGAACAATGGATCAAAAAATAGTGCGAGAAAATCGAGAAAAACATGGAAAAAGGGAAACAGCAAACATGCCTTCACCCCCAAAAGAAAACCCCACCAAGACGCAGCAAAACAATCGTCAGTCAACAGGTTTCCTCGGCGAGCTGCTTCCGGGAAAAACTCCGCTGTTTTTTAACAGATGGACACAGTACTGCCCAAAAACTTTACAAAACCCTATACGGGGCCCAAGACGTCTTTTTGAAGGGGGGCTCAACACCATCAAGGGAATCCCCCCCACTAAAGTGATGAGGAAAAAGGGGGAAGAAGCCATCCCGGGAGCCTTCCGGCAGGGGGAAAACACCCGGAGCAGAAAAATTCCCGCAGAGCGCCAAACATGGAGGGAAAAGGGAAAAAGGGGGCACTCTAGTAACATCGATTTGGGCAGAAGATTCTGGGAGAAAAAACCCGTGGGCCCCCAGAATGGACCCCAAAACACCCTCATCCCCCCTCCCCCTTTCCCAAAAAAGGGGAAAACTACGCCAATGCCGGAAAATAAGAAAATAATCTCATTAGCCCCACCAGTAAAAAACATGCTCAGGGGTCATCTTGAAAACGACTGAAAAAGGGCGGAAGAACCCTGGCGGAAGAACAAGCCCGGATTCCGGGCAGGGAGAAGCACCGAAAAAACCGATCTCACCCGGCCCGGGTACTGGGGAAAAAACATCTGCAACCTCAGAGAACCTGTTTTTACAACTTCATTGACTTTAGGGGAAAACGTTTGACAGGGTGTGGGGACAAGGGTCTGTGGCAAGTGCTCAGAAAAATTTGGGGATGAGGAGGGGTTCCCCTCCAAACCATCCAGGGGCTGAAAAACACCGCCAGCGCGCAGTCCCCCCCAAAAAACCCAAAAGGGGACTACTTTTAAGAACCAAAAGTTGGAGTCCGCAAAAGGTGCCTCTACTCCCGTACTGTTCAATCCCCTTCCCCGGAAAATATCATGCGTGAAACCCCCCAGACTTCCCCTCCACTTCTCCTTTGGGGGGAAGAATCTCAATAATCTGAGGGTTGCAGAAAGACATCGACCCCGAGGGGGGGCAGGGAACGAAGAAAATCAAGGGCCTGACAAAGAGACTGGAAAAAGGGGAGGTGCATATGGAAAAGGAATTTAGCACAGAAAAAAAAAAAAGTCCCGGCAACAGGGACAACCAACATCCCGCTGAATTTACATGAAAAGGAAAAACATTGAAAAAGTGGGCGCTTTCAAAAACCCTTTGGGGCCCTTCCCCAAAAACGGCGCTCTAAACAGAAAACAAAAACCAACTGCGATCGAACGCAGCAAATGGCAAACCCCCAAACAAAAAAACTGAAAAGCAGGGAGATCAGCTTTCCCACAAAGATGGAAACTGTACAAGTCCCGGTGCTGTCCCCTCCCCGGGTGTAAAGGGGTGCGAAAGCTGGAAACCCTGCAGCAAGACCACCAAGGAAAACCCCGATTTTGAAACTAAATTTCAGGGGCTTGTCGGGATTTCTTGGCAAAGCCCGGGAAAACAAACGACCTTGTGGGAGCCAAAAAACATCACTTGCAGGGCCCCCCCGAACCCCTCTTGGCAACAGTCCAAAAAGAGGAAGTGTGTGGGGTTTGGGCATGTCATACGCCAAAAAATTCATGCCCAAAAAAGTCTTCCCGGGACGCTGGAAGGCGGGAGACGGGGGGGACGACAACCCCAAAAGCTGGATGGACAAAACAAAGAATGGACCAGGATGGGTGGCCCTACGCTGATTCGACAGGCAGAGGACCCGGGCCGGATGGCGGTGCCCGGTTCGAGAGTGTCTCTCATCTCTCCCCTACGCCCATCCCTGGGGAAGGGAAGATGATGGGGATGATAATCCCCTTTCATTAAATGCTATCCCCTGATTTTGATAATGAATTTCATTAGGGTTTTTTTCAATCAAAATATCTATGTCTTTTAACTTCCTTTGTTTTACAAATTATTTCTTCGCGATGTTTTTACCTTTACAAAAATGATTGTAAAACTTTCCTTCTTTTTTGGGTTTTCCCCTTCCTTTTGAAAATCGAGTTTTCGCCATATGAGATACATAATCATCAAAAAAAAAATTTCATCTGTGTGCAAAGTTTAAGTCTTCAACAATGATTATTGAACTTCCACACCCGTCCTCCCCAAAGCTTGAAAAATTTAAATTTGATGGAGCAACCTCTGTGACTGAAAAAAGAATAGAAAAAAAATTTTACAGTCTTTGTTTGTCAAAAAATTTTCATTTGAAAGAAATAACCAAATCACGTGCAAAAAAAAGGAGAAGTTTTTTATGCCAAAAATTCCTTTTTCATCTGGAGAAAAAATACCCCAGTATTTTCTTCAGAGGGGATTTTTTAAACCTCCCCCGTGCTCACAGTCTTAAAAGAACATTCTGGCACACAGGTTTGCATTGGTTTTTGTGGGGGTATTCCCACCCGTTTGGGACAGGCATGGGGATTTTTAGTCCGGTATGATCTTTATGATGGACACGACTGACCCTTTTTTATAGTCCCTCCGAAGATTTTAAAAACCCGGATCATACGGGTTGGCTTTTTAAAATCATTACTTTACGTCCCTCTGCATGTTTTTCTCCAGGGGTGATATCTGAATCGTATCTAATCGTAGTTGAAACCCCCCCCTCCCCCCCCCCCCCCCCCCCCCCCCCCCCCCCCCCCAAAAACAAGTGCTCGATGAACATTAGAGAAACTCTCCCATTTCATCAAAGAAAGCATTTTTTCTTGTCATTATTGGGGCATATACTCACAATGCCACTTTTTTATGCTGAATTTTTATTTCCTGGCCAAAATACATCTTTTAATTACAAAACCCCATTGTGCGAAATAAAAAAAACTTACCACAATTTTGGGGAAGTATAACATTATTAATAATTCAACCTTTTTCCCCCTTCTTTTTTCCATTGCCCATAAACTCATCAGTGATATGTGTTTTTCAAGCAAATTACTCAAATTTTTTCCCCCTTTTAAGGTTTTTAAAAACGATTTTTTTTTCCAAAAATGAGCGCAAACCCGTGAATTTAAAGAAAAAAAAACAACCAGAAACACAGCCATAAGGGAAAATCCATAATCCAAGCCGTTTTCAAAACCCAACGCAAACCCGTAAACAAAGTCCGTGTAACGCGCGTAAGTCGTCTCCATCAGGTCAAACCGTCACACTCGGTGAAGATTCACCCACCATCTCCCCCACCTCTACTCTGCCTACTCGAAACGGAGAGGTCAGGTGAAGGCCGAGAACAGGTGAGCATTTTAGCCTTCGGCCCGTCACGCCGCTGGCGAAGTGAACCTCGTCACCTGACCTCTGTCGCTTGCCACCGGTGCTGCGTGAACGCTGGTCCTTCCACGCGCACCGTATTGCCGGATATTTTTCCGTGGCGAAGGTGTGAACGAATCTTTGCCCGTGCCAATTTCATCAGTTTGTGTTTCAGGAACCACCTCTGTGATAGAGTCTTCAAAAACATCTTCTCCATCCTCAAACAAACTTACCACGACGCAGTTGTTGTCTGGTATGTTCATGTATATGAGGGAAAGATCACGATCTTGAGGGCAATAGACATTGTAGATCCTGATGTTGTGTTCTTTAAGGACTGTATCAACCCCTTGGATCTCTGCCTGTTGATTGGTGTTGATCTTGAGTTCTTGTGCAGCGATGGAATTCCGCACCAAGACAAGCACCCTTCCTTTGTTTCTTTCCTCACGGTCCAACCTGATGGTCTCGTAACCCCTCCCTTGAAAGCGATGGTTTACACTCAAATGTGTCTCTTGGACACATGTGAAGTCAATATTTTCTTGGTGCATCCTTTCTGCCAGGCCAAGTTTCATTTTTATGCACCCCTTCTGCATTCCACTGGAGAATGTTGAGCATTCTGGGTGATACTGTTTGCTTGGCACCAGCAGAAGGATGAGGTGTCCTTTGTCGCATGGGCATGCGGAATTTCCTTGTCTGACCACCGATTGCTTGGGATGGGCCCCTTTGAGGCATAGGGCCCGGCTCCTGACCTCCCCAGCGGGTCCCGAAGGTCGAGCACCACATCGAGATTCCGTGGACTGCATTATCATGGAAGCGTAGATGCGTGGTATCGTGGTTTAAGTTGCGCCAGTGGCCCGATACCACCGTCTTCAGCTGGAGTTTTCTTTCGGGGTGCCTCACCCTTAGCTCACGGCCCGTACGTCCTGCCCTGTGACCACAGGGGGATTGTTTCTCTGAGGGTCCCACCCCGGGGCTAGAGGTTATAACGTACCTCTTCACCGCATGATGAGCCCGTCATAGGACACATGGGGTATTTCAGTGAGGACAACAGTGCCACCTTTTGACCCACCCCGTCCTGGTAGGAACATCGCCGGTTGGTTCGGAACTGCTTATTCGGCCAGGCAAGCCTGACCTATATCGCAGCTAACCCCCTTATTTGAGGGCCGTTCCCTTATCCGCCACCCGGGGACCCGCCGGGTTGAGGATGGTCGCCCCACTACTGAATTGGAAGCAGCCTGGTCCCGGTAAAAGTCATCAGAACGTGTGGCATGGTTCATCACGAAGTCACCAGTCAATGACCAACAGTGTACTCCACACAAAAACATAGGGAACTGTACAACTGTGCAGAGCACGTAAAGCGTGACTTGTCAACCATCTCTTGAGAACCCCTCCCAGAGAGAGAGAGAGAGAGAGACGCCGAAGTGTATTATGAAAATTTACATATTTTGGTTTTTAAGGGTTCTGTACAATTTCCACTGGGGCTGTGATGAACAACATAATATGAGTTTTAGAGGACAAGAGTTACACCAATAATGTACAGGCAAAAAGTTAAGGGCCAGCTCTCATTTTGACGTCCCTTTTTGTTCTTGTAATTAATACACCTGAAACCAATTAACAATTACCCAAACCCGGTTACAAACATTGACCAGACCGACCACAATGGTTGCACAACATCGAACAACTCACTGCTTTACAAGACTGGGTTCAGCTGCACGTACCAAAAGCATGAAAAATCTGTAATCTGAGTGGCTGTCATAGCAAATGTGATTGAAAAAAAGGGCGAAGTGAAGTGTCCATGTTGATTCATGATGCACGTGCAAGGCACGTCTAAGATGAACACATATCAGCCGTCTTTGGCTATAAATCAGTAGACTGAACAGCCTTTCAAGCCAGTTCAAAAAGCATGGCACATAGGCAAAGACTGGACGCTGCAGATCGTGGACGCACCTTCGCATTGATTGACGAGGGGATTTCGGGCCGCGAGGTTGCTTGGCGTCTCAACGTGTCTCGCTCCAACGTCTCTTAGAGAGGTTCCTGGTCACTGGAAGTGTACAGGATCGGCCACGACCAGGTCGTCCTCGGTGTACCAACAGACAGAATGGCCGATTGCTCATGCTGTCCGCCCTACGCAATCGAACCGTCACCTCATCCACCCTGAGGCGTGAGCTCATGCAGACTTCGAACATCAATGTCAGCAGGACAGCTTGCAACCGTTTGCACGTCTTTTAAAAATGTCAGTCCAGAGTTTTCTGTTTGCAAAAATTGAGAAATATTGGTGTTTCCACAAATGTTCTTAAAACTTACTATCGGTGCTGCATTGAGAAATATTGGTGTTTCCACAAATGTTCTTAAAACTTACTATCGGTGCTGCATTGAATCGGTTCTCACTGGATCTTTCATGTGTTGGTATGGAAGTTTGAATGTAAGGAATAAGCATAAGCTGAGTGATATTGTGAATGTTTGCAGTAAAGTTGTGGGTGAAAGACAAAGAAGTTTGCAAGATCTGTATGAGGAGCGAGTGAAGAGAAAGGGACGGCAGATTCCGAATAATGACAGCCATGTTTTAGCTCAACACTATGATCTTTTGCCTTCAGGACGCAGATTTAGAACCTTCAAGTTTAAAACACGAGCTCAAAAATCTTTCCTTCCGCAGTCAGTCCATCTGTTGAATTCTTAATTGTGTAGATTCTGTACATTTCTCTTACTGTGAGCAGTTGAACAGTATAATTATGTATGTATGTGTTTGTGTATGTGTGCATATGTACATCTATGTGTGTGTGTGTGTGTGCTTTCTTGTGTGCAGATGTGTGTGTGTGGTTGTATGTGCATGCGCGCACATGTGTGTGTATGTTCTGTTGCAGATTCGCGCATGTATCATGCATGTATTTTTGCATATGTAGTTGTGTGTTGGGGGGGGGGGGGGGGGGGGGGGGGGCAGGGGGGTCTTAAAATGCATTTGATTTGTAACATTTGTAATGCTGGGATCCTGCTTTTAAAAGGCTCTTAAAGACCCTGTTTAAAAGTATGTAAATATCTTATTCATGGTGATTTAAATGTGTTTTTATTGTTCGTAGGCCTCTTAATGAAATCCTGTCTTTTCGTGTTCTGTGATATGTTTTTTATGTAATATGTTTGTAATAAATGGTGTTGCACCTGATAATAATTTCTCTTTTTGAGATAATAAAGTATACTTGACTTGACTTGACTTGACTTGACTTTGAGTTCTCACTGTCTTCACGGAGACCAGCAGTCCGAGTACCCCTAACTCCAGGTCACCGCAGAGCCCGTGCAGACTGGTGTCGTCAGCACGTTCGCTGGACGAGACAGCAGTGGTCTCAGGTTCTGTTTTCTGATGCGTCCCGCTTCTGCTTGGCCTTCAACGACGGCAGGACCCGAGTGTGGCGAAGAGCGAGAGAACGTTTTCTTGATGCCACAGTTCGTGAGGTGAATCGCTATGGAGGGAGTTCTGTAATGGTCTGGGGTGGCTTCAGTCGTTAAGACAGAACTCCTCTTTACGTCATTTAAGGCACGCTGACAGGGGTACGGTACCATGATGAGATTGTGTGCCCTCTAATCCAGCCTGCTCTTCAGGCCATGGGTAACGCTGCTGTTCTGCAAGACGACAATGCCCGGCCACACCGAGCCCGTGTTGTGACCGATAATCTACAGCAAGAGGGGATCATCAGGATGCAGTGGCCAGCTCGTTCACCAGATCTGGCTCCAATTGAGCACTTCTGGGATGTCCTTGGCCGGAGGGTAGCCAACAACCATTCCCCTCCTGTTGACGTGGCCCAACGCATTCTTTTCCTTCAGCAGGAGTGGCAGGCCATACCGCAGGACACTCTACAGACCCTGGTGGACTCCATGCGTCGACGCTGCGCTGAATTCCTGGCAGCAAACGGTGGCCACACGCTGTGCAGAGTGGTGCAGTTTTCACCTGTGGCTTTGGTGACTTTGCTAAAGAAGGGTGACTGGACTTTAAAGCTCACTGTTCGAGTACGATTCGTTGATTTTGTTCAATGTTGAAATGAATTTGGTGTTGAATAAATTTTGATCATTCTGAGACCGTTTTTCTTGAAATTGGCTGTGCTGTTGTGGTCTGGGAGACGTCATTGGAAGTGGCCCTTAACTTTTTGCCCGTAGTACATATAATATACTGCACTTTGTGTGTGTGTGTGTGTGTGTGTGTGTGTTGTGTGTGTGTGTGTGTGTGTGTGTGTGTGTGTGTGAACTGAACTGCCGGAGTGCTGGCTACAGAAAATGAAATGCAAGGGTTGGTAAAATAACAATGCGTGTCCCGTGTGATGAGAAAAAACAAGAAAGACCAACCTTGAGTGGAGTAAGGAAGCTCCTTGTTATGCTCAGCGCAGAGAAATAAGCTCCTGTCTGGGCGGATGTTCAACATTGAAGGATTAAAGTCTTGAAGACTAATGCTTAGCAGTGGTAGTAGAAGATCATGATCAATGGTTCCGAAAGTTTCCCGAAAGGTCGAAAACTGTGATTGTTGTCTACTGTGCCGACATTTTTCTTTCTTTTCTTATCTTTTCTTTCTTTCTTTCTTTCCTCCTTTTAAATGGGATCCCTGATTGTTAATTTGCGGATAAACTACGCTTTTGTGAGGATGGAATATCAAGTTCAAGGGTAGCAAAGTAGAAACTGATGAGGATCGAAAAAGGGGGTCTCGTGGCTACGACTTAGCAGATGTCTGACATACGCATTAGCCCCATGCGCTGGTCAGATCTTGAGTGCCTGCCTTACATTGGTTGTCTTTTTTTGTCTTTTTTCTGTATGTGTGTGTGTTGTATGGATGTGTGGGCACAGGGCCATGTGTGTGCGCGTGCGCATGTGTGTGTGTGTGGCGCGCTCGCGCTCGCACGCATGCGTGTGCGTGTGTGCACGCTTGTGTGTGTGGGTGCGCGCACATGTGTGCTTGTGTGTGTGTGTGTGGTGTGTGTTTTGTGTGTGTGTGTGTGTGTGTGTGTGTGTGTGTGTGTGTGTGTGCCTGCATGTATGAGCGAGTGTGTGTGCGTGTGCAGAAGTGCGTGTGCATGTGTGTGTGTGTGTGTGTGTGTGTGTGTGTGTGTGTGTGTGTGTGTGTGTGTGTGTGTGTGTGTGTGTGGTAAATTGTGGGTTTGTGTGAGCATACACATGTACTCTGCATATGTATATGTACATATGCGTGTGTATACGTGTGTGTCTTTGTATGTGGCCGTGTGCGCATGTGCGTGTGTGTATGCATTTGTGCGTTAATGTGTATGCGTGAATGTGCGCATACGTGTGGGGTGTGGACGTGCACGTGCGCGCATGTGCATGTGTGTGTGCGTAGAAGCGAGCGCACGTACGCGCGCACGTTTGTGTGTGTGTGTGTGTGTGTGTGTTCGTGGCGCGCGCGCGTATGTGTGTGTGTGTGTGTGTGTATGTGTGTGTGTGTGTGTGTGTGTGTGTGTGTAGTGAGTGCGTGCGTGAATGTTCAGAAGATGACTTAGGATCACAAACAAGAACAAGACCACCAAATACACCATATACGTGCACGCGCACACGCGCACACACACACGCACACATAACAATAAGAACAACAACTCCTCCCCCTCACACGCACACTCACGCACGCACACACACACACACACACACACACACACACACACACACACACACACACACACCACACACACACACACACAAACACACGCGCGCGCGCACACACACACACACACACACACACACACTCGCTCACTCACACATACACACCAAGGCCTGCACACTCACGTCCGTGGACTCTAGTTAACACGCTGGCATCACCCCACTGATGTTCATCGAAGATAAGTGATTGCCCGTTCATTTTCGTTGTCCTAATTGTTTTGTATCTTGCCTGAAGAAGACCTGAGATGTCGAAACGCGTCATGTTTTGTCTTGTGATTCGTTTGTCCACGTTGTTTTTTTTTTTTGTTTATTTTTTTTTTTGCTGTTCGCTAACATTTTATTCAAGATTGGTTTAGATTTCTGCCCGCAGTCATCTCACTTTGCAACTAGTTCCTCTCTTGATGTTCAGATCGGAAAGATGGTCTATGATATAGTGGCTTTGCTCTTGTTTGCCTAAGTGATTCTTCAGATTTCTTATCACATCAGATCGGCCAAGCTGTAATCCAGTTCTTATCGTTGCCTTGCCAGCCATGTGTGTCTGCTCTCTCGTTTCCTTTAACTCCAGCATGTCCAGGGCAGTACATCTGTATGAATCTCTCCAATGGAAGGCTGCGCTTCAGTTTATTTCAAGCAGGGCTTCCCACTCCCCTTTTCACATTCTGAAGTAGGTTCGTGGAGTCAGTCAGTATCATGGCTTGAGTTTGAAACTGAATTGTGAATGAAAGCCAGTGGAGTGCTTGTGTCGATGCTTATCTACCTCCATTGTTAGACTTGAAGTTGTTAAACTGTGCGCACCAATGTGTTCCTGGATAGTTCGGCCATTTTGCTGCACTACAGCAAGTGCGTAGTCACTGATTATGAGGTGATGGCGTTGGGGGAAGAACTCTCTATCGTGTTTGTAACATTATAAGGCAAATGATAAATGCTTTGCTCCATAACTTCATCACCTACCCTAAAACAACCAAAGCATCCACCGTCCGGACAAATAACATTTAATCACTGAAACAACAGTGCATACCAAAAATCAATGCGTCAAGGCCTTGCTTAAGGAGTCGAGTATTTATAGACTGCCGTAATGAGATTTTTTTGATGATTTTCATTGTGTCTGAAAGTTGATTCTCCTCATTTTCTTTCATAGGCAATCAAGGAATAAGCCAGGTGGTTCCAAGCAGACAGATCAAAATCAAAGGTATGGGACTATTGGGGGCTTCCAGCTGCCGTAAAGATAGAATCACGGCTGAGTGCAAAGGCCTGAAATGTGACGTCAGCTAAGGAGAGGTCATGTATTTGAAGATTGTGATTAATCGCTGGAAATCCCCCAAAACAAGAGAAATAAATTGGTTGCGAGTTGTTCTTCTTGTCAATTATCAGTTTAACATTAAATGCTGGCTAACATTTTATGGTAGGCCTCAAAACGCTCTCATGGATAGTATAGTGTTTTAGTGCAAAATCCTAATTGTGGCATGTGGCCAGTTAAAAAGGTGTGGGTATTTGGAAACGTATTCATGACAGGAAAGTCAGAATGCCGACGATTCTGCAGATTAATCAGAGGACGCTACTATTTTTGGTGCATGTAACAAAACATGGCCGAATATATGTCGTAAAGATTTTTTTTTCCCTTGCAATGAAGGTTCTCTTTTCCTTTTTGAAACATTTTACATAAACAATGTAATACATCATTCAATGAATCACATGCACCAATAAGTAAAGACCATTACTATCATTCTTTAGTAATTCCATACACAACATTGTCCAAATCTATTTGATATAGCAGTCATTCATTACAGAGAATAACTAAACGAGAATTCCCATGAAACTGCAGGGGTATTTGATGCCGAGTAGAAAATAGAGCAACAGCAAACAAACAAAAAATTTAAAAATAAATAAATAGATAAAAAATAATAACATCAACTCTTGACAATAAAACAATAAGTTGTCTATGGCTGGAGAGGATTTGACGGAAAAGGGAGGAGTGGTTGGAAATAGGTGGGGGAGGGGGGGGGGGAGGTAAAGAATGAGGAATAAAGAGAAAAGGAAAGGTCACAATACCGCTTTTGCAAATCCAAACATTTTTGATCCACGCTCAACTGCAGGAGCATTAGAATGCTTTTTGTATAATAATGTGTACAGTTTTGTTAGCTACTGTGACATAAAAACATTCTAATAGAATGATAATATTAGTAGTATTTACGGCTAATTTTTTTTTATTGCGACTGTAGTATCTAATCTGCGCACAGTGTGCTGTATGGTAACAAATTTTTAATAAAATCATGATAGCGCATTTCCATTATATGTGCATGCTTTTTCTGTTTGATATCTATGTTTAAGTTCGCCATGTAAATTCAGACAGTCATGGTATTGCGTTAATAATTCTACTTTTATAGACGAAAAAACTTTGCCCATAGTAAAATAAGATAAAAAAAATTGGTCTTTTTTGTTTTTTCGTCGGTTCCGAACAAGTTCAGCTCGCATTCAGTGACAATCTGAAACAATGTTCACATTTCTGTTTCAAATATCTTTCCAATTCCTTCCAGAATTCTTGTGTTATTGGACAATACCACAAATAATGATGAATTGTGTCTCTTTCATTTTTTACAAAATCTGCATTTATCGCTGTCTGAGAGATCCATTCTTTTCAGAAGTATGTTTGATACCAAAAACCCTGTGGCACGAGTTTCAGTTGAAACCATCTAAATTTTATTTCTTTGATTTTTCGGACGTGTTTTAATACAGTTTCCCAGTCTACTGCCTGTTTGTATCTTTATTTCCCATTTTGCAAAAGACTCTATATTGAGTACATCATATTTTATCCAGGAGCAAATGTAGTAAATTTTTTATCTTTTGACAACACTTGTTATAATTTCAAAACTTTGCTTTTATCATTCTTGACACTGTTTTCAAATGTTATGTTTCTTTTCTAGCGTATTCTGTTATAGCCTAAATAATGATGGTAATTCACCTGCACTCCTAACTTTGTTGAAAAACTTTTGTAACTTAAAAAAGTGCCATTTTCATCCACCATATCTCCCCATGAATTATATCTTTGTCAAACCATAACTTAAAATAAAAATGAGTTTTATCAATTTTGAATTTACCGTTATAAAAGATTGGTTCTGCTGCAATCTCCTCAGTATTCTCTAAATCTGTTTGTATGTTCAAGTGTCATAAGATATTAAACACATCCTTCCAAAACTGGTTACACCTACTCTGTAAATTACTTCTTTGACCCAAACTGATTCTAGATTGGTTCACTTCTGGACAGAGCGTTACTAAAACTGTCTTCCACTTTGAGCCTCTTAGTAATTAATTTTCTAATCCATGACAGTTTTAAAGCTTGCATAAAGGCGTGAATGTCTGGCAAACCTATACCTGCGTTTTCAATATTATGAACTGCATACTTTCGTTTAATTTTGTCAGTTTTTTTGTCCCATACAAATTCAAAACCATCTTTTGCAGATGTTTTATGTCACTGTCAGGGGGGTTTGGGAGTAACATCCACAGGTATATACAAGCTTAGACAAAATAAGAGATTTTAATACTGCAACCTTACCAAGGGGAGTACACATACAGTTCTGACCAAATTTAAACAAGTTTTGAACTTCTGTAAACTTATCTGACATATTTATTTCTGTTAGTTTTGATAAATCAGTTGTCAACCAAATTCCTAGCAGTTTGAATTTTATAGGGTTCCATATTATTGCTTTTTCAGCCAAATGTACAGTTTGTGAGCCTTTTCTTTTGCCCTGGCCATACATTGCATCCTTCATTTAGAGAACGGATTACAAAATCTCCCAGCTGTTTCCAAAAAAAATTAAAGAAATTAACTGTAAATCCATCCGTGCCTGGGCTTTTGTCATTTTGCATATTTTTCAATGCTTCTGTTGCTTCTTCTTTTGTTATGAGACCCTCTAAGTTATCAGATTCGTATTTTGCTTAATTTTGGTAATGTTTTTGTAAACTTGCCTATATCGTATCCCGCAATTTCCATTCTTTATACAGATCATGAAAAAAGAATTTGGTCTCGTCTAACAAATCTGTTGTTTCCGTCAATACACGGCCATCTGTTGTGTTAGTTTTAACATCTGTTTGCTAATAAAATGTCTTTTTTCAAGATTACAAAAATATTTATTTATTTTCTCCCTTGTAGTGCCCACCTAACCTTTCATCTTAACATTATCCCTTCCATTTTTGTTTTTCTGATCTCTACCAGCTGAGCCTTCTTCTCCTTTAGAGTTATTCTTTCAGCTTGGTTTGGATGAGAATTGCTCTCAAGGGTTTGTATTTCTTGTTCTAAAGTTTGTTCGGTCTATTTAAGGTCTTTGTTTTTGTGTATGCTGTACGAAATTGTTTTAGCCCTGATTTCCATTAGTAAGGTGTCCAAGAATAGCTGATCTGATACTACAAATTGAATCTGATCGTTAGGTATCTGTTTTAAATTTTCTCTCATATACGGAAGAGGCTGCATACTGACACTTAACTTCTTCTATTACGTTATTTATTGATTGAACATATGTGTAATCTTTTAACAGTGACGAGTTGAATTTCCAAAGATTTTTATTTTTTTTCCTTAACTTTAAAGGTAACTTCCATTGTAATGAGCGAATGGTCACTGCGGTAACCAAAATGAATATCAGCGTTACTCACTAAATTAATTAATGTCTCCGAAACTAAGAAACAGTCAAGGCGGCTTTGTTGATGTGGATTTGGTCTTCGCCATGTGTATCTGAGGACCTCCAGGTTAAATTCTCTCCAAACATCTATTAATTCTAACTCAATAAACACACTTTGATATAATTTCAATCACTTCCTCCCTAGCTTTAATGTAACCCAGGTTCCTAAACGCACAGACCCAGACCACAAATAACCAAAACTCTGACTGTACGATTATACTCCAATTTTTATTAACAATTTAAATAGACAAAATCCAAACAACAATATTAACCTAAAACATGGGGTGATCCAATTTTAAGGGGATAAATGACAAAGAACTTTAGGTTGTGACAGAGAGAAGAAGAAAAGTAGTGGGCAACTCAAAAGGGGCACTGCAAAAGAATACAAAACATAAAAATCTGCACAGGACTGTGTGCGAAAAAACACAAATAATAACAATGGCATCTCAACTGGGAAACACACAATGAGGGACAATGCATCACTAATAAAGTAGTAGTGATCTTATCAAGTTCAAATCCACTTGACCCTGGTTATGGTAATGCCAAACACACTTTGATCCAATCCAATGTTAAACTGAATACAGTGAGTTGCATACCAACATACTGACAGCTCTTCGTTATCAATTGGCCACCTGACCATGGCGGCAAATCTGCTTACATCCTTTATCAGTCATCCAACTGAACCACTAGGCAGTAAGCCAGATCAATCTTTCCTTTCCCAGGTTTCCAACAGATGTCCCCATAAAACCAATTTCATACTAAAATCAGTCTCTAAATTGACACTAGTAAAATAACAGTAATCCTTAAAAGCAAGTATTTTTTTCTTTTCAACTGAGAAGGCAAAAATAAACATCCTCTGAAATTCAAGGAAAACTTCTCCAAACTTAACACATGTACCATGATTAAAACACAAAGAACCATGTACCAAACTTAACACATGTGCCATGATTAAAACACAAAGAACCATGAGATGTAGATATTTCCTCTACTAAAAACCATGTGATGTGACAAACACTATTTTACTGCAAGAACAAAGGAAAATGAGATTTATTTAGGACCATGTGGTCTAAAACACAATCTCTCAAAAATGTTTCTGAAACAATGTGGTGTGAACCACATTCTAAAGCAACAGTGAATAATAAATAACCTGAACTCACCTTCAAATAATACAGCTAGGTTTAAACTTAATTCAACATGCGGGCCTAAAATTCTAACAACTGAAAGTATAACAGCTAAAGCCAAGTGCAATTCTTATAAGGAAAATCCACCAAAAAAATCAATGCCATCCAGCTGACGCATAGAAAATAAAACGGCAAATTCAAAAGGAAAAGAATCAGTTGGTATCTTTTAGAAGCATAATTTTAATACTTAAAGTAACTACCTGGATTAGCACCCCCCCAAGCCACACACAGCGTTTCCCCAACCTGTCTGTCTGACTCAACACATTTGCAGGAAGAGATCGGGCAACGGGAAGTGGCCAAACAGTAAAAATAAAAGTGTCTTAATACTAAAATCGGCTAAATAACAAGACATATAGAACAACAATACTAGTGGAAAGCATAGATTCTTTACCTCAAATATACAATCACTAATGAAAGTTTTTATTTTTTATTTTGTTAAACATACTAAAATTGCTTAAAACCTTAGTAACCTGTGAATTCTGACGGGTTTTACATTCACCCCTCCTAGGGAGAATTCCTCTACTCAAAATTTTTCCTGGGAACATTTTCAAATTAGGGCATAGCTCAATATGTATCCAAAAACTCCAAACTATCAAACTAACACCAAATTAAAAGAACAAAATATCAATACACACAAGAAAAACATGAAGGTGAAAAATTGGAAGTCACAATCAGCACAAACAACATAATGATTAGGAAATACCATGGAAAAAAAAAGAAAAGACTGGTCACTCCAAAGCACAAAACTTTAAACATACAGTGGAGCATGCTAAAAAAAAAAATCGTCCAATGACTGAACGCAGAAGTCAACTCCTTTGGAACTTGAAAACATAGAAAGGGTACCACTAGCTTCATCAGTGTGCACTGAATCCCTTCCCATCCCAAGTTAATTTTTTCCACCTAGCCTCCCCAGCTGGTGACACTGGAACTGTGACATGGGTCAAACCCTGCGTCGGAGTGCCAATTGTGTATGTAGATTTGTGCCCACTGATCTCCATCACAAAGAGCCTTGATCGAAAGCTGATGTCTCTTGATTGGAGCTCTCCGAAAAAGGGCCTTGCCACATTCGGCACAAACATGGACACGAGGGCCGCGGGTATGTAGATGTTTCTGCATGCAGAGTTGTCACGGAACATTTTGTGTTGCAGCCCTTGTGGGACATGGCACAGTTCTGGGTACATCGTCTGGAGGCTTCCATGGTTTATATCCTTGAAAACCCTCTGCTAGTTGCTTAGGATCCCTAAGTTTCTAAACCAGGTAATGCCACCCGGAGGTAATTTTTGCCAGTCATATACTCCGTGAAGTCTGCATCTGAGTCTCCTGCCACAGAATCCTCATCTGCCTTGCTGTCATCTGCGCCTGAGGCCCACATTGTCGAGGGAAATTCGCCTTCCAAAGTCTTGATCTGAACCTGTTTTTGTTCCCATTTTTTGGGGGGGGTCGAATCCATCCATAGTCACTCGGGTCCTTGTATGGCAGATGTACCGATCACATTCCTTGACTTGCCACCCTTTTTCCTCCCCTTTTCCTTTTTTTAAGTTGGGATAGTTTTTTTCAGTGCAAATCTCGATTTCGGGAGCGGGCACGGGAACACTGTCCACATACACAAGTGTGTCCCCAACAACCTCTTCGCGCGTCTGTAACACTATTTCCTCAACTGCAGGCTCAGGTAAAGGTTGCCAGAGCTATCACAGGTTAACTGAAATTTTCATCGTTTCAACAACTGCTTCTAAATGGCAATTTCAACTGGAATTGCTTCAACCTCCCCTCTGCAATTTCCACTTCGGAGCCTATCACCGACACCATCTTGTCTATCCTATCCAATGATTCCCCTATCTTGGTCATCAGAAGCAGGCGTGTCCCCCACTTTCTGTTTATTCTTGCCCTGGCAAGTGATCTTTTTCAGGGTCCCCAGGCTTTGGCCTCGGTTTCCAGGTTTGCCCAAGTCGCAAGTTTCCCACGGAGCTCCCTGTTCTCCACCTCCAGTGATGCCTCCAGTCGCTCCAGTCTACTCAGTAAGAGCAGCAAGCTGGTCTACACTCGGAGCCCCGACCTCTGGGTACTCTCTGCTGTTGTCCCCCCAATGATGCCTCCAGTCTCTCCAGTCTGCTCAGTAAAAGCAGCAAGCTGGACCTCCACTCAGAGCCCCTGACCTCTGGGCATCTCTGGGCCATTGTCCTCTCCCCCCTCTAAACCCCAATTTAGTCCTAGTCACATCACCTTCCAGTTGATCAGCCATGTCTCAAACTTTTAAAAAATTTTCCTAACAAATTTTTGCCTATATCTAATAATAATTCCGGACGAGGCCCCACTTTATGTAACCCAGGTTCCTAAACGCACAGACCCAGACCCAAAATAACCAAAACTCTGACGTACGATTATACTCCAATTTTTATTAACAATTTAAATAGACAAAATCCAACAACCAATATTTAAACCCCAAAACATGGGCTGATTCAATTTTAAGGTGATTAGTGACAAAGAAATTTAGAGAACCATGAATGTAATATTTCCCTACTAAAACCATGTGATGTGACAAACACTATTTTAAATGCAAGAACAAAGGAAAATGAGATTATTTAGGACCATGTGGTCAAAACACAATCCTTCAAAAATATTTCTGAAACAATGTGGTGTGAACCACATTCTAAAGCAACAGTGAATAAAAAATAACCTGAACTCACCTTCAAATAATACAGCTAGGTTTAACTTAATTCAACATGCGGGCCTAAAATTCTTTAAAAACTGAAAGTATAAACAGCTAAAGCCAAGTGCAATTCTTATAAGGGAAAATCCACCAAAAATCAATGCCATCCAGCTGACAGCATAGAAAATATACGGCAATTCTAAAGGGAAAAAAATCAGTTGGTTATCTTTTAGAAGCATAATTTGTTCTGAAAAAACGCTGGGTCATCCCTGTTTGGCCCATAAATATTTAAATACTGTTATTTGTTTTCCCAACGAATTTATAACTAAAATAATAAATTTCCTTTTGTGTCCTTAACTGTTTTTTTTTCTATTTTAAAGTCAAAGTTTTTTGGTAAATAAAGATTCCCACATCCTCTTGACCTACTGTTATTTGAAGAAAATACACATTCAAAACCCCATTCAGCTCGTATCTGGCGTTCTAAGTTTTTTGTAAAATGTGTATCCTGTATGAAATATATAGAATATTGTTTTTGTCGTAAAATGTTGAAACACATCTCTCCTTTTTCCAAAGTTCCAAGACCCTGGCAGTTAAGAGAAGATATTTTGATACTACCCATTATTATTTTGCTTATTTCTCTTTTGTCTAATGCTCCTTTCCATTGCTTCGTTTTTTGTTTTAAAGATGATATGAAATAGGTTCAAGTGAATGCGACTTAATGTATAAAAGGACAAGATGAAAAGAGAATAAACAAAACATTTTTGTGAGTGGTCGTTGGACACAGGCATTCCAGGATTTAAAAAAAACCCTAACAGGATTCGCATTCATATTCATAAGTGACATATCAGCGGTTAAAGACTACAGACACCATAACAATAATGAAAAGTAACATTCCACACCTTATCATCTTTTCTTCCATGGACATTCATTTGCAAACATTTTCCATCAAAACAAGCACAAAATGTAATAAAAATTGTGTGCTTATTGTCAAAGCAGACATTTTTCACATTCGCCTTTCATACTAGAAAAAAATCATAGAAAGTAATAATAAAAAGTTAGTCATACATCAAAAAATCATTTTGTGTACACATAAATTTAACAAGCACACAACATCCCAGATCAGCATACATGACGGCTTTTCCCAAAGCAGCATTCTTGCCCATTATGTTTTGCTTAAACATGTGTGCGCGTGTGCCTGTGTGCGTGTGCCTGTGTGTGTGTGTGTGTGTGTGTGTGTGTGTGTGTGTGTGTGTGTGTGTGTTGTGTGTGTGTGTGTGTGTGTGTGCACACGCGCGCATGTGTGTGTGTGTGTGTGTGTGTGTGTGTGTGTGTGTGTGTGTGTGTGTGTGTGTGTGTGTGCGCGCGCATTTGTGTGTGTATGTGTGTGCGCACGCAAGCGCATTCGTGCACGCGTGCGTAAAGGGGGGGGGGGGGGGGGGGGGGGGGGGGGGGGCAAAGGAGGGGGGGGGGACGTATTGTTTGTAAATCAGCTAGCAATATTTATAAAGTTCAACTTTTTTCTTGTTCCTCAAAAAAACATGTGCAGAAGGAAAAAGCCAGAAAAACAAAAACCAGAATCAACTTTAGTGCCTTGAGGAAAGAATAAAAACTAAGCAAACCAAAACAGAACTCCCAATTCAACAAAAATACTTTTATCATACAAGTATTTTACATTGGTACAGTGTGATTCATAGGAAAGATCTCATAGGAAAGATCCTGCGTGTGCGTGTGCGTGTGCTCCCATGCGTGCGTGCGTGCGTGCGTGTGTGTGCATGCGTGCGTGCGTGCACGCGTGTGTGTGTGTGTGTGTGTGTGTGTGCGTGGGTGTGCGTGCGCACCTGCATGGGAAAGCGTGCGCGCGCGCGTGCGTGTGCAATGCACGCGCGAACGCGCCCCCGCACATGCCCTGTGCTTAATCAGGAACATCTTTCAATAAAATCAAAATGAGATTGGGAAAAAAATGTGGGATGGGTAGGGGGTGGGGAGACAGCCAAGTTTTAACCAACGTCAATAGCTACACCACCTGTATACAACCTCAATATACAATGACTTCGGCAATAATTGAGAATTACATGTGCAACTTTTAACTAACATTTTTTCTGGGATCTTATGATGGAGCTGAAACTTGTGAATTAGTTGGACTTTTCATGTTGTCTCATATACAGAAAATACTTGGTAAACAGGTTGGCTTGTACAGAGATGACGGTTCTTGCCACGTTAAACAATAAACCAAAAACCATTGAAAACAAGAAAAAAAGAACTTGTAAAATTTTTCAAAGCCATAACCTAAAAATCACAGTAGAGCCAACAAAAAAAAACAGAAAATTATTTAGACATAACATTAGACCTTAAGGATCATACATACAAACCCATATAAAAAACCTAATGACACACCTGTCTACGTAGACATCAATAGTAACCATCCACCCTCCATCTTAAAAAACCATACCTTATGTATAAACAAAAGATTATCTAAACTGTCATGCAGTGAGAAAGAATTTAACAGTGCAGCAGCTGAATACCAAGAGGAGCTGAAAAAAAGTGGCTACAACTACAAATTACAATATAACCCCAGATAACAACATGAACATCAACAGGAAAAACAGGAAAAGAAAAATTATTATGGTATAACCCTCAATATGATGGAAGAACAAAAACTAACGTAGAAAAAGAATTCCTCAGAATCCTTAAAACATCATTCCCAAAAGAACATGTACTATCTAAAATATTCAACAAAAATACTGTCAAGCTGTCATACTCGTGTATGCCCAACCTTAAAAATATAATTGATTCTTCCAAAAAAACCAAAAACAACACAACCAAAGAGGGTGATGAAAGGATATCTTGTAATTGCACAAAAAAGACCAGTGCTTCTGAATAATAAATGTCTCTACAACAATATTGTGTACCAAGCTACGGTAACAACAGACAGTGATAAAGAAACATACATAGGGATCACGGCAAACCATTTTAAAACCAGATATGCAAACCATAAAACAGTCTTTCAAAATGAAAAATATAAAAACCAAACAGAATTAAGTAAATATATTTGGAAGCTTAAAAATAAGAAAATAGATTACAACATATCATGGAAAATTATAAAAAGAGCAGCACCATACAACAACATTTCTAAAAAATGCAACTTATTTACTACAGAAAAGTGGCTGATATTATGTAAACCCCACCTAGCATCCCTGAACTCTAAAGTAGAAATGATAAACAATTGCAGGCATAAATGGAAATCTTGTCAATGCACCATTCCGTAACACGTCCCCCCTGAACGCGCCCCAAAAAAGAAAAACCGGCAGGCCACGTGCACACGCACAGAACTCGCACGCCCACACACCACAATATATAACACCGGTGGCGTGCCCAAAGTGTATACCCTGAGGAGAGCGTTTTAGCTTTGAAACAAGCTTGTAGGTTTTTAATTTTTCCATTTTAAAATCCTATTTTAAACTGGTATGTCGCTCCCTACATGGTTGAGCACTTTTAAACGTTCTGAGTGGCTTTTTAACTCTGATTTTATATATATATATATATATATATATATATATATATATATATATATATATATATATATATATATATATATATATATATATATAATATAATGCTAAACAATTCAGAAGTGGGGGAAAACAAGTGCAGGTTAACAATTTTTCATCATTATAGTAATGATTTGGCAAAGATTTGAAATTCAGAGGGTGAAAAAATGAAAATGGGAAAATGTTATATTATAAATATGAAAAACCCTTCACTAGCTGCATGAGGGAACCATCGCAATCCCTCTCAAAAGCAAGGATCTATATGTATCGCCTGCTCCTGGGCCTTTCGTCCGCTGGATCGGATCATCAGGGAGACACGGCTGATTGTGCCGGGTGCCTTTGGCGTCAGGAAAGGGGACACGCCACATTTCCGTAATATAAAAAATTTACAGATAAAGCGCTGCGCGATCAGTCCAACAGACGAAGTTCGGAAATCCGAAAGGGAGTTAAATCTGTGTTAGGCTCGCATTCAGCGGTTTCTTTTTTTTTTTGACGGGTTTGCCACAGATAAAACACAGCCTAGCAGTTTTGCCCATCAGCCCAGCTAACAGTTCAATAAGAGGGGAGAGAGAGAGAGGCAGACAGACGGGACAGAGACAGGCAGAGAGAGAGAAAAAATTTGTCAATTCGGGGTGGGGGGGGGGGGGGGGGAGCATGTTTTGTGAGTGTGTGGACTTGAGCACCCGTTCTGTTTTTTACGGTGAAGGCTGACAGCTCTATCAACACCAGGTCACTGATATAACATCATGTCGCAACGTGGCAGTGTCCATTAACATTTCGCTGACATTTCAACGTTGATTTTTTTTAAATAAACATTTTCGATTTTATTTAGTAATTCCCATATACTGATTCTTTGTCTCATATCCGGCGATAGATATCAAGTTGCATATAGTCTTGGTGTCCCCTTGAAAAAAAGACAGTAAGAGAGAACAAACAAACAACTTATCTACCCTCCCCCTTTCACACAAGAAAAGAAAGAAAAGAAAGAAAAGAAAGAAAGAACACTTTTTACTATTACGTGTCGCGCGGTAAACCCCTACTTGGTTCCGACTCGTACCAGCATGGCTTCATTCCCCCCTCCTTCCTTCCTTTGCATCCCCTTGTATCAGCACCTGAATCGCAGCCCCACTTCCCACCGTCCTCCCACACACTCCTTTTCCTCCCCGGGATGTCTTGGTTTGAAATGAGGGGGTTGTGTGACGTGGGTGTGGGAGGACAACCTGTCAATGTCGCCTTCCCCCCCCCCCCCCCCCCCCCCCCCCCCCACCAAGCTGAATGAGAGCAGGCCAGGTGTGTGGTGCCGTGTATGCGGGCTGTATTTGTCTGGTAATTTTGGCCTGACCCTGCCCTGCCTTGAACAAGTTTTTCAAAGCTCGTTTATGTTTTTTAAATCGAAATACATGGGCCAACTTTCTCACAAACCAAAAATCGGGAGGAAAAAAGTGTAATGGGGGAATTTTTTTTTTTTTTTGCGGAAATAATGGCTTGCACGATAAGCGAAAACGGGCAAAATCCACTTCGTGACATAAATCAGCATTCACTATAACAAACTGGCAAACTCAAGTTACTTTTATGCTTCAAAAGATGTACGTAGCCAAATATAAAGATTCTTTAAGTCCCGGGTCATCAGCAGTTTGGTTGATATACTCAATAATATCAAAACGAGACCCTAACCCAACGTGACAAATTGGCATGCAGGGCGGATTGTAATCCCAGCAGAGACTTGCAGCCCAAGATTGGAAATTGAATTGTTTGCAAACTTAAACATGAAACTATTTTGAGTTGACTACACAGCACGGTCGAGGACATTCCTCAGTTAAGTATCAAAATACACACCGTTTTTGGTACCCCTTAATTTTGCTCGGTCCGGCACAAGATTAAAAGTTTAACATGCAGATGTCAGGATGACCTAAAACCTGTCCAGTGTTAACCACAAGTGAAAATAGTAATTCATTGGCATGTACCTCTCCACAATACAATTGAAAGATTGATAACTCCAACTACAGCACTAAATGCAATGTTTCTCACTAAGGGAATGACTTTGGAAACTTCGACCAACCTTTAAGATGCAAGTTGTCCGTAACAGCCCGTTCACCCTTTGACCAGTCTTCGACAATCCGAATCAGCAGCTGTGTCACTGATGCGCTGTTAGTACGCTTTCCCCACGACAGTAACCACAAGCTGCTGTATGACCAGTCCATTTCTGTCGACACCCCCAAATTACTCCACAAACCTGTCTTGCAGCTGCACGTGGGCAACGTGCAGCAAGTCTTCTGGGGCAACAGCAGCGTCAGTTTTAAACAAAGGGAGGAGATGCCATCTGTCCCCGCCCCAACCCCCGTCTTCTGCAGACGCGGATTGCCTGCTCACTTTCAAGCCGTTTCCTATTTGGACTTGAAAATAAGTTCGAAGGGAGTGGGAACTTCGCAAACAGAGTGTGTTGGTGACAACCTTCTGGCGTTTCCCCTGCTGCTGCTTTGGACTTGGCTAACTGGCGGTTGTATCTGATGTAGCGCAGCTTGAAAAATTCGAAATCAGGACATGGAGTGATTCTGGGAGGAAGGACAGCTGGTCTTCCGCACCAATGTCTGGGTAGCTGTCCTTTGAAAAACACCTTGCCTTGATGTCACCACGGATGAGGGCTTGCGGCTGTCTTTAGGATTTGAAGTTTTCTGCTGCGGGATCATCGTCCTTGGGCTGCTTGTAAAATTCCGAAGGATGTAACCTGCAGTTTCCTTCAATGTGACAACGTCTGGTGTCCAAGTTTCTCGGAATGAAAGCCGTCCCCAAATTGTTCAGTTTTTCTGTTTCATGTTTTTGGGAAGGTAGGCTGCGTTTCAGGTGACAACTTGCTCTGGGGCCCCCTAAAAGTTTGGGACAGTCACCTGCTCACATCTTATTTCCAGAAAATCAAAAAAACTTGGAAAGCTTCAAAAGCTTCATTCGGGGGGCCCCCCAACCCTTTTTTTTTTGGCAGGGGCTCACCACTCGAAAAAATACGGGTACTCCTTGCCCTTGTCTAAAATTACGTGTAACAGACGGGGTGGTGGGACGCATCACGAGCAAAAAGACCCTGCATTTATCTTTTTTGGCCGTTCCTCTCTTGACAACTGTCAGTCTCCCCCTTCTTCCCAAAACTGCGAACGAGTCCTGGAATGCGTTGGTTTGTAAAAAAATCGTGGATGACCGCCCTGCTTTTTGCTTTCTTTGCCTTTACCGCAAAACAAACACAAAGGGTTTTTTCCCTGTTCTTGACTGTTCTGGTCCCACGACGTTTTCAGGTGACTTTGCAATTTTTGGTCCCTTGATGGAAAATAATGTTTTTTTGTGTGGCGATCTTACGTTTTTATGGCATTGCCCCGACTTAGCAAACACGCTTCTCCAAATTTTGACTGTGCTGTTGTGGTTTTCAGCCTTTTTGTGAGCGAAAACTGGCTTGGCTAAAACCCCCTCTCCACAGAGTACAGGTCTTTTCTTCTTGTTCCTAAAAAAAAGAATGCTTTTGGCACTAAATCGTCATGTGAAACACAATTTAAAAATCAACCCAAAAATTAAAGCAACTATTTTGGACGTTGCACATTTTAAACGGGATAAAATTTTACTGAAAGGGGCCCCTGCCATGAAATAATAGGGTGTGTGACTGTTTTTTGGCCCGACACTTTTTGGGTTTTCTTAAACAAAAATGTCTGCAAAAGTTTTTAATTAAAAAAAGTTTTGAAATTTTCATGGGTTGCTTAACTTTTGGGCGTGTTTTTATATGTGTATGGTTGCTGTGGTGCTTTCAAGGGGGGAAAATGAACATAGCCCGACTAAAGACTTACAAAAGCTGTATTTTTTTTCCTTTCACGGGAATTAGAAAAACTATTATAATCAGTTACAGCAGTAAGAAAAGCGAAAAGGTATTGTTGTAGACTGAAGGGGGTTTTTGGGGTCCAAACATTCGCCATACAAAACCGGCTTCACTCTGCATGACCTGTTCCCTCTTTCAACCTCTAGATGCCGCGAAAAAGGAAAACTGCTGCTGTTGGGTGCGGTAACAAAACGGGTCTTTTAAAAAATGAAAAATCTTCATTTTGCAAAAAGACTCCCCTCTTTTGGTGGCAAAACATGATTGTTGTTTGGTGTGAATCGTTTGCCGGTTTTCCATTGCTTTTTCACGCGCGCAGGGGGAAAAGGGGAAATTAGGCGGGGAAGTGCATGATCAGGTATGGGCCCGGGGAAAAATTGTCAAAAATCTCGTAATGTGAAAAAAATATTTCGCCTTTTTTTTTTAATTATTTTTTTTTTAAAAAAACGCCCGTCAATTTCCCCGTTTTTTCTTTAAATTTTATTTTTTGGGGTTTTATTACTTTTTTCAAAAAAGGGCAGCTTTTTAAGTTTGTTTAAGGTCAGCCGAAAATATTACCCGACAAAAGTGAGGGAGAGGGGTGGGGGAGAGACTCAAAAGCCTAGTGCCCCTTGCTTTTGTCAGCCCCCGTAGAGGCTTTGAGTTTGAAAATTTTTCTTACCCTTTTTTTTCTTTTTTTTTCGGTTTTTTTTTTTCCCTAAAAGAGGTGTTTTCCGGGGCCCCCTTTTTCTCGATTGTGTACCCTTTTACCCTTTGAGTACTCCTTGAAAAAAGATCTGAAGAAAGAAGTAAAAAAAAACAACTAAAACAAAACCCAAAAAAAAGGGAAAAACGTTATAACTGGGCATCCACCCGTCTGTTTGTCTGTATGTTTCTCCTGCCTCTGTCTTGCTGTCTGTCGTTTTTGTCTGTTTGGTTCCCGTCGTCTGTTTGTCTCTGTTTGCGTCTGTCTCTCTCTCTCTCCTCTCTTCTCTTCTCTCTCTCTCTTCTCTCTCCTCTCTCAGAGAAAAAAAAAAGAAAAAATTCTGGGGGAACTTCCGTGCTCACGTCGGGGCGGTGTTAAGTTTGGAGGTCCCCTATTTTAAAATTTGGGGTTAATTATCGCCAGAATGGCACCAGTGGTCCAGGAGTTACACTACAATACCCCACACCCAAAGCCAAGTTTTCCTCAAAGGCCAAAACACTGTGAAATTTGGACGATATGTGTGTTGCTGTGAAAGCCTGGGGGAAAACATGGCGTCAGCCAACCTGTCAAACGTAAAAATCAACGTGGTTGTTGTCCCGTCGTGTCAGTGGTCAGATGATAATAAATTAAGTTTTGGAAAAGAAAAAGAAAAAGAGGAGACACTAACGCCTTTTGTTTCTTCAAATGAAAAGTGTTGCATAAAATTTTACTTAGTTTCTGGAGGAGAAATGGTGATGGGGGAGGGGGAAAGGGGAAATCCGAATGACTGAAACTCTGTTGAGGGAAGTTTTTCCCCTTGAAAAGGGGCTTGATCGGAAGTTAGCAACTTGACTCGAACAAATGTGCAAACTCTGGACACTGTGAACGAAATCCCAGCAAACATCTATCAGTTCAGTTGATTACTTCTTTTTTCTTCTTCTTCTTCTTTTATTTTTTTTTTTTTTTTTTAAAATAAATTTTTTTGTGCTTCATGACTGTAGGATAGGCTAGAAGTGATAAATGCTTCTTCTCATCTCATTGTTCATCTCCCAGGGGGGTTGCGGTCCTTTTTAACAATAGCTTTAAATTTGAAATAAACAAAGTTGAAACAGATCCAAATGGAAATTATATCATTATAGCTTTTACAACTATGGAGAAAGAGCTGCTGTTAGTAAATGTATATGGACCCAATTAGGACAATCCAGCCTTCTGTGAGGAAATCACGCAGAAATTAAAAGCATACAATTATAACACTATCATAGTTGCAGGAGATTTTAATGTTACACTAGAACTGACTGTTTCAATTACAAACATGTTAATAATCCCAAGGCCAAGAAAGCTGTTGAAGATATGATTACTGAACTAATATTAACAGATATCTGAAGGGAAAATAATCCAAGCAGCAGAAGATATACATGGAAACGGCCTTCACCTTTACAACAAAGTAGACTAGACTTCTTTCTCTTATCAGACTATTTAATTTGGTATTTTGAGGATACAAATATCTTACCGGATATAGGTCGGATCATTCACTGATCACCCTGACACTGAAATTTGGGAAAGACACTAAACAGTACTTTTTGGAAATTCAATACCTCCTTGTTAAAAGATTTTTAAAAATACCTGGACGAAATAAACACAGAAATCCAAAACGTAATAAAAGAATACACCAAAAACAATGAAGATTACAATGATCATCAAGATACGAAAGACTCAGATATAAAATTGACAGTGTCTGACAGGACGTTTCTTGATTTTTTTACTTATGAAAATAAGAGCTAAGACTATTTCCTATGCAACAATGAAAAAGAAAGAATCAACCCAAAAAGAAAAAAAAACGTTATACAAAAGAAAAAGAAAATTGAAGAAAAGGAACAAAAAACACAAGAAGACTTGAAAGAACTTGAAGTGCATAATCAAGAATTAACAACTCTGAGAGAAAAGACAATGAATGGAGTATTGTTAAGATCAAAGGCAAAATGGGTTGCAGATGGGGAAAAAAATAAATAAATATTTTTGTAGCTTAGAAAAACGCAACTTTATTAGCAAGCAGATAATAAAACTTGTGAACACTCAGGAAACAGATATAGAAGAGACAGGTGAGATTAAAAGGGAAGTTCAAAACTTTTATGAAGAACTATACAAAAACAAATGAGATCTAGAAAAATGCGAAATAAATGATTTAGTTAACGGAATTCCGAACTTAACAGAAGAAGACCGTGAATCTTTAGAGGGGAAAATAAGATTGGAGGAAACAAGCATTGCATTAAGAAACATGAAGAATGGGAAAAGTGCAGGAACAGATGGATTCGGAGTAGAGTTTTTCAAGTGTTTCTGGAAGCAGTTGGGCTACCTAGTGGTTAGGGCTTTGAATGAAAGCTACAGAGAGGGAGAACTCTCCATAACGCAGAGAGAGGGTATAATTACATGCATCCCCAAACCAGGTAAACCAAAAAAGTATGTGAAAAACTGAGGCCTATTACTTACAAATGTTATATATAAATAGGATCAACAGTATAGCTAACAGAATTTTAAAAAAAGGTACTTCCAACCAGTTAGTGCGATCAGACTGGTTTTGCCCCAAATAGATTATGGGAAAAACATTGATAATATATGATCAAAAAAAACCATCTCAGTTAAAAAAAAATTCTCCAGGTATGTTATTAAGGGGAGGGATTCCCACCCTTAAAAGGGGAGCAGCAGGGGGAGCAGCAAACGAACAACCCCTTTGGGGGCAAATCACAGACCGGGAGTGGGTGATAATTGGGAGATCATTGACTTCCCTAATGAAAACCCCTACGGGCGATTGCATTGCATGATGCAATAGATGTAAAAAAACGAAGACTGGTTATAGCGACTCGGTTGTTTTGTTTTTTTTTTTGGCCGTCTCCCAAGGGGACTCAATGATAAAAAGGGGCAGTCAGCTCCTTTGAAAGCCCGAATGTACCTATAAACCCATACTAGCTGGGGGCATGACTGACCCCTTTTAGACCGGTTCATTACTATTAAAGAAGGGAATTGGGGGTTAATAGGTGTCTTTTTTTGTTTGGTTGTTTATTTATTTTTAAAAAAACAACCGCCCCAAGGGGACAACACAAAAACAAAAAAAAAACCAACAGCGGGTCACTTGAAAGACTTTAAAGTAAGGCTAAACCCTAATAGCTGATCATCACTGATTTTCCCCAAATGCTAAAAAACCCCTTAGGGCGAAGCATATGAACGATGGCGGTAATGCATCATGATTTGATGGGCCGTTAAAAACACCTTAAGGGCGATGAAAGCAATGCACCTAATTTTTTAAAGTCTATCTGTCAACTTCTTTTAAAAAAAACTGAATATTTTTTTTAAAACCCCCGAACCGTAATCGAATTTGGGAAAGGGTATATTTAAGTGTCAAAAAAACAAAAAAAAAAATTGTTCATCAGAGCGTGGAATTTTTTGTAAATCATGTTTTCCCCCCGTCCCCCTGATGTTCAGCTATAAAACAGATAAAGTCAAAGCAAAAAGTAAGTCTAACTTTAGGTCCTCCTACAGAACAAAGGGCCACCCAGGGAAACCCACGGGGTGGGGGACTGGTTTCCCCCCCAAAATAAGGGCCAAAAAGCACACTCTGATACAAAAAAAAAAAAAAAAACGACATTAGAACAGTCATCAAGACCACAATCCGTTGGAAAAAAGCTATCATAAAAAAAAAAAAAGCACGCTGGACTCGGAAACCCCCCAGTGAAGTCCAAAAAAAACTGCTTCGCACGGAGGGGCGTACGACTTGGTCCAACCCTTTGTGACGAGTGCCATGACACGAATCCCCCTATCCTTTTCCCAAAAGTTGAAAATTGATCTGTTTGACAAATTTGTCCAAACAATCATAATAAAAATGCAACATTCCAACTTGGCAAAATTTTAGACGAAAAAAATTTAAACCCGTAGGATCAGGAGGCCCAGTTGATCTTTTTTTTTTTTTCATTTACTTCTACAACACCCCCCCCTAGCTCGGTCAGTTTTTTTTAAAACCGACCTTCATTGACGGAGTTTGGGGGCTTGATCCCACGTGACATATGAAATGTCTCGTGTTTTTTGGCTAATGTAGTCAGCGTTTTAAAACCTATAGTCCACTGTTTGCCTAGCAATTTGACGGTTCATCCAAAATAGTCTGAGAATGATCATTATCACCCTGTCTGCGTGCGTCAGACACCCGATTCCACCAACTTCCTTGAAACCAACGGTTGGGTGTGGTACTCAATGACTAATGTGATGTTGGTCACAACAAGACCATGTCCAAGTACCACTTGATTAATGTGTGTATGTGTGTGTGTGATTGTAATCGATTCTGACAGATATCACATGAATGTGTTGAGTTTTAGCAGTAACAGTTGACTCATACAATCAATATAAGGTTGGGGTTTTGGCTGTGTCAAGGGACGCAGAATCGCCGTGAAGTATAGCGGGTTAGGATTGGGTACTTCACCATAGTCCAAGGTCATTTCCGGCAATTGAAAAAGGGAAGCAACAGTCTCCTCCGATCTCTTTTTCCGTCCCTTTATACTGAGAGTGTAACGAAACCTTAGCCCAACTTACACATTTTTTCCTGTCATTATCGTGGGACCGATCAATACACTAAAATCCAGGGAGGCTAGAGGGGGGTTAGCACCTGACGATTAATACTGCCTCATACAACGATAACACAGGAGTTTTTTCCCATTCATCCCTAGGGCTAGCGGGGGCATTGCGCCTACCACAAAACGATGACACATTTTTTTTTTTCATACCCATTAATCTAGGAGTGTCCGTTAAGCTGTCACATTATTGCACCATATAACAAATTCACCAGTGCATCACTGGCATGTGAGTTTTAAAACGTGACCGTGATCGCGAGACAGAGACAGAAAAATACACAAAAACGCAGACAGACAGAGCCACAGACAGACGAGAGACACAGACAGATAATAATAAAAAGGAATAAGGAGGAAGAGAAGAAGAAGAAGAAATCTCTTAATTTCACTGTATTAAGAATTACTTTTATTTTCGAAATCCAACAAAAGAGTTATATCTATCATCAAATTCCCATAGGCAGTGGCTTATATAAGAGTCCTCTTGTTGTCCTGGCAAATGTGCTTTGTGTTCAATGTGTATGGTCATGGAAATAAAACTGTTTAAACCAACATCAAGTCCAAATTATTCACTGAATAAATTCAGGTGGGTTTTATTGATTTTTGTTTTTTTTTTAAAGCACCATTTCGCCACACAACGAACTGAATAACGCTCTGTCCTGACCTTTATTAATAAACAACAAAAATAAAATGCTTACCAATGAGGTTATTTAACACAATTATTATGTCACAACAGACATTTTGCAGAAATGAATACAGTTTAAAAACATGGTCATCATGTAACGTTTGCTCCTTAAAAAAGCACTGACCGTGAAAGTAAAATCAGAAACGCTCGGGGGGGGCTTACCTCATTTCACGTTTATAGTGAAGGTTTATGGAAGTATGTCCTTGGCGAGAGATAGACATTTTAATGTTGACCTTCCATCTCGAAATGAGTCTCTTATCACCGAACAAGTTTTTGGGAGTTTTACATGACTAAAAACACACTTTTTACCCCTTTCATGGAGAAAACCACATGCAAAATAAGGATGTTTATTTTTTTGAGATACCAGGGTTTTAGAAAACGGTACCACTCTAAGTGAACCTTTTGATAAAATGAGGGAAATCGAAATGACATTGCTTAACATTTCAGACAAGGCAAGTATAGTTGACACAGTTTAAAATGTCCACAACTGTGAGCTTTTGAACGATGTGTGTCCACTGTTGGGTTCCAATGTAAACGCAGAGGAACACGATTGTCGTGATTTCTCTTGTGGACATTTTTTTTCCGGAGTCAGACATTAAATTTTTACTTATTAGCGCTGTGACCTTCATAACTGAGTATATACACGCTATCAACAGAAAGACAATGGGGGAGTTAACCTTGAAATGAGTGGTCAGGGTTTATGATGGTTAAATGTCTTTATGCTGGGATGTACAACATTAAATGAGATAGAGGTTGATGCTACATGAATGTGATTTCCTTACCCTAAGATGACAATGTGTTTGGCTGTTGGTTTTAATCGAGGAAACTTTTATTTTTTTCCTTTTTTTTGTTTTGGTAACAGATTATGGAACTAAAAACCCCACGTCTTTGAGTATATCACTCCTCTTTCCAGAAGAACTATAACCTGCATAAAGACATTGCAATCTGTACAATACCTTAGACACATCTCATATCTTGCAACGTTTGCAATCTAAATTTCGTAAGAAAAGAAAATTTCGATTTACATTTAATTAGCTCCACGACAACAAACGGCTGCTGAGATGAGGAACAAAAAACATAAAGTAAAGATTGAAAAAGAAAAACGAAGAGAAGAAAAGAGCAGGGAAGAAAACAAAGGAACACATTATCATCAGTACTGGTGCAAACAAAAGGCGAACGAATAGATCGAGGGGTGGGAGTGATTTTCAATCAAATGATATTGCTTTCCGAATCCGGCAGATTTACGCGAACAGCTGCAGCACCAGACGCTCTACTTCTTCTGATGGGAAGCCCATGAACGCATTTTAACAACCGCAGGGAGCATCAGGGAAGACCGCACTGGAACGACCGACTCAACGCCATTTTTGAGAGGCTAATGCAAACGATTTAAAATCATCATCCCCACACAGAGACAACGATGCCACCGTTTCGTTCAAAGCATTCCAGAAAACAACGACCGAGTCACGCGGACACTCCTCGTCTGATCAACAACATACAAGATATCAGAGTTCCTGGAAGACATTAACGACCAGGATGTCTGGGGAACCACGCCAGACAGCACATCCCAACTCAAAGTAAAAGGTCCATTCAATCGCTCAACCAGCTACTGAATCAACCCTCTCCCGGACTACCCCACTGGCTGCTGCGATCGTCCACCATCTGATTTTCATCACGACCATTCAAGGCATCTACCCAATCGTGAAGGACGAAAACCACTCTTTTCTGTTCACCAACTACCTGGGTTGTTTTTCTTCGTGCCTCGCCTTGCAAACGATAAGCGTCGCTTAAAATAGTTTCAAAACACCTACCCCAACTTCTCTTTGAAACATGTGTATGAGAACACGGGGCCAAGAAAAAGAAGAGGAGTTCCTGGCAGACGCTCACCGACCTGGAAAAAGGCCGAAAACATGTTTGGGTCAAGTTTGGATGTTTTTCCCAGAATGACGATCTTAACCTGTTCCTTTTCAACGAGCGAAAAACGCACACTCCCCCAACACTATGAGATCCTTGAGCGATTACTAGAATCATTTCTCTACATCGTGGACCTGATCAGATCTTCCAATCCATGTCCAGCACCACAACGGGGAAGTCAGACGAAGTACCATACTACCTACTGAAGAAGAGATATGGTTACTCGCATATATTTCTAAATCGAAAGGGGTTTGGTGCTGCCTCCATCATCAGGACCCCCTTTTGATGTATAATAAAGCGAGGGCGTTCCTGTGTTGTATGGTAGTGGGTACATAGTCCCCCCCCTTCTGCCTATACAGAAACTCTGATGACTCCTCCTCACTGCCGCTCAGACAGGACCTCCTTGACCCCAAACTATTTGTGCGTTTTGCTGAACCCCTACAGCTTCAATTTTCAACAACCCCCTCTGAAAAGACAGGGTGTCTTTTGAGAAAAGAGCCAACGGTGCCGTTACCCTTGATAAGGTTTGAAAAGACTGAGAGTTCTTTTGTCCCTAATTTTTGTCGTTCAAGCAGCAGGGAAAAGGGGCGTCCAATTCTGTCCAGATAGTTTAGCAGAAACGAAGAGTTCTTGGTGAGGCGTCACAAGGTTGGAAGGGAACCAGTTTTTTTGTAGTCTCGGTAGAACTGGCTTTCAGCTCTGGTTAAAACACTCTCATCTCTCCAACCCGTCTCCACTCAGGGCCATGAACATGGAGTCAGTAATCCATTTCACGGAGTTGCAAATATGGCGGGACGAACCTTATCGACACAGGCGAAACAGAATCCTCATCATCCACGGTTTGGTTGGGCAATGCCCATCCGATCTTAGCCGTTACTCAGCTCTACTTCCATCAGGTCCCGTCCATCATACAAGTCAGATTTTCTTTGAAAAGGGGGATCGTTGATCAGCTTTGCAATACATCATCCTTCTGTAACGTAGGTGACTCCATGAATAGATCCTGTGTTCCCTTCTTTTTTGAAGGTGTCCAACTATACATTCTTCCCATATTTGTACCAGATTGACGCCCAGCGTGATGCCGAGGTACTGGTCTCTGCTGTCCTGTTGTTTTTTCTAAATTCATCTATGAGTTCTTTCGTTTACTTGGGTTGACTCAAACTCCACGTGTCTGTGGGCGACAGGCGTGTCCATGGAACAGACATCCGTGGAATTGGTAGGGAAAGGCGCATCCTATGTTCGTGTTCCCACCTTCTACCCTGATCCTGGAAGTCCCCCAGTGCCTATTCCTTGCTGTTGTACTTGTGGCAGTAGAGGACGTTTTCTTGTTGGATGACTCCGTTCCAGCCATGCACTCGCCGTCTTTCCGTAGACGTTCCGTTTTTTCCGCTTGAAAAAGTTGCTCCCTTGTGTCGACGGACAAGATGTTCCGAGGGCAACTCTGCATTAAGACCCATCGGATACAAGGCGATTGGCGTCATTAGCCTCCAAACACTGGAATGGCTTTTCCACCTGGGAACCCGCAGTCCATCCCCTTCTCGTGGTACTGTAAAAAAATGATGGTGGCTCTCCCACCATTTCTGCACAGCAACTCGTGGAGATCTTTTGTTTTAGCGTTGACACAGAGAGAAACAACATCTGTGAAGCCGTCCTGATACAGGTACCTCAACGTCATCCAGGGATCCAGTGCTAATCCTTTAGCAAGTCCCCAATCTCAGAACGATACAGACGTGTCTGCTTTTTCCGGGCCTCCAGAAGGGCATGACGTCAAGGTTGTATTGTACCACACTAAGAAATCCCTCAGAGCGGTCATGCCATTCTCTTTCCCAAACTCGTTGGCATAAACATGTAGACTTCCTCGCTGATAACTCGTTTTCAGGGAGCTGAAGAACTCCTCTCGTGGAGGAAGAACAGACGTCGTCCATTTGGTCCAGCTCAGGGATGTACTCGTAAGGGAAGAAGCCCTTGCGTTCCTGTACCTCGAAATCGGCCAAGTATTTAGATAGGAGTATCCAGGAGCGAGATGTAACAGGTGATATCCAAGAATTTCAACATCTTTGTGCTGAGCATTTTGAACCTGGTTGTTGTTCTCACCAGAAAATTTTTGAAGTAGCCGAACTCTTCTTCTTCTTCACTGACGACCCCATCTCGGAAGAAATAAGGTTTGATGAGATTGAGGTCGTAGTTCGATTCCGTTTGAAGCCTACCACGGCAATCACTCCAAGATAGGCGACCAGAGCAGTCCCTCTGCTCGTCGAGGCGACTCAGTTGATCGTAGACGGCGGAAGAAATCTTCTTTGTGGTTGAGAGATCGAACGCCTTGTCGATAACCTCTCCATCTTCTTCTTCTTCTTCTGCTCCGTCTCTCCTTCTCTTTTCATTATTTGTCTGTTCAGTGTCTATCTGTCCGTCCAGTCTGTCAGTGTTTATTTGTAATTATCTGTCCTCTTTCCTCGATCACACAGCCCGAAACCACCTTGATACGGGGGGAGCAACAAGGTCAAATGGGCATGTGGCTCCCCCCGTCTCAAGGTGGTTTCGGCTTGTGGGATCGAGAAAGAGACAGAATAATGTACACATAAACACAGACAGACAAGACGACTGAGACACAGACAGACAATAATGAAAAAGAGAAGGAAAGGACAGAAGAAGAAGAAGAAGCATGGGGAGGTATTCCGACAAGGCGTTCGAGATCTCCTCAACAACCAAAAGAAGATTTCTCCGCCGTCAAGAACGAACTGAGACTCCTCGACGAGCAGAGGGACTGCATGGACGACTATCTACGAGAGATGCCCGTGGTAGGCATCAACGAATCGAACTACGACCTCAATCTCATCCAAACCGTATTCTTTCCAGAAGATTAGGGTCCTCAGTAAGAAGAAGAAGATCGCTCCCTAATTTCTGGTGAAGAACAACTACCAGTACAAATGCTTCACACAAGAAGTTGAATTCTGGCTATCACCTGTTACGCGCTCCTGGATACTCCTATAACCATATACATGGGCCCGTTTCGAGTAACAGGAACGGCAAGGCCTATCTTCCCCACGAAGCACATCACTGAGTCTGGACAAACTGACGACGTTTGTTCCTTCCTCCACGAGAGGAGTTCTTCAGCTCCCCATGAAAATGAGTCGATCAGCGAGAGCACTAGCGTTAACTGTCCAACGAGTTAGGTAAGAGATTGGCAAATGACCGCTCTGAGGGATTTCGTAGTGTGTTAACAACAACCTTGACGTCATGCCCTTCCGGAGGCCCGAAAAGCAAGACACGTCTACTCTCGTTCAGAGATTGGACATGCTAAAGGATGCCATCTGATACCTGGACTGACTTGAGTCCTGTTTCAATACGCTTCCCCAGATGTACTGTTTTCTCCTGGCAACGACAAAAACAAAGATCTCCACGATTGCTGTGCAAGGAAAATGTGGTAGGGCCTCCATCATTTTTTTTTACACGAAACCACTAGAAGGGGATGACTCCGGTCCAGGTGAAAAGCCAGTCCAGGGTTTGGAAAGGCTACGACCGCCAAACGCCTGTCTCCGTGGGCTCTAAATGCAGGAGATGCCACGGAACATCTTGTCCGTCGACACAAGGGAAGGACTTTCAACGCCGGAACCAACTCGACGACCTACGGAAAGACGGCGAGAGCATTGGCCTGGAACGGGTCATCCACAAAGAAAACGTCCTCAACTGCCACAAGTACACCAGCAAGGAATAGGCACTGTTAGACTCCAGATCAGGGAAGACAGTGGGACCCGAACATAGGATGGCCTACCAATTCCACGGATGTCATTCCATTGTACACGCCTGTCGCCAGAACGACGTGGAGTTGACGTCAACCCAGTTAAACGGAAAGACCATAGAATGAATTTAAAAAAAACACCCAGACATCAGAGTAGTATCCCCTCGGTCATCACGCTGGTCGACAATCTGGGTACAAATCTGGGAATGTAGTTGGTCAACCTACGAAAAGAAGGGAACACAGTTCATTCATTGATGTCACCTACTTAAGAAGGATGATGTAAGCAAGCTGACACGACCCCTTTTCAAGAAATTGACAAGTCTGATGGACGAACCTATGGAAGTAGAGCTGAATAAGCAAATTCCGATGGCATCTGCCCAACCAAACCGAGGATTTGATTTTCTGTTTCACCGTGTCGACAGGTTCGTCCCTGCCCATATTATCAACTCCGTGAAATGGATACTGACTCCATGTTCATGGCCCTGAGTGGAGACGGGTTGGAGAGAGCTGTTTAACCAGAGCTGAAACGCCAGTTCTACCGAGACCTACAAAAAACTTGGTTCCCATCTAAAACCTGTGACGCTCCACCAAGACATCTTCGTTTCCTGCAAACTATCTGACAGAATGACCCCTTTTTCCCTGCTGCTGGAACGACAAAAATTGGACAAAAGAACTCTCAGTCTTTTCAAACTTGAGTACAAGGGTAACGGCACCGGGCTCTTTTCTCAAAGACACCCTGTCTTTTCAGAGGGGTGTCTGACAAATTGAGCCTTAAGGGGGTTCAGCAAACGCCACAATATTTTGGTCAAGGAGTCCTGTCTGAGGGCAGTGGGAGGGAGGAGTCATCAAGAGTTTCTATATAGGCAGAAGGACTATGTACACCAACCAACAACACAGAACGCCCTCTCTTATTCAACATCAAAAAAGGTGCTCCTGCCGGATGAGGCAGCACCAAACCCCTTTCGATTTAGAATAAATGCGAGTAAACCATTTTTTCTCTTCGTCGTAGGTTAGTATGGTACTCGTCTGACCACCCCGTTGTGGTGCTGGCATAAGGAATGGACGATCTGGATCCAGTTCCACGATGTAGCCGAAATGATTCTTGTAAACGAGAATCCTTCATCGTGTTGGGGGAGTGTGCGTTTATGCGCTCCGTTTGAAAAGGAACCAGGTAATACTCCCCCCCCGTCCCACCCCCAAATCTTGAAAAACATCCAACTTGACCCCAAAAATGTTTTTCGGCCTTTTCCCCAGGTACGGTGAGCGTCGTGCCCAGGAACTCCTCTTTCTTTTCTTGGCCCGTGTTCCATACCATTTTTTCAAAGAGAATTTGGGTTAGTGTTTGAAACACTTTTAAGCGACGCTTCACGATGCAAGGCAGGCACCGACTGAAAAACAACCCACAGGTTGTTGGTGAACAGAAAGAGTGTTTTCGTCCTTACGAGTGGGTAGATGCCCTAGAATGGTCTGATGAAATCAAGATTGCGGACGATTGGCGCAGCAGCCAGTGGGGTAGTCGGGATGAGGGTGATACAAAGCTGGTTTAGGCATGGAAAGGACCTCAACTTGAGTTGGGATGTTAGCAGTCCTGGCGTGTTACCAACATCCTTGGACGTTAATGTCTTCCAGGAACCTCTCGATATTCTTGTCTTTGTTGATCAACGATGAGTGTCCCCGTGACTCGACGTTGTTTCTGGATGCATGAACGAAACGAATTCATCGTTGACACGGTGTGGTCTGATGATGCTTTTAAATCGATTGCTTTGCTCTCAAAAATGGCGTTGAACGGTCGTTCCAGTGCGGGTCTTCCCTGATGCTCCCCGGATGTTAAACATGCGTTCATGCTTGCCCCAAAGAAGAGAGCGAATGGTGCTGCAGCCTGTCGGCGTAAATCAGCCGGATTTCGGAAGCAATATCATCTTGCTTGAAATCACCACCACCCCTCAGACTATTCGTCGCCTTTTGGTTTTGCCCAACAGACTGATGATAAAGAGTTTCTTTCTTTTCTTCCTGCTCTTTCCTCTCTTCGATTTTCTTCTTCAATCTTTCTTTAATGTTTTTTTTCCCCTCATCTCGCAGCCGTTGGTTTCAGTGAGATATTAAATGTAAATCGAAATTTTCTTTTCTTAAGAAAATTAGAATGCACACGTTTGCAAGATAGAGAATGTTGTCTAAGGTATAACAGATTGCACATTGTACTTTTGCAGGTTTATATTTCTTCTGGAAAGATGCGTGATATACCTCACAGACGTGTTTTTTAGTCTCCTAATCTGTTACCCAAAAACAAAAAAGGAAAAAAGTTTCCATCGATAAAACTCATACAGCAAAACACATGTCCATCAAATGGTAAGGACATCACCATCCATGTAGAAACAACCTCATCTCATTTAATGTTGTACCTCCCAGCCCAAAGACATACCATCATAAAAAACCCCTGACCACTCATATCAAGGTTAAAGCCCCCTTGTCTTCTGTGGATAGCGTGTATATACTCAGTTAGATGGTCACAGGCGCCTAATAAGTAAAAATATTAATGACTGCCTCCCGGAAAAAATGTCCAAAGAGAAAATTCACGACAATCCGTGATCCCTCTGCGTTTACAATGGACCCAACAAGTGAACACACCTCGTTCAAAAGCACACAGAGTGACATTTAAACTGGTGTCAACTATACTTCCCTTGTCTGAAATAGTTATGCAATGTCATTCAGATTTCTCCTCATTTTATCAAAAGGTTCACTTAGAGTGGTACCGATTCTCTAAACTCTGTATCTCAAAACTAAACATCTAAATTTTTGCATGTGTTTTCCATCCAATAAACGAGGTAAAAGTGTTTTTAGATCATGTAAAACTCCCAACAACTGTTCGGTGGATAAAGACACATTTCGCGATGGAAGGACACATTAAATGTCCTATCTCTCGGCCAAGGACATACCTCAAAAACCTTCACATAAAACCGTGAAATGAAGGTAAGCACGTTCTGATTTTACTTTCACCGGTCAGTGGCTTTTTCAAGTGAAGCAAACGTTACATGATATTGGACCCATGTTAAACGTAACATTTCTGCAAAATGGCTGTTGCTGAAATAAGAATTGTGATACAAAACTCATTGGGAAAGCATTTTATTTTTGTTGTTTATTAATAAAGAACAGGACCAAGCGTTATCATTACGTTGTGTTGGAAAACGGAGCTTTAAAAAAAACAAAAACCAAAAACTCCCACATTGAATTTATTCAGTGAAAAATTGTAATTTGAGTGTTGGTTTAAACAGATGTTTATTTCCAGACCATACACCTTGAACACAAAGCACATTTGCCAGACAACAAGAGGCACTCTTATATACAGCCCTGCCCAAAGGACTTTGATGTTAGATATTAACACTTATGTTGGATTTCGAAAAATACAAGTAATTCTTACATACAGTGAAATTAGTGATTCTTCTTCTTCTTCCTCTTCCATCCTGTCTGCCTTTTTCAGTAGTATCTGGTCTGTGTCCTCTTCTGTCTGTGTCTCTGTCGTTCTGCGTTTATGTGATTTTTCTGTCTCTGTCTCGATCAAGTCCTCTTTATAAACCCGCACAAGCCAGTGAACACTGGAGAATTTGTTATATGGTGCAATATGGAGACAGCTTACCGACCACACCAAGATTAATGGGGAAAGAAAAAAAATGTGTCATCGTTTTGTGGTAGCGCAATGCCCCCGCTAGCCTAGGGATGAAAGGGGAAAAAAAACCTGTGGTATCCGTTGTATGAGGGCTGTATTAAACGTCAGGTGCTAACCCCCCTCTAGCCTCCCTTGATTTAGTGAACAGGAAAAATGTGTCAACGTAGGCTAAAGGTTTTAGTTACACTCTCAGAAATAAGGGACGAAAAGATCGGAGATGGTTGCTTTCCCTTCGTCACATGCCGGAAAAGAATCTTGCTATGGTGAAGTACCCAACCTACCACGCAATACTTCACGGCGATTGCGTCCCTTGACACAGCCAAAACCCCACCAAATATTGATTTGTATGAGTCCAACTGTTACTGCTAACTCATACACAACAAGTGAGTGTCAGAATCGATACAAACACCACACACAACACCATTTACTCAAGTGGTACTTGGAACATGGTCTTGTTGTGACACATCACAATTAGTCATGAGTACACACCCAACCCGTGTTTCAGGAGTTGGTGAACGGGTGTCAGACGCACGCAGACAGGTGAAAAGGGATTCATCACAACCTAATTTTGGCTGAAACCTTCGAATTGCTAGGCAACAGTGCCTATTGTAAAACGCTGACAAACATCGCCACAACACCGGAGAACATTCAATAAGTCACCGTGATCAAGCCCCCAAACTCGTCATGAAGGTCGGTTATAAAAAAAAACTGACCGGCTAGGTGGCGGTGTGTAGAAGTGAAATGAGCAAAAAAAAGATGCAACTGGGCACTCCTGATCCATACAGGTTATAATTTTAGTCTACCAATATGCCCAAGTTGCGAATGTTGCAGTTTATTATGAATGTTTGGACAAATTGTCAACAGATCAGATTTTCACTTTTTGGAGATGGAAAACAGATTCGCTGTACATGGCCTCAGACCTCGAAGGTTGACAAAGTCGTACGGACCCTCCTGCGACAGCAAGTTTTTCCGTTGACTTCACACTGGTGGTTTCCGAGTCCAGCTGTAGCTTCCTTTTTTTTGTATGATAGCGTCCAACGTGATAGTGGAGCTTGATGACTGTATCTAAAAGTCGTTTTCATTTTTTTTCTTGTAACAGAGTGTGCTGTTTGATCCATTATTTTTGGGAACCATCCCCACCTCCCTCGTGGTGTTTCCTGGTGGTGCCTACGTTCTGTAGGACGACTAAAGTAGACTTACTTTTTGCTTGATTTAGGTCCGTATTATAGCATTGAACGATCACGGACGGGGGCAAACATGTCATTTACACTAATATCACGACGCCCTGATGCACCATGATTTTTATTTGTTTTTTTGACACATAAATAATGCCTTCCAGATCGATTACACGGATCCGAATGGTTTTAAAAAAAATATTCGATTATTTTAAAGAAGTTTACAGATAGACGTATAATTAGCGTGCATGAGCATTCATCGCCCTTGCAGGTGTTTCTTAACGAGCCACACATCGACTCCAAGATGCAATCACCGACATCTGTGCCTATGCTTCGCCCCTAAGGGTTTAAATAGCAAGTGGAAAAACAGAGCATGACAGCTATTATGGGATTAGCAGTACAGTTTCAAGTCTTTCAGTGAGACCGCTGTTGGTTTTTTGTTTGTTTTTTGTGTTGTCACCCTTGGGAGACGGTGTAAATACAATAATTAAACAACCAAACAAACAAGACACCAATTAACCCCCAATCTCATTCTTTAACTGTAATAACCGTCATAAGGAGTCAGTCATGCTCAGCTAGTATGGTTCAGAGGTACAGTTCGGGCCTTCAAAGGAGCCTGACTGCCATTTTCATCAGTGATGTCACCCTTGGGAGACGTGCCCTAAACAAAAACAAAAAACAACACGCGTCACTATAACCGTCTTACGTTTGTTTTACATCTGATTGCAACAGTGCAATGCAATCGCCCGAAGGGTCCTATCATTAGGGAATCACATCGATCTCACGATAATTATCACGCGCATCCACGTACAAGTGATTCGTCCTAAGGCGTTTATTCGTTTGCTGCTCCCCCTGCTGCTCCCTTTTAAGGGGTGAGAAGTCCCTCACCCTACTACTTATGTAAATTAATGTTGACTTTGAGAAGGCGTTCGACTCCTTAGATTGGAACTTTATGTTCAAAGTTCTAAAAGCCTTTGGGTTTGGAAAGAGTATCTGTCAATGGATATATATTTTATATAAATATATTAAGTCGACTGTTGTTGGAATGGTCAGATATCAGATTGGTGTCACCGTATATCTTAGTGCTTTGCGCGGAGATATTTTCCATTATGATGAAATAAGAAAAAAACATAAAAGGGATTTGGATTGGGAAACATGAATACAACGTATCACAATTTGCCGATGATACACAACTCATGATCATAGGAGATAAAATATCATTTGAAAAATCTGTCCATCTTCTTGAGAAGTTTGGAAAGACAGCACTGTTTTAAAATAAAGAAAAAACACAGGTTATTTGGCTTGGAAGTTAAAAAAAACCCCTGTAATGTGAAATATATGGAACACTTAAAAACGATGTGGGATCCAGATGAATTTTAAATACTTGGAGTATGGTTTACTAAAGACCTTACAGAAATGGAACAAAGAAATTACAAAGAAAAAATGACTTAAGTGAAAGCACTATTCAAAGCCTGGCTGAAAAGAGTAATTACACCTTTAGGAAGAATAGCAGTTTTAAAAGCTCTAATCTCGTCAAAACTTACTCATCTTTGGCTACTGCTACCAAATCCACCAGATTCTGTTGTTAAAGAGCTACAGAGATTATGTTTTTGGTTTGTATGGGGAAGAAAACGAGACAAAATATGCTGTAAGACGGCTGTTCAAGATATGAAAGAGGGTGGACTGAATGTACCAAATATACAAGCAAAGATTGCAGCATTACAATTAACATGGTTAAATAGACTTAAAAACACAAGCCATAAATGGAAAGATTTTATGATTTCTTGCTATCCATTTATTGAACAAATAGAAGAATATTCTCAAATTACTTATGTATGAAAAGCAAAGATAATGTATTCTGGCAGCATGTATTCTCCTCATATAAACAAATATATTATGAAATAAGGCCAGCAAATGCTGAAGAAGTATTAGCAGAACCTATTTTATACAATGAAAACATTAAGGTTGGTAATAAAATGATAAAATTGAACAGCTGGAATGAAAAGACTGTTAATAGAATATTCCAATTGATGAAAGACAATGGTGATTTTTTAACGCTGGAAGAATTCAGTGCAAAATACAGAATACAAATAGACTTTCTATCATATGCCGGCTGTATAGCATCAATAAAAATCTATATAAGAAAACAAGGATTCCATATTGAGAATAATATCCCATTAGAATACAATGCGGCACTCAAAACGATATACAATGTAGCTGAAAAAGGCTCCCAAGTATACTATAAAATATCAAACAAAGACTGTGGGAGACCAAACTGTTGTACCAAATGGGCTCACAAGTTAAACAGAGATATACCTTGGAATGTGTGCTTCCAGAAAATTCACTTTACAAAAGATATTAAACTGAAATGGTTGCAGATAAGAATTGTTCACAGAATTATAGCTACTAATGTAGTACTAAAAGAAATGGGAATAACTAACAATGAAAAGTGTAGTTTTTGTAACCAAGAGAAAGACAGTATTGAACACATGTTCTGTAGGTGCAAACATGTTAAAAAGTTTTGGAAAGCATTAGAAAATGTATTTAGGGAAAAATGTTCAGTGGTGTTTAACCAACAATTTTCAGAAAAATTTACTCATATTTGGAACTGAGGTCGACTTAAAAACTGATGCAGTATTTGATTTGATAATCTTAATAGCAAAGAACTACATATATAGATGTAAAATAAATGAAAGCCATCCAATAGTTTCAGTGTTCAAAAAAATACTCAAAAAAGATTCACCCTTTGGAAAAAATAATAGAAATCACTAACAATGACCTATCCCAAGGGTAAAATGAAATGGCAAATTTTAAACCTCTATTTTGAAGCCCCAAGGGAAAAGCCAAAATAATTATTCATTCTCCCCTTTAGAAAGATTAAAATTTTACCAATTTTTTTTTTCCAATGTGTGGTATGAGTCAATGACTGTGAGAGGGAAAAGCCATTCAAGGGGGTGATTAAGTGTTTTAGGGGGGGGGGGGGGGGGGGGGGGGGGGGGGGGGGGGGGGGGGGGGGGGGGGGGGGGGGTTAAAAGATGAGGCTTTTTTTTCCAAAGAGAGAGAAAAAAGTCTTGTGTATTGATACATTTTGTGTATATGTATTTTAATGTATGGGGTGTGTTTTTAAATTTTTATGTGAAAGGGTTTATGTATATGTGTTTTGTAAGTATGTTTTTTGTATGTATGTGAAGTGATAAATATGTATGGGGGTTTTGTTTGTATGTTTAAAAAGTGTGGGTATTTTATATATATATAATAAATATTATATATATATATATTATATATAATATTTTAAAAAAACCAAAATTTAAAAAAAAAGCCACTCCGAACTTTAAAAGTGCTCGCCAAGGTAGGGAGGGGACATACCATTTAAAAAATAAAAAAATTTGGAAAAATTTTTAAAACGCGAGAGCGCCGGTCAAAAAACAAATTTTTTTTGGGTTTTTAATTTTCCTTTTTTACTTTTTTAAAAATTTGGTATATATATATATATATTTTATTATATATATATTATTATATTTATATTTTATATATAAAATATAAATAAACAAAAAAAAAATTCACTCGCAACACTGCCCCGAAACCAAAGCACTCGGGCCCCCAAGGACCCAAAGTTGGAAGTCCGAAGACTTGATAAAAGGGAACCAAATAAAAACCCCCGGAAATCCAGGTAACATTGCTTAAAATTTTTTTCTAACCCCCCAAGAAAACGGCGAACTTTTAAGAAAATCTTAAAGGGCCCCCAAATTTTTCCCGGGTTTCGATTTTTTTTATTTTTTTCTTAAATATATAATTTTTTATATAAATATTTTATATTAAAAAAGATTAAAATATAAATATATTTATATAAAAACCAAAAGAAAAAGGGGAAATGCAGGTTCTAGCCCCCTTTTCTAAACCATTTTCGAGGGGGCGACTCAAAACCCTTTGTTTTTCCCCGTTTTTCTGACAAGAAAGGGACTTCAATAACCAAAAAATAACGATTTTTTCCCAAACAAACAAAACTGGTAGGATTATCCGTTTTCAAAACAAATTTAAACTAAACTTTTTCAGTTTTCCCATTTTTTGTTTAAAATTCCTTTTTTTTTCCCTTGATCATTTTAAAATAACATCTTTCCCCCGCGCAAACTTTCATCAAATGAGTCTTGTTTTTTCATGTGAAAAAAACTACGGGTCTTTAAAACTGTTTTTTTTCAAAGGTTCTTTTAAAAACCGATTTAATTTTTTTGACATAAAATCCACACACTTTTTTTTCCAGCATTTCTTCCAAAAAAACCGTTTCGCCCAAAGTATTTTTTTTTTTAAAAACAAATGTCTCTTTCTGCCGAACGGGTCATCTAAAAAAAAATGGTTGGGGTTCCTTCAAACAGTCTAAAAAAAAACTGTTCAAAAAACATCACCCCGTTTTTTTTGCTGGGAAAATAAAACTAAAAAAAAGGTTTATCATCTTATAAAAACCCTTCTAACCCTGATATGCTTTGTTCCCTTTTTAATTTGGGTTGGCAGAAAATCCCCCTTTAAAAACAAAATTAAAGCGATAAACTGTTTGTAAAAAGGGTTTCGGGAAAAATTTTGATTTTTTTTTTCCCACAACCATTTGGGCCCCCCACCTCCTGTGCTTGGGGATTTTTTTGTCTTTAAATTTTAAATCCCTTCCAGGGTTTTTAAAAAGGCAGAATTTAATCTGATTCATTTTTTAAATTTTATAAATACCCCTCTGTCAAAACTTTTTTCAGTAAAAAAAACCCCCTAAAAGCCCCTAAATGTGTAAATTAACCCCAAATTTATTTTTTTAAAGAATTGTTTCTATTTGGGTAAAACAGTAAATTTGGGTTCTTGTTTTTTAAAACCCTTAAATATCCTCACCTTGTGAAGAAAAAACGATGGAAAATTTTAAAAAAACCCTTTTAAAAACGTCTAATTTTTTGCCAGCTAATTTTAAATTTTCCTTTTAAAAGGTCTTTACAACCCCCCCTAAAAACCCCATCCCTTCCACAAAAAATTTAAAAATTTTAAAATTGGTGAACGTTTCCAAATTTTTTCGCTTGGAAAAAAACCTGTTTTTGGGTAAAAGGGCTTTTTTTTTAAAAAACTTTTTCCTTTTCTGGGAGGGGGTTTGGGTTTTTTCCCCATCCCCGGCTTTTATTTAAATTTTCCCTTTCGACTAATTTGCCCGCCCGGCATAAGCTTACTTTGAAAAGGGGCCAGAGTTGAATGCTTTTCTAAAAACTTTTTTGCCCCCCTTAAAAAAATTTTAAAATGGGCTTATAAATTTAAAATTTTATGCCCCATTCAAAAATATGGTTCTAATTTCCATTTGGGGGTCGGGTTTTTCCCGAACTATTTTTTTAATTCAAAACCGGGCCCAACTTTTTTGGGCCTTAGATTCCCCGCAGTTTTTTTCTAGTTTGGGAAAAAACTTTTTTGTTGTCGCCACCCCTCTTTGCGTTTATAATCGCCCATCTTTAGTGTATAAAAAACCCCATACAAAGGGGCCTATCTAAACCCAATTTTTTTTCAAAAAACGTTACGTCTGCAAGGTTTTTTAATTCAAAAAAGTTTACACCTTAAAAGGGCAAATTTGTAACTCCCTTTTCTTCGGGCCCAGGGGCACATTTTTTTTTTAGTAGGTATTTTTTTTAATTTTAAAAAAAAATGGGGGTAGGTTACACATTTCAAAAATTTTTCCCCGCTTTGTCGGGGTTTTTAAAAATAAAATGTTTCCAAACCCCCCCAAACAAACAAAACTTTTAAACGAAAATTTGGGGAAAATTGTAAAATTTAAAAATCGCAAAAAGCATTTTTCCCGGGGAGGGAAAGGGGAATTTAAAAAAAAAAAAACAGTTGGGGGCCCCCCCAAATCATATAATTTTTAAAAATCAGTGCTCAGCTCACCCAAAATTTTACATAAGTAATGAATGAAATGCAAGATCGAGCGGTTTTTTCCTCCCTCTTTAAAGTGTTTTGTTTTGTGTAACTCTAAATCAAAATTTTGTCACTGCAAAAGCCAAAACTTTTTTAGCACCTTTTCCCAAAAAAAAAAAACCCCTCTTCTTCAGGTTTTAAATTTTAACTTTTTTTAAAGATTAAATTTTTAAAGTTTAAAGGGGATGACCGAATTTAAACTCTTTGGGCTTCTTTTAGGAGCAAAACCCTAAAAACCATCGGGGAAAAGTTTAATTTGGCAAATTTTGGGGGCCCCTGTTTTGTCAATTTTTTAAAAACCTTATTTTCCCCTTTGGGTTTTGCAAATTTTAAAACCCCAATACGATTTTGGTAAAAATTTTAAGGGAGCGCAAACCTTCGGTTCCGAAATTCGTTTTCAATACCCGTTCTAAAAAACCGAAGGACGGGTCTTGATTGTTATTGTTACAAACTTTTTTTTTTCAAAGGGGAAAAAAAAATGGTGCATTCAAATATACTTGGCGAAAAATATTCTTTTGGGGGGGGCCGAAACTACAATCTTAAAAAAAACCCAATGATACTCGACATTTCTGGGGCCCCCCGGGATTTGAAAAACCTTTCAAGTAAAGGGTGAGAAACGCCATTAAGAAAGGAATTTTCTTAACCCCCCTTAAAAAAAAAGACTAAAACCCGCAAAAGTGGGGTTTTTAGTCATCCAAAGAGTTTTTTTCCGGGAACCATTTAAAAATTTTTGCTGTGTTTGGGGCATCAACTGGGGTGGGGTGTCGTATGCTAAATTCTTTAAATCACCCTTTTGACCCTTTTGGTTTGAGGTCGTGTACGATTTCATTTCAATTCCCACCCTTCCCAAAAAATTTTATTTTGAACTGCAAGAACCATTCCCAAACGAAAAAACCCCCGGTTTTAAATCCATTCAGAAAACAGAATGGGAAATAAAGGGCCCTTTTGAAAGGATCTGTAACAAAAATTCAATATTAATGTTAAAAAAGCCCTTTAGACAAAAGTTGGATCAAAAATATGGTCTAGGAACCCCTTAAAAAATTTTTTGGGGCGGAAAAAAGAAAGAAAAAAATTTTGACGGGAAACCCTCCTTAAAACCTCTTTCTCTTCGGGGAAAACCCAAAAACTTTTCCCCCCTCGGGCCCATAGGCAAGGCAAAAAACAGCAGGGACAACTTTATTTTAGAATTTCCAAAGGGGCCAACTAGAGCGGGGAATTTAGAACGAATAAACACTCTTTTCGTACTTACTTTTGGTGTTTGTAGGTTCGCAAGCAAAAACGGAGATCGGCATAATGATCCTTTATTTGGTTTTTGGATGCAAAAAAACAATTTTTTGGGAAATTTTAAAAGGAAGGGACCCCCTTAAAACTACATTTAAAATTCCCTTTCAAGTTTTAAAAAGGGCCCAAAAATGTTTTACAAAAAACGCCAAGATGGGAAAGTAGACTTTGCTGTTGGCAGGGTTTAAAAACATGTTTGCCTTCCGACCTCAGACCCCAGATAGGAACAAAAAAAAAACTACAATAATAAAAACCTTTGGAAAGGGCAAAAAAACAGAAGGCCCCGGCCCCAAAAACGAAAAAAAAAATTTGAGCCGTAATTTTGGGCAAGCGGTAAACAACAAGATACCCCCCAAAATAAGTCTTTCCAACCCCCGCGGTTTTTAAAAACCCCAAAAGGCCCAAATTGAAGGCCCCACGAAGTACACGAAGCCCCGAACCCAAAAAGAAAAAAAATGGCCTTAAAATAAAAAAAGGGAAAAGCGCTTTTTTTTGGGAATTTTAACTGGCCCTGGGATTACCCTTCTTTTTTTTTTAACTAAAGAGAAACCCCAACTATTAAAAGAGAACAAATTTCCATAGGTGTTTCCGGCCCAAAAAAGCCAAACTACTTTTTGTTTGCAGTAGAAAAAAGGGCCAGCTAACAAAAAACCCCTAATAAAACCGGGTTAAAGGGGTTTAAAAGTTTAAACCAGAAATTTTTTTTAAAAATTTAATTTCCCCCGCAAGTAATTAAAATCTGTTTTTTTTCCCCATGATTTTATCGGGTTTGGAGGCATGGGGGTGGAGGCACTGAACTTTGACCACCGCCGCTTTTAAAGCCAAACCCCACCGTTTACTTTTTGCAAATCCAAAGGGGCTGTTATAACCCCTTGCTAAGTGCCCTTCCCTGCTCTCTAAAACGTTTTTCTAATTCGTTCTGTTAGCTTTGTGTTTTTCAATAAAACCCCTTTGGATAGTTTCTCTTTTTCTGCTCCCCTTGGGGTTTTTAATTGTTCTGGGTTTAAGTAGAAAAGGGGGGCTTCTGGGTTTTGGGTGATTTTTTCTTGATAAAAAGATCTTTTAGTCTTTGGGTTTTTTCCTTTTTTTTAATATCGGGGGAAAAAAGGGTTGGGCGTCATCAGCCTCAACGAGTTTTTTTTTTCCCTTTTTAAATGTTTCATCTATTTAAACCATTTTTTGCTAAATTGTTTGTTAATTCCCCTTGGATGGTTTTAAAGCATGATAAAGGGGCCCCCCTATTCTCGAAAGGGTAGGGGTGAGGGTCGTGTAAAAGTTTTTAAAAATTTGCGTTTTTCTTTGAAAAACGGGTTTTTTCCCCTCAAAGAAATTTAAATTAAATTTTCTTCGCTCCGGGGGGCGATTGTTTTAAATTCTTTAAGTTCCATGTTTTGCATTTGGTTACCCTTTTCGGGAGTTCCTGCAGTGTTTTTTAAAAAGTTTAAAAAACAGCCTCCCCCCCAAATTTTTGGGGTTTAGTAAGGGCCAAGGCGATTTTTTTCCCCCTTACCCCCGAGCCTTTTTTCAAATTTTTCTTTTTTTTAAAAAAAAAAACTTTGATGAGTCGGTTTTAAAGGTTTTAAGCTGAAAAAGTTGTCCTTGGTCCCCTCCTCAAAAACAAAGGGTCATTTTTTAAACTGAAAAAAATAAATTAGGGCCTAAAAAACGGGAGGTTCTTGCCCCTACCCCTTTGGAAAAATGATCTGCCTTTTTTTTCGTTAATTCCCCCGCCGAAAAATGAGGGGCCGAGCGTGTTGTCCCAAAGGGGGTCATTTCATTTTAAAAGGTCGCCCCTCCGGGAAATCTAAAACTTCAAAATCTTCATTTTCAATGCCGGGCCATGTTTTTTAAAAAATTTAAAACTTTTTTTTTTTTTTTAAAAAAAAAAATGACAAAAAAATATGGCTCGATTCTTGACCCCCCCATAGAAAAATTAAAAAAACCCTTTTGGGGCCTAAAAGGGGAAAAATAAGCGGAATAAAATTTGTTCCAAATAATCCACTCAAGGGATGCGGATCAAATTTTTTCGTTAAATTTCCCGGCCCTAGGAGCGGTTTAAAGTAAATGTGCCAGGCCCCCTGCCCCGTCAAAATTTTTCAAAATAAAAAACCCCCGTTTTTAAACAACTCCCCAAACAGGACAGTTGTACAAAAATTGGGGCGGGGCAATCTTTTAAGAAAATTTTTTTAAAACTTGGGGGCAAAAAATATTTTCTTTACTTTTAAGTTGAAAAAGAACATTTTTTTTTAAACCCCAATTTGATCTATGGCAAACCCGGGGAACCGAAAGGGTGATCTTCCCGGTTTCAAGGAATAAAAAGGAAGAACCCAAAAAACATAGAAAAAGGCCCCGCAGCAAAAAAAACCAAAAGGGGGCCAAAAACATGAACATTTGGGTTTTTTGCTTTTTGGAAAATCGTTTTTTTTTTTTTTTTTTTCCCTTTCCCTTTTGATTTTGAGTTTTTTAAAAAAAAAAAGGCCTTGCCCCAAAAAAACTTTAAGGGCTTTAAAAAAGACAGATTTTCATATGAACAAATTTTAATGACCCCCCAAAATTTGTTATTTTTTCGGGCGACACCGAAGCAAAGTACGCATTTCTGACATCTCGTTAGAGTTTAACATCGTTAAAAAACCCAAACCCTTAGCGAGGTGACCCAAAACAAAAATTAATCAGTCAAAATTGCAATATATTTACGAAAGGGGTAAATCATCATTTTAAAATATCCTAAAAGGGGGCAGATACTTAGGGTTTTTTTCAGTTTTAGTCCCACAGCAAGATCGCTTAAAAAAGGGATTTTATTGCTGGTGAAGAAGGGAAAGGGGGCCCTTCGAAAGACCCAAAAAGAAAATTTTTTTAATCCAAAAAAAACAAAAATGCAAATGTACAAAATTTAGGGTAGCCTAAACCAAAAAAACGCTAGCGGGCTTAAACCTTAAAAAAACATTTTGAAGAAAAAAGAAAAAATGTTTGGAGGGGGGAGGTTAGAAATCCAACAGTTTTAAACCCTTTTGTCCTTAAAAAAACTAAAAATCCCTTCACAGCGTTGACTTTTTCATTATTTAAAAAAACCCAAATACGGTTTATTGGATTGGGCCTAAGGTCAACGAGGATAATTTATTTTCATGGGAAAGGGGGGAAACTGCAGGGGACATAAAAAACATTCAAATTTTATTAAAGAAAAAGAGGCCGGTAAACCCCTTTTAAAGTTTTATTTGTTTTTTTTTATATGATGCGCAACTGAAATTGAAGGATAACAGATTAAAAAATAAACAATACTAAAATTTTTTTTTATTTTTAAAAAGCATGTCTGTTTAAGGTTTTATCCAAATGTGCCTACAGCACCGGAGCCCCCAAGGAAGAGTTTGTAGAAACCCCTAAAATAAAAACCTTTAGATTAACAAAATTAAAGCAAATGCAAAAAAAAACAAAAGCCAAAACCTTTTTTAAAATTCCCCCAAAAACCCCCCGAAGGTAATTTTTGCTGCCTTTTAAAGCTGTTTTAAAAATTTTAATAAATGGGGAAAAACCCCAAAGTAAGTGCACTATCAGCAGGGAAAGTTTGGGCTCTTCAACAAAAGGGGGTAGGTGCGCCCGCAGCTTTAAACCCTAGGGGTTTGTCTTTTAGCTCTCGGGCCCGTGTTTATTACTGTTTAAATGCCGGGTAAACAAAAAAAAAAAAAAACTAAAAATCCAAAAAGCAACAGCCATGGTTTAAAAAAAAAACAGCTAAACTTAGTTCGTTCAAAAAATGCAATAAAAAGCGTAGCTGACTCAAACATCACGGGGTTAAGAATTTAAAAACGTTTACAGGGGCCCATTTTGATGGGCTACAAAAGACAAAAAATTTTTAACTTCAAAAAAAAAGGCCCAGGGGAAGTTTTTTTTTTCCCAAAAGCCCAGACCCCCGAGCAGAAAAAAAAAAATGCTAAAAAAAAATAAACGAAACAAAAAAAACCGTTCTAAAAAAAAGCTTTCCCTTTAAAAACGCCACGGGGGGTTTAACCCTTTTGGTTTTAAAGAGTCCCAAAAAGGCCAAACCAAAAAAACGTTGATATTGATTTTTGATTAAGAATTTTTTTTTAAAATTTTTTAAATTTTTGATTAAAAAGGAACTCGCAAGGATAAGATTTATGAAAAACCGGACGAATTGTTTTTAAGGAATGCTTAGGAAAGGCGTTTTTCAAGAGCACAAAAAGATTTGATTTAGAAGTCATTGGAACCCGCAAAAACAGGCAAAATGTTTCTAGCTATTTCCAAGTTTTCCCGGTAAAAAAACATAGACCCGCCAGTTTTAAAGTAATGTTTGCTTTTTTAAACCACTATATAACAATAAATGAAGAAAACCAAAAAAGTCTGGGTTTTAACTAAACAAAAAGACTAAACCCTTTTTTTATAATGACTTTAAAACCCGGGGTTTGGGGAGCCCCCGCTTACACAGTTTTTATGGAGCCGCCGAAGGGAAACTAAATTAAAGGGCCCCTGGGTTGGGTAAAAGGGGGGGAAGTCTTAGAGAAAAGATTAAAAAAAAGGGTAAGTTTTGCCCCCGTTGTTGGCAAGTCTTACAATTTCCCCTTTCCCCCAGCATTTGTCGGCCCAAAAAGGGGCAGGGTTTTAAACAAAAAAGGGAATTTTAACAACAAAGCTTTATGTTTGGGGGGTTTTCGCCAAGGGGATTTCATTTTCGTCCCCCAAAAACGCAGAGAGAGAAACTAACTAAGAAAACCTTTAAACAAGGGTTTAAACTTTGGGGGGGTGTCCTTTCCCGTTAGGTTTGGGGTTTCCATTGACAGGTTGAAGAACAAAAAAAAAACCCAAAAACGTTTAAAATGTATACCCCATGGATGAGGAAACAAAATTACTGGCCCATTAAAGTGTTTCCCAAAAACAGTCCAACAAAGGTGAAAAAGGCAAAAATATGTTGAATTACTATGATTTTTCCTTTTTTTTTTTTTGGGCCGCGGGGCTACCGCATTACACAAAGATACGCACAATGAAAGGGTTTTTGGGGGCCCTTCTTTCAAAAGGGAAGGGGTTAAAACAAGAATTTTTTGCAAAAAGTTTAAAAAAAAATGGGAAAACTGTTAAAGGCCCCAAACGAACAAAAGAAACAAGTATCGGCCCCTTACTGTAATAAAAGGAACTAAATTACGGGCCCCCCCGAAAGGCAGTAAAGTTAGTTTTAAGAAAATGGGAAAACGGCTGGGGGGAAAATTTCCCCCTAAGTTGTTTAGGGGAGACTTTCCCAATCGCTTTATTGTTCCTTAAAGAAGGGCCAGCGCCACAAAAAAAATTTTGAAAAACCAAGGGCTTAAATTTAAAAATTTAAACAGAATTTTTTTCATTTTGCCTTCATTATTGGAGGTGGGGTGGCGTCATTTAACGGGCCGGGGAAATTTTACAGAAAGGGCCCAAAAAGCGGCTAGAAGATTTTTCCAAGGCATTGGGAGCAAGTGCGTAATGAATTTTTAAAAATAAAAAATCTGGGAAATTTTTCTGAAAATTTAAGGGTGACGGCCCGAAGCCAACCAAAAGTAAAAAAATCAGCCAAAACCCTTTGTTGGATTTTTGCGGGTTTTTGAAATTCCCGTGGGAAGCCAATCCAAAAGTAAGAGCCAAGAACCCATTAGCGGAAAGTTTAGAGGGGCAGCGCACAAATTTAAAAGCAAAACCCTTTAACTAAAGGGTTTTAACCAAAGAAAATGGAAATGGGGCCCTCTTCTTTCATAACTTTCGGGGGTTACGGGGCTTCATCTTTTTTTAATGAAACCTTTGGGGGATGCCTTTAAAGGGTGCATTCATTTTCCCAGTTCCCCCTTTTAAAAAGTACTGTGTTTCACTTTAAAAAAACATGTCTTTTTATACTCTATGCAACACATTTATTGGGTTCATTAGAAATCCTTTTGCTATGTCCTTAAAGTCTTGCCCCCAAAAACGGAAAAAATATTTTGACCCAAAAACCCGTTAGAAAAAGGGTTTTTTACCCCTTTTGAATTTCAGAACAGTTGGGAAAAGGGTTGATGAAATACCCCTTCCGGGCCCAAAGGGGGGCGTTTTTTTTCTAGTTCAGTGGAAAGGACATCAGTGATTCTGATTTAAAACCCCACCTTTAAGAAGCTGGGGGGAAATTTGAGTTTTAAAAAAGATGGGAGACTATCATGACCCCATACTTGATGGGTGATACTTGGGTTTTTTGGGGGGGTCTTTTAAAAAATTTCAGAAAGACCTGCAGAAAAAATTTCAGCCTGGTTTCCTGCGCATTAATTTAAAATTTTGCGCCCGGGATGAGGTTGGGGTTGCTTTCTTAAAGTTTAAATGGGGTTCAGATTTTATTTAAATTTTCCCGACCTACCAATGATTTTTAAAGAATTTAAAAAAGGATTGCGTGGAGGGAAAATTTGAAGGGGGGTCCCCCATCAAAATTATTTTTGCCAAAAACAAAAAAATAAATTGGGCGCTATGATCCAAGTTTAAAAGGGGCTAACTATCTTTAAGTATTTAGATGCAAAAAAATTTTGTTTTGGGTGGGGGTATGGCGCCCCTCATCCCCTTACGGGAAAATTTTAAAATGCCACAAGGGTGGGCAGTAAAAAAACCCAAAATTCAAAAAACATTAAAGGGGTTGGAGCAGTTTTAACCCCCCAGATTTAACCGCGTGGATACATTTTTTAGAAGTTGACTTAGAATATTTCCCCAGGAACCTTTCCTGACCCCACAAATGACTACCCCTTTGCGGCAGGGAAAAATCTAAAAAAAAGCAAAAACAGAACCTTTCCCAAACTTGCTGCCTAATCTTCGAGGCAAAAAAAAAATTTTTAGCATTTTACCAAAACTTTTTACAATTTAAAAAAAGAAATGGTTTGAAGTTTCCCGCAGTTTAGCATAATTGTTTTGAACAAGAAAGAAGAAACCAACAACATGAAGAACACGGTTTTTCAGAAATAAAAACCCCAGATTTCTTCAGAAAAAAACTTTTTTCCCCAAATTTATGAAAAACAAAAAGTTTCGGAAAAAGGGCTTGGGGGAAACCCCACAAGCGGGAAAAAGATTTTTCAGATTGGTCACCCCAAAAGAAAAAGAAGCAATTAACCCGACTTTAAAAAATAATTAAACAGGCCCTTTTGAAGATTTCAAGATCATCTTTTTGCATAATGATGAAAAAAAAGAAAGGGCAAAATTTGGGCAAACCCGTTTTATTGGGGGGTTTTCCCCTTTTAAAAATTAACAAAGCTTTTGGGTGTTAGAAATTTTTATGGGCTACTTTTAAAAAAAAAATTTCCCCGAGTCCAGATTTCTTTAAAAAACGATAAAATTTTAAAAAACAAAAAAAAACGAAGTAGGAAAGGGGGATGCAAAGTTTTGATTTCAAACGGGTTACCCTAAAAAATTGCCTTACAAAATTTAATTAATAACAAGAAGGTTTTTGGGAAAATGAAAGGTTGAATTATCCGGGGGGGGGTGATTTAAAGGGGTTTTTTATGGGTTTTAAAAGGCGAAAACGTAAAAGTATTTTCGAGCCCGGAGAAAAATTTAAATTTAAAAAGCAAAGGGAAAAACTCGGGAAAACGTTTGGCGTCAAACATAACACCCGGCAACTACAAAGAAAACCTTTTTTTTGGCAATAAGGGTTTTTTATCAAAGACAAACGTAAAAAATTTCCCCATTAATCTACTTTAGATGAACACAACTGTTTTTAAACAAAAAAGTCAATAGATAGAACAAACACAAAAACCCGGGGGTTTTTTAATCCCCGAGTTATTTATATTTCAATCCCGGGGGAAATGGAGGGGCCGCATAAAAAAAAGGGGGGTTTATATTTTTTATCAACTTTTAAAAATTTTAAAATCCAAAAAATAGCTTTATCCAATTCAAAAAAAAACTTTTCTCATGTTTGCTTTTTTGCGTTCGAAATTTTTTTTATTATTTCAAAAAAATATTCTTTTTTTTCCCCAAATTTGGGGGTTTTGGGGGTTCAGGCGATCTGGAAAAAAATTTTTTCCGCAAATTTATTAATCCCCGAAAAAAGTTTCCTTAATAGCAAATTTCACCCTGAAAAGATTTCCCCAAAAAATTTTTTAAAAGGGCTCTTTTCCTTTTTCCCTTCTTGTTTCCCTTCTGATTCCCTTTTGAGCTTCCCTTTTAATCCAAAATTTTTTTAAAAGTTAAAAATTTAATTAAAACGGAAAAAGTTTCGGGGGGGGATTATCTTGCAGTTCTTTTTTCCAAAAGACTTTGAGGAGCCGGGTTTTTTTGTTGTTTTCAGTTTCCCCCGTAAATAATAAAACGGGGGGGGATTCATTTTTTACAATTCTTTTTATTTCCTATGGATCCAAACCTCCAAACTGGATTTGGTTTTTCCCGGGATGCCCCCCCCAAGGTTTTCCCCTTCCGCTTCCCCCGGTTTAAAAAAAAGGTACCTTTTCTTTTAAAAACCCAAAAATTTGGGAAAAAGGGTTTGGGTGGATAAAAAACTCTCCTTAGCAACATTTTTTTTTTTTTCTTTTGATTTGCTTGTACGGTTTTTTTGCCCTTTAAAATTTTTCTTATTATTTTTTTCGCGCAAAACTGAGGGCAGGGCTTCTAACCCATTCTGTGTTGCGAGAATTGTCAATCGTTTCTGTGTTAAATGGTTTGGAGAAAAGCCTTTCAGATAACTTTTTTTGTTTTTAAAAATTTTAACTAAAGCCGTGATCTGTGAACCCCCCCTGGGAAAGCCTCTTTTAAAGGTTTAAAATCTGTGTTTTTTAAAAATAATTGATTCATTTTTTGGCCCTTTAAAAAATTCTTTTCCCAACATTTGACCTTTTAACTGCGGGGGTTTTGTTAGCGGAAACCCCGTTGGTATTTTCCCCTTTTTTAAAGGCAAAAGCAAAAAGAGAAGCACCCCTTTTGTGTTAATGGTTTTTGCAAACTTTTTTTTATCTTTAAGCCATGTCAAGGGCTGTGATGGTACTTAAAAAATCCCCTTTTTTGTCTTTTAAGTACCCGAGGGTTAAAAATAGAAGATCCCAAATTTTATGGGTGTCTTTTTGGGGATTGGATTCACAAAGTGTGGCTCTGTATTCGGTTCTAGGCGCAGGGAAAAAAAAAAATTTTCCAAATCGGGTTGTTTAGATAGCCCCTTCTTTTGCTGTTTGTTTACTAAACTCCCGTGTTGGGTTAGCTTTTTAAAAATTTCCCCGTTTATTCCCTTTTCCCAAAATCCCTTTGGGGGGAATAATGATTTTGTTTTTTTTTATTAGCCAATATTTGCCAAAAAAAATACACAAAAGGGCAAAAGGGCCCAAAACATAAACACGATTTTTTGATCTTTTTTTTTGTTTTTTGTGGTGAAAAAAATCGCTGAATTTTTTGGGGGGGGCAATGTCTCGATTGGGTTTTCCGGGTTTCTAGAAAATAATTTTTTTATTGCTTGTCAACATCTTTAAATGTGTAAGCTGCATGTCCCTGTTTTTTCAGGTGTTATTAATAAAATCTAACTGCTCAATTCTCTGCTTTCATAGTTATCTTGGGGCTGCAGCTAGTTGCCCACAGCTTTGTTTTGTCTTTTTTTCTCGCCGCATCCGTATTTACTAAACGTAATTACTTCCGCTAAATGCAAATGCATCACCACAGCGCCGCCTATCATCATTACGAGTGAAGCCATTTTTTATAAATGTATTTTTTTTTTTACATATTTATACTGTCTGGAATTAAATTTCCCTTTCTTGACTAGAAATCTTTCGTGGCAAACGAAGCTGTAATAAAAGCGATTAGCTTTGCTGAGTCTTTAAAGTCTAGTTTGCCAAGAAACTGCGGCTTTATTTTTAACAGCTTTTACCAAGCATCGTGTATCCTACACTTAGGCCCCCAATAACAGCAAATGGTATACAAGTTGGCGACAGTTTTTTTCGGTGCTCATTTTTAAAAAAAAAATAATTATAATTAATAAAAAAAAATGAACACGATGATCTGCTAGAGCTACAGAGCGGCCCAAACCTTCCTGAACTTATGAATGACCAAGTTGATGACCACGCTATTATGCCCAAAAAGGAAAGGCTGTATTCTTTGGCGCATGTGGAAAAACAAAACAGTTCCTCGAACTGAATTCAGCATAGAACAGATTCAACAGATGTCGCCACAAACATTGTAAAGTATCATAACAGGTATGAAGCGCAGCTGGGGTCAAGAATGGTAAAAAGTGTGGGGCAAACGGTTCTTAGTTTGTACACTAAACTAGTCAGTAGATTTGCTCCCATTGATTCTGAACAAGATCTTACGTATGATTTAACGCAAGATCCAGTTTTAACAAAGTCATTAGAGTCTCTAGGATGTGATTTGTATTACAGATTTGGAACATTGTTATCGCCGTTAATCATGGGATTAATAACTTTTAATCATATAGATTTTATTTCCCTTCAAAATGACCGAGCCAGAAAATCAGCAGAATCAGAAAACACTGAATCAGGTGGAGAAAGTAACCAAGCCAGAAAATCAGCAGAAAACACTGAATCAGGTGGGGACCAGTGAAAAGCATCCTGGGCGTGTTAAAGCAGGAAGAAAATTAGCAGAGTGGAACAGACAAAAAAAATTAATGTTACAGAATATAACTCATAATGAAAACATAACACCGCCAACGCCAGAACAAGTTGATTCAATGCCAGCTATAAAAACTCCATGTGATTCAAGACCTACAGCGCCAAAGTCTTCATGGAATATTGAACTTAAAACTGTTGCCATTTTTGGCGCCCTTGCTGCTGCTGGGGGCGGTTATTACTGTTATAAAATATATAAACAATGGCACCCAAAACAAAAGCAATCAAAAAAATCTGAACCGCTAAATACAGAAAACAACAGCACGCCAGCACCGCCAATAACAAAAGATCATTTTGATCCATTTCAAATGGAATAATATTTTAAGAACTTAATTTTAAAATTTTTTGATAAAAATAGATCATGGCGTATTATAAAATGATGGTGTCAATAAATAAAGACATGGAGTCTATAAAAGACATTTCCATAGACCAGAATTGTAATCAATGCGGTTGCTTAGGATGTAAGAACTTCATTAAGATCTATGCTAACCGATCTCGCGCCAAAGACGCTGAGCAAGACATCCTTAACGATGGCGCGTTTTTTGAGGCGTGTGTGTACTATATTAGACATTTACTATTTAAGATAAAAACATAGATTGTCTTGTTTTTTTGATAATTATAAGATAACTTAAATAAGAACTTGGTTGTACTTAGTGGATAACTTAGTTATGATCTTAGGTTAACTTGAGTAAGAACTTGAGGATGACTTGAGGACGACTTGAGTAAGAACTTAGAAGTGACTTGAGGATAACTTGAGGACAACTTGAGTAAGAACTTGAGGATGACTTGAGGACGACTTGAGTAAGAACTTAAGTAAGAACTTAGAAGTGACTTGGGGTGACTTGAGTTAAGAACTTGTGGATGACTTGAGGATGACTTGAGGACAACTTGAGTAAGAACTTAGAAGTGACTTGAGGATAACTTGAGTAAGAACTTGCGGATGACTTGAGGATGACTTGAGGACAACTTGAGTAAGAACTTAGAAGTGACTTGGGGTGACTTGAGTTAAGAACTTAGAAGTGACTTAAGTGTGTGCATGCGCGGGGTGGGAGGTGGGGCAGGGGGGTGTGCGCGCGGCTTTGATTATTTATAAGAAATGGATGTTCAGAATATAATATATTTATTATCAGTAAAACAGTAAACAACAACAATAACAATAACAGAATATATACAAGCACGATCGCACGCACACACGCACGCACACACACACACAGGGGCGCTTGGCTTAATGCCAAAGTTGCTCCTTGAAGAGCGGTTTTGGGGCGCTGCCAATGAACGTTGACAGCACAGTGCGTTCTCTGATTGAGTGGGGAGAAGGCGGTTAAGGCGCTTGGCTTAATGCCAAAGTTGCTCCTTAAAGAGCGGTTTTGGGTTGCGGCCAACTGAGTTTTGACAGCACAGTGTGTTCTCTGATCGAGTGGGGAGAAGGCGGTTAAGTTTTTGTGTCTACAAATTGTTATAGAAAGTGTACAATTAGATGGAATCCGAGAGTTCCCAGGAGTCTGACTTACTTAGAGAAATAAAATCAGAGCCTTTGTAAGTGAAGCGGAGCATAGGCACAGCCAAGCCACTCGGTGGTTATGCATAACCGTTATTTTTAGACCCACGTCATGCGTTTGTGGCGTTCACTGAGAGGGTTGCAGGGCAGTTGTTCGGTGGTTATGCATAACCGCTATTTTTAAACCCACGTCATGTGTTTGTGGCGTTCACTGAGAGCCTTGCAGAGCAGTTGTTGGAGGGCAGTTAGCGAACAGTGCTACACCCACTATAATTAGCCAGTAACAACACCGGCCCTGTCTGGGCCCAGCCCGAGTCGTGTTCCGCGTCGTCTGCTTTGCCGTTGTGTCACGAACACCACAAGGCGGAGAAGTTTTCTGAACTACTGGTAGTACACCTGTCACTGAACATTTGGAACTTTTTGAATAATCATTTCTTCAAAAGTTAAAAGCTTTTCAAAGTTACTCTAATTAAATTAAATTAAATAATTGTTGAAGAAACAAAAACAAAATGCTTCCTTTGGCTTTGAGGGAGGAGAACAAGGCTCACTACTCAATTTATTTCTCAAAAACTTTGCCATGGCCTCATAATAAACAATGTATTTTTCCACAAGATTGGTCTGTTGATCAGACAGCGTAACTGTTACTATTTTAGAAGCCTGTCACAGTAGTTCAGAAAACTTGACAGACAGGCGGTTATATATAGCTGTTTCTGTTTTATAACCGCGTCATTCCAATCGTCAGTAGTTCACAAAACTTGCCAGCATTAACCGTTGCTTTACGAGCTGCTTCAATCATTTTTCAAAGTATCTTATATTTTCATGTAAAGCATTCTTTTCTTCCTCTGTCCACAATTCCGTTGGTGTTGGCGGCGGTAATGGGAGCTATATTTTGTGCCATATGCAAACACTTCTCTCGCAGAAAAAGCACCGTCTTCACACCACCACAGCACTGGAGAAATGAACAACAAGTGCTGGGCGGAAATGTCGTCACTACTAATCAGCTGATTCTATCTAGTCTTGTGATTGGCCGGACATGACATCAGCCCATCGCGTGATCCGAAAATTGTCATGTCCGGCCACGTAGTAAGTAATCGGATAGTGCAGAGTCCTTAGGTAGGCCGGCAACTAGCAATTAAAGGCTTACCTGCCCCCACCGTTTGTATATGGGGCGCGTTCAGCCACGGCTGCTTTTCCCCTACATTACTCTATGGGGCGTGTTCAGCCGCGGCTGCTTTTTCCCCTACGTTACTACGCTACGTTTTTGGTTATTGAAGTCTTACTTGTCAGAGAACGGAGAAATGCAGGTTCTAGAGTCGCCCGTCAAAACTGGTTGAGACCGGGTGAGCTAGAACCTGCATTTCTCCGTTCTCTTACCAGTTTAAAATAGGATTTTAAAATGGAATAATTAAAAACCTACTAGCTTGTTTCAAGCTAAAACGCTCACCTCAGGGTATACAATTTGGGCACGCCACCGGTGTTATATATTATGGTGTGTGGGCATGTGAGTTCTGTGCGTGTGGCACGTGGCCTGCAGGTTTTTTCTTTTTGGGGGCGCGTTCAGGGGGGACGTGTTACGGAATGGTGCATTGACAAAGATTTCCATTTATGCCTGCAATTGTTTATCATTTCTACTTTAGAGTTCAGGGATGCTAGGTGGGATTTACATAATATCAGCCACTTTTCTGTAGTACATAAGTTGCATTTTTTAGAAATCTTGTTGTATGGTGTTGCTCTTTGATCGCTTCTGATCGCTTAGGGTTCAGTCCTTCTTCCTTGTGCTGAACCCTAAGCGATCTGAAGCGATCAAAGCTAAGTGAATTTTCGTTGTTTTATTCGTTTATATATCACCTGACGAAGACCTAAGAGGTCGAAACGCGTTGTGTTTTGTCTTGTGACTCGTTTGTCCACGTTCTCTGGGCAGTTCGCTAACATTTATTTAAGATTTGTATATATATATATATATATATATATATATATATATATATATATATATATATATATGTTGTGTGTGTGTGTGTGTGTGTGTGTGTGTGTGTGTGTGTGTGTGTGTGTGTGTGTCATATATGAAAGGAGTCTTGTTTAATTGCAGTCCGGCGGGTTTTTCATTGTTGTTATTGTTGTTATTACAGATGTATAAAATGGCATTGTTAGAATTGGAGTTGCAACTTAAAACTAGAATGCATACATAAATTTTAGTATTGCTGCTATGACTACTGAATTATTGATATTCTTGATAACTGTTATTGATGTTATTATTGCTAATATATTGGTCACTGCTATCATGATAACTATTATTATAATCATTATTATCATTATTATTATTATCACCATCATTACTAGCATATCAATATTAATATTACCAGTATTTTTATCAATGTTAATACTATGATAGTATTGTTACTATTGTGATCACTGATATTGTGATATTATCTTGTATTGTATTGGATTATATTGTGAAAAATAACTGTGGAAGAGAATGGATAATTCAGCTAAATAGAACATATGCATACATATAGAGATCACTGTGAATGCTGATTGTACAAATGTTTGTTTTGTTTGTTATATATCCACTGTTTAAAGGAATGAACAATATAACTAAATCTAAATGAATGTAAGCGTTCATTTTGCCTCAAAGGGAAGGGTTGAGGGGGAGGGGGGGCGGAGGGCAGTGTGTGTGGTCAGTGATATGTTTGTTCAGTTGTTAATGTAATTTCGATCATTTAAAATTATCAGATTTATTTGATCATGTCTTTGTTTGGGATCTTGATTTGCGATTTCACTTTTCATTTATTTTGTTCCGTTAAAAAAATCTTCAAACCAATGTTATAATCATTATAATCAAAATACGTTGCATGATTGTTGATGGTTGTTGGAATGAAGAATAAAAATGTTTAAAACAGAGAAAAAAAAGGAAAAAAAAATGCTGTTTCTATGCCCATGTGTAGATCGTTCATTCATATGCGCATTTGCATGCTAGTCACTGTGCGTGCCATTGTCCTCGTTTCAGAGGTCGCCTACATTCACCAAGGCAGATACATTTCAGAACTGATGCCCTTTCCGTTCAGTCCCAGACAGAACCGTCCTTTTTGAGTCATTGGATTTAATGTACACCCCACAATTAGATTCATTTAAATGTAATGAACATAAACTGACGGGGTCTGTGTGATGATACTTGGAGGAAGTGAAATGCAAAATACAGGTGGGGGGGGGGGTGATTTTATAGTCTTGTAAATATACTGGGGACAGGTACTACCTATGTTTTCCGGTCGTTTTGGTTGTTTGTATTTATTCCTTTCCTAATTATCCTGGGTGGTGGATTATGAGGCCGAAGTGTTGATGGTGATTGATAGGTAAATACTCGTTACAACGCCTTTTTTGTCTCCAGCATTTGTGGGCCTCGGCAGTTTGTTCACTTGGTCTACTGTTTTATTTACATGGTTTTTATTAGGATATAGTCAGTGGAAGTCGCAGTTTAAGGGATGAAGACCTGATCTGCAGTACTGTTATGCAGCTGCTCTATCTCCTCCCCTCCCCTCCCCCCATTTGTGTGTCTTTGATCCCATACCACATTCACCTCTGGAAAGGAGCGGCCGAGGGTCAAAGCCTGTCTGGAAGAAACGTGTATGATCCGCCCACGACCTCCCAACCTGCGACAAGCGATGTTAATCACTGATCCATGTACAATTTCCATTTTTCTTTGACCTGTACTGATGGAAAACAAAGTGATGGTGAAAAGTTTACTTCGGATGGTAAACACAAGCACTGGTGGAATTAGAAACGACTGTTTGGTAACATAAATCACTAGAAAGATTATAAATTCTCAGTATCCCTTCACTAAAAACAGTGCTTCTATCATTCTAAAATTATAGTTGATTGAGTTTTGTCGTCCACAGAAAACACCTCAAATGAGAGAGAGAGAGAGAGAGAGAGAGAGAAAGAGAGAGAGAGAGAGAGAGACAGACAGACAGACAGACAGACAGACAGACAGACAGACAGACTGACAGACTGACTGACTGACAGACAGAGACACAGAGAGACACAGAGAGACAGAGACAGACAGAGACAGACAGACGGACAGACAGGCAAACAGATAGAACCACAGAGAGAGAGACAGAGACAGAGACACTGACACTGACACTGACACAATTTTATTGCCATTAGCAAACGGCCCTGTTAGCAAGGGGTCATATTTGGCAACAGCGACTAAAAAGGAAACAAGTGCAAAGACTTCCCTTGTGATGTTACTGACTCTCCATACATATAACTTACAAAAAAAGGATCAACGAATCAAGCACCCATCCATCCACACGACCCCCTTTCCCACACACACATATACCCACACACGCACGCGCGCGCGCACAATATATCATTGACATAGACTATCAGGTTACAGTAAGTGATTACTACTGAGCCAAGGCACCTTTAAGCAAATGATTATCTTTTTCATTCGTTATATTGTTTTTACCAAAAGTGCTAGCTTCTGCGATATATTTTGCAAATTCTATTACAATGTTCTCGTTTCCACTTGATTAAATCGCTATTAAATCTCTCCTTTGAGCAACTGATCCATTGAAAATTTTACAACCTCTGAGGATATTAGCATATGCGGGACAATCAAACACAAAATGTACTTCATTCTCAACACTGTCTCTTTCTCTACACATTTGACAAGATCTATTATTTGATTTCTCGAACCAGCTTTGGTTTGCGTTAAGACCGAGCGTTCTGGTTTGAAATTTTGCTAAACTATATTTATGCCATTTATGCGTTATATACTTTTAAGAGATTTCTCTGCTTATAGATTACTTTTATATGAGAGAAACTAGTCGTGTTTATCCTTTCCATCCATGCCAGCATGCCAGTTTTGCTCATAAGTACAAATTAAACGGTCCTTGAATTCAGAAATAAATTGTGCTTTATTACCGACTCCTTGTAACAACCAAACTATGCCAAAACCATTCTCTGTCAATATTTCTGGATACAGGAGGCCTAGTTAAATTTTCCATTTTCATGTTGCAACATGAGCATTTCATACGCCTGAGCACAGAGTCTGGTTATTGGTAGGTTTACTAATTTCAGCCAATATTCAATACATCTAACATAAGTTATAATAAATAGAGGGTATCGTCCACTTTCGCCATAAACCATTTTATTTGATGCGTGCAAGGGTACGTGGATAATACGTTTTATTGCATAGGTATGAACGTTTTCCATTTGGCTGTTATCCAACATACTCCAGACTTCTGATGCATATGTCAAAATAGGCTGTATCTCTGAATCGAATAATTTCCAAAATAGATTCACATCGTTGGAGTTCATTTTTTTCATAGTCCTCAGAATATCCATGACACCTCTCTTTCCCTTTCTGCACATCTCAAGCCAGCACTTACTCGAGCTTAATTTTGTCGTGAATAACATCCCAAGGTGCTTGTCACTCTAACTTCTAATCCACCATAAAACCATCTTTCATATTTCGATAGAAAACCACCATGTCGAAAAACCATTACATTAGTTTTGTTTAGGTTCACCGTTAATCTTAACCTATCTGATTCCCTTTTCAGTGTGTCTCACTGATTTTGCAAACCAATATGGGTATCTCTAGGAGGAAAACATCATCAGCGAAAAGCATTAGAAATTTGTCAGGAGAACCAGGTAACATTTGTATTCCCTGTTTCCCTTCCCCCGATATCTCTGTCGCTAATTCGTTTATGAAGAATGTGAACAAAAGTGGGCTAAGCAGACACCCTTGTTTCACTCCCCGCGCGCGGGCAGCTGAAATAATCGGTATAAGTACCTTTCTCTCGAACACATGCAAGAACAGACTCATACATTCCATGAACAGCTGCATACAACTTCCCATTTACGCCATTATTCCTCAAAATACACCATAGAACATTTCTGTTGACTGAAACGTGTGTCCGTGTGTCCGTGGTCAAAATGTGTTCCACTCGCTCCAGACAAAACTACTGGGCCGATCTTTCTGAAAATTTGTAGGTATGTTCATTATGGGCCACGGTGATGCCCGATGTTTTAGTTTACTGCTATAGCCGTTACTAACGGCTGTAACGGCCTGTAGCGGTTTTTCTTCTTTATGGAATATCTCAGATGTCACACTGTCACTTTTGCACACACGCATTCATGACAGCATTTACTCCATACGCACACGCAATCTTTCCAATCAACCAAAAGGCGCACTACCGAATGTTTTTCTTCTCCCCCTCTCCTTCAGGAGAAACACTTTACTAAATCACATCAAACAATTTATAAACAGATTTTATACATGCATCCTTGTAACCAATTTTCCCATTTACATCAATACAAGTTTCTGTAAAGTCATGGCCTTCACATAACACTGGCCCAAGATCCAGACCAGGAGAATAATCAATTCTTTCAATCATTGATGCTATGCCTGCATCAGATATAAGACTCGTTCCATACTGTCATGATTCCCTGTCTCTCTCAGACATCGTATCGCCCCCTTGAATTCTCCCGACCCGAGATATGAGTTCCGACTCCTCTCCCTCGACTTCTCCTGTCACTGGAGAGATGATGAGTTCCAACTCCTCTCCCTCGACTTCTCCTGTCACTGGAGAGATGATGAATTCCAACTCCTCTCCCTGGGGTCTTTAATTGCTGGGGCTGAACTACCGGTGTGTTCCCCACACCATGGCCATCTTTAACCACCTCACGGGGTGAAAAGTGAAGGGCGAAGGGCGAAGG
>CM031612.1:13770628-13780628 GCA_018398815.1 Conus ventricosus | reverse complement strand
CGTTGGGGGGACGTGATGAGGCAGCCGCCGTTTCTCTCCAGGTTCATCTGTTGGTAGCTATCGTGAGGAGATCCGGCATGGTCCTTTATATTTTCGGACCAGCCATTTCTTTGCCGTCCTGGTCTGCGCTCTCCTTCAACGGTACCTTGGAGGATGGTTTTGGAGAGTGTGTTGTGACGAATGACGTGACCAAACCATGCTATCTTCCGTCGTTTGATAGTTGCCAGAAGTGGTTCATGGGGCCCAACTAGGTTAGTGACCAGGTTCCGCACATAATAATTGGTCTTGTGTTCTTTGTAGGAGACGATATTGACCTCATGGGGCAGCAACACCGAGCTCCAGGATCTTACAAACAGACTTGTCACAAGAGCAAGTGCCTACGGCATGGAGGTCAGCACAGAGAAGTCAAAGGTCATGGTCAACAGCATGACTAACAGCAATGTCAACATAACCATGAATGGTGAGCCCCTGGAAGAAGTGACCAGCTTCAGGTACTTGGGAGCAACCCTGTCCAAAGATGGCACCTGCACAGCAGAAATCCGAATCAGGATCAACTCCGCAACAGCAGCGATGGCCAGACTGAACAGAGTGTGGAAGAGCAACATCGAATTCCACACAAAATTCCGGCTCTACAAGTCACTAGTGGTCTCCATCCTGTTATATGGTTGTGAGACATGGACACTGATGGCCGAAACAGAAAGAAGAATCCAGGCGTTTGAGACCAGGTGCCTGAGGAAACTACTCCGCATCTCCTACAAAGAACACACGTGTATTCATCTATGTAAAATGGATCAGAGAGAAAATCTCTATGTATTTGTTTATTTTTCGATCGATTTACGGATCAGAAGCTTCCCCGCAAAGAGAGACAGTTGTGACGCGGTCGCCCCGAGAACCGATGTCTCTTCCTGGCATGGTAGGATAGTGATTTGACAAGATAATCCTCCCTCCGTGGAGAGCAGTGCAGGCCATGGGTGGAGATGAAATGTGACAGGAGGCATCCATCTCTGACTAGCCCCCATCTAATGCACTGTGTTTGATTCAGATAGAGTCATCTGTCACAGCGTTTCCTTAGGGGGATCAGTATCTGTCTGTGATATTGTGTCCAGGACCTTGTGGCAATGTACATCGCCTCTCGCCGATCGTTGTCAAAGAGTCGTCTTTCTTCCTTGTTCTCTCTTTATTCATCTTCTCTCTCTCTCTCTCTCTCTCTCTCTCTCTCTCTCTCTCTCTCTCTCTCTCTCTCTCTCTCCCTCTCTCCCTCTCTCTCTCTCTCTCTCTCTCTCTCTCTCTCTCTCTCTCTCTCTCTCTCTCTCTCTCTCTCTCTCGGGGTTGTGAACTGGTGTTTTTTTCATGTGTAGTCGCACTTCCATTGCTCTGTTATTTGTCATTCCGTTTGAATGGATTAAGAAAGATTTGTGCCACAAGATTTGTGCAGTGATTCCGTAAGGACCAATGCCTTCAAGTGCCACCAATTTCAGGGCGACATGTGGTTGCTTTCTGCCGATTTTTCAGTTCTTCATGGCAAAATGGGCAAAGCAGAAAGTTGTTAATGTGGGTCGCCATGCTTCGTTTGAAGTGCAGAATAGACGGTGCTCTGTCATGTTTGCTCCTCTCCTATTTGTTCTGGGGGAGTTTACTTCTCCAGTGCGGTGATGTTGAGAGCAACCCAGGACCCAACTCATCGCAGACGAGGCAGACCCGACTGACCAGCCGACCTAGCTTGGAGAGGCCTGGTCATCCACACGACGGAGCATCCAACCAACCAGGGAGAGACTTGTCGCTTCACGACGTCATGAGTAAGCTAAACTCCATGGAGAGTAAAGTTGACGGGAAGCTTGACGACGTGAAGCAGGACATGCATGTCGTACGAAAGGACTATGCTGCCATGCAGGGGGAGCCGAGGGGCTTACGGGAGGAAGTCAGCCAGTTACGTAAGGAGAACCAGGATATGACAAAGAAAATGGAGGACTTAGAAAGGAAGACTGACGATCTCGAGGGGCGGTCTAAGAGAAACAGCCTCATCTTCTATGGACTGCCTCGGACAGAAAATGAAACTTCGGCAAACTGTGAAAATGTGCTTAGGGACCTCTTCACAGACAAATTAGACTTGACTAAAGATGTTGAATTTGATAGGGTCCATCGACTGAACAACAAGCCGGACTCTCCTGTGATTGCACGCTGCGTGTTCTACAAGCAAAAGGTGAACATTCTAAAAGCGAAACGCAAACTGCAAGGAACTAACATTTTCATAGGTGAGGACTTCTCCACCAGGGTGCGCGACCTCAGGAAAAAGTTAACTCCTTACCTTAAAATGGTCAGAAGTGACGGTAAACGCGCTATGTCGGTTTTATTCTTTGCTTATATTATTGATAAGTCCTTGTTTGGCACAATAAAACATGTTATGTATGTGTGTGCATATATTCCTCCAGAAGGTTCGCCGTATTATTCTTTTCTTCTTTTTTTTTTGGATAGGGAAAATGGAGTTTCCTTGCTAGAAGAATTTTTGTGTGATTGTTTACTTTTGATTAAAGATGATGTTTTTGTGATTGTAGGTGGTGACCTGAACAGCAGAGTTGCAAAATTTTCTTGTGATTTTGAGGAAAACGCGCCTGAAAACGGTAATCAGTATAAAAGTGGACCACTACAAGTTCGAAATTCAGAGGACCTTGTTTTGAACAATTATGGAAAATTATTGCTCAATATATGTACTGCTTTAAAACTGTGTATTGTAAATGGTGTGTGTAAGGGCGACCTTCAAGGTCGCTACACATACATATCTGACTGTGGTAGCAGTGTTAACGATTATTTTTAATGTCTTTTGATTTGTTCTCCATTATCACTAACAGCTGTGAGATGTATGTATCTGACAGAATTGAATCCGATATGAATCTTACTTCCCTGTGTTAAACGACAACTCTTCTCAAGTAAACAACAGGCGCTTTATAATTGAAACATTTGTATGGAATGAAGGTAATATTGATTTGTTTAAAAGTTTAATTCTTTCTGATGAAATTCAAGTGCGTATGCAAGAGGCAGTATGGCTGGTTGATATTAATGTCGAAGAAGCATTAAACATTTTCAGTTGTTGTGTAAAAGAGGCTGCAGAATGTATGAAAAAAGAGATTAGCGTCGGAAAATATCCAAAAGAAGATGACTGGTATGATATGGAATGCCGAGCTAACAAAAGAAATGCTCGTAATTTATTAAAGAAATTTCGACGTTCTTTATCCGAGCCGTCACGCGAGTCCTACTGCAAAGCAGGGCGAGAATATAAACATCTGTTAAAAAGAAAGGAAGGAACAATATAATGATGGTTTGCTGACAGAACTATTCCAATCTGTAGATAGTCAGAAAGAGTTTTGGGATTCTGTGCACAAAATTTCAGGAAAAAGAAAACACCCGTAAACATGGTTTCATCATTTTAGAAATCTGCTTGAAGGAAATGATCATTCTCATGATGATCTTGTTAATGAAATTCAAATGAATGACACTGAATACGATGATGACAATGTAAACCGTCCTATTTCTAAAGAAGAAGCTTTAGTGGCTCTAAGAAAGATAAAACCTCGGAAAGCTGCCGGCCCAGATGGAATTGTAGGTGAAGTTATAAAAACTGCTTGCCAGTCAAACGTATTTCTAGAGTTTTTGGTTAAATTCTTAAATTCCTTATTTGATCAAGGGATATATCCCAGATCTTGGTCAGAATCCATTGTCATTCCATTGTTCAAAAAGGAGATGCAAACGACCCAAATAATTACAGAGGTATTTCATTGTGTAATGTGTGCAGTAAATTGTATAGTGCGGTTATTAACGTGAGATTACAGGAGTGGGTAGTGGGTAGAAGAACATAATATTACGGGAGAATACCATGCTGGGTTTAAGAAAAACTATTCTACTGTTCACATATATTCACAGTGATAGCATTTTTACAAAAACAGTTTTGTTTAAATCGTAAATTATATGTTGCCTTTATTGATTTTGAGAAGGCTTTTGATTCAGTAAATAGAACTTTATTATGGCCTGTCTTGCTGAAAAACGGTATTCATGGGAAACATTATAGATGTGTTATAAGTATGTATGAATGTGTGAATGCAAGAATGCGATCTGGCGCAGCTTTAACAGAGTAAACAAAATGTACTTCTGGTGTGAAACAGGACGATGTCAGCAGTCCTGTATTGTTTTCTGTATTTATTAATGAATTGACACAGGAAATAATACGTCGTGGAAGGCACGGTGCACATTTCATAAACGATGCTCTAGAGATTTTCATTCTCCTTTTAGCTGATGATGTGGTCTTGTTATCAGAAACAGTAATAGGATTACAAACTCAGTTAAACACTTTACAAGGTGTCGCTGCTTCATTACAGTTAAAAGTCAACTTGTCAAAAAGCAATATAATTGTATTTAGGAAGGGTGGGTATCTTGCAGCGAGGGAAAGATGGACATACAACGGATCTGTAATGCCTGTTGTTAATGTATATAAGTATCTGGGTATCTACTTCTCCACACGTTTGAGTTTTGCCTTTGCTTGCAAAGAGTTAGCAAATAGGGCAAAAATTCCATTATTGTGCAATATGAAAAATATATCATTGCTAAAGAACGATTCCCTTACTCTGCTTTTGACATTGTTTGACTGTCAGATTCAACCTATGTTACAGTACGGAGCTGAAATATGGGGCCTTGATGCTGCCGCTGTGCACTGTGAAAAAATCCATCTTTTTGCTCTTAAGAAATTTCTTGGTGTATCTTTGCAAACCCCGAACGACTTAGTATATGGTGAAACAGCAAGGCATCCTATAAGTTTGAATTCTGTTGTTAAATGTATCCGATATTGGTTAAAATTGTTCAGATGCAGGAGCACAGATTACCGATCAAAGCGTATAAAATGTTGTTGGACTTAGACAATAGAGGTAAGAAAAACTGGGTGACCAAGGTGAGGATGAAACTGTATGAATATGGTTTCAGCTTTGTATGGATGAACCAAGGTGTGAGTGATATGAATGTTTTTATTCGGGTATTTCGAGAAAGACTGATTGATTGTAGCTGGCAAAATTGAAATTATCATGTGCAAAACAGCGATCGATTTGAATCATATAGAGCGTTCAGTCGTTTACGCTGCTTAACTGTATATATATATATATATATATATAAATATATATATATATAAATATATATATATATATATATATATATATATATACGTATATAATATATACGTATATATAGTACAGTATATTTAAAATGCCTAAAACATATATTATATGTTTTAGGCATTTTAAATATACTGATCTATATATATATATATATATATATATATATATATATTATATATATATATAATATATATATATATATATAAATATATCCATCTTCATCGATATATATATATATTATATATATATCGATGAAGAGGGACAAACAACTAAAGCGTATCATGACTAGATTCAGATTGGATGTGTCTGATATTGCTACTCATCATTTTCGTTATAGAAAATTATGTGACAGAGATCTATTTTGTCCATTATGCCAAAATTCGAAAGAAGATGAAGTTCAGTTTGTACTGACGTGTCCAAGATTAAGTGACCTCAGAGAGCAATTCATACCACACAAATATTTCAAGAATCCTTGTCTTTTCAAATTGGTCTTGTTAATGTCATCATCTAATGAACATACTATTAAACAATTTGCTATTTACCTGCATAAAGCATTCCAGATGCGAAGTGTTTATGTAATATGATGAAGACTAGTGTCAATATGCGACAGGAATCACAATGTATATCCCCATTCTAAGGGCTTTGGCCTTTATGAATAAATCATTTGAGTCTCTCTCTCTCTCTCTCTCTCTCTCTCTCTCTCTCTCTCTCTCTCTCTCTCTCTCCTCTCTCTCTCTCTCTCTCTCTCTCCTCTCCCATCCCCCCCACCCCCACCCCCCACCCCCGATTGTTCTGCTTTGTCAGAGCCCTCATGGATAGCAAGCTGTTAAAAATGTTGTGGAATTTTGTTTTTCGCTTGTCTCTCTTTTGCAACCCCGTCACACTCTCCCTGCCACAACTTATGTCCCTGTGACAAGGAAAAGGTCTGCGAGGGTCCTAGAGTGCAACTAAAGAAAAGAAAAGCAAGAGGTGTACCTCTGAGACTCAATGATCAGAGTCCCAAACTCCCCTTAACATGCTTCGGAATGGTTTTGATCAGAGCTTTTGTGCAACAAATTTGTTTTAATGTTATTTTCTTATAAAACATGGCGTGACACAGCACAAAATTTGATATACAATTGTGTGTCCATATATTTATTCCTTTGTACGTATTTTAGCGCTTGACCTTTCCTCGGCCTTTAATACCCTATAAACACGTCTTTTGGCTAGAAAACTAATGTGTCAGTTTATCTATCACTGTCCCGTCTCCATCTGTGGGAGAGTGACTTTTCGGGTTAACTAAATTCTAAATTTTACTCCCAGTGGGTTTGATCTTATAACTCTTGTTTTCCTATTTTACCTACTCCTACCTGAAACATATTGCACTCTAAACCATCTTGTTCAGTCTGGATAAGAATTAACTCGGAAGCAATGACAACAGCTTGGCAATGATACTGCAAGCACTCATCCTTCTAGAAAAATGAAACGTTTTAATGATATAAGCAGATATTCTTAGAATAGCCAGCTTGCCGTAGCGAAGTGGTTAGCGTCGCGGACTCCCGGCTGGGAGGTCGCTGGTTCGATTCCCATCATAGCCATTCATTTGTGGGATTTTTCTGTCCCGATCGGCTCCTATCCAGAGCTGTGGACTCAATTCGCAAGACTGCGACCATACAGTCGAGTTTCATCCACTTAATTTAATGAATGCACCTCTGAGAGTGTTGTTCAAATTTCATGACCAACACAGGAGGTCTCTGTATATTTCGGGCCTGGTTAACGCCGGATATATTTTGAAGTTAAGCGTGCAGACGACCCTGTTATGCTGTCTCAAACCAGAATGGAAATCCTTCGCATCATCTCCATGATCCTCAACGTCATAAATCAGCATTTAAAATATCTCAAATTCTGTGACCCAACATGTCCTGCTATCGTGGTGAACAAAGTTTTGATTGCATCTCCACGTCTGTTACTTCGGTTTGATTCTATCGGGTCACCGGTATCGGCAAACCCATGAGGACTGTCCTTGGACGGACGTGGTGACGTCCCCTAGAGGGAGAGCTCACTCACGCCGGCTCTGTGACTAAGCCATTATTGTCGTCAGTAGTGACTCGGAAGCTGTGCAGTGCCTTCTCTGGTGGTGGCCTTTTGACGACTTATTGAATGCTCTCTGTGGATTGCCGGGACTGTGGCGGTTCCGACTAAGCTGTGGTTGTGGACGAGGGGTCGGAATGAGTGGGTGGGTGAAATGCCATTAAGATGGCATACGATGGGACACACACACACACAAAAAGGAAAAGGTGATACCAGTTTCCTTCAACTCAATGGTTGTTGAGTGAATACAGCCTGCATTGGTAACCATTGTTGACTTGATCGTTTCAAACATAAAAACTGGAGGGTGAAAGTTACAACCATCTTGGCACATCCATTCAATTCTAACACTCTGTAAATGACAAGAAAGTGTCTACCTGAACTTAGGCTTTAAAAAGCTTTGAAAAAGAAAAACCAAACAGACCATCTTCCTATCGGCAAACGTTTTCGACAACAGAAGGTTACAGCAAGAATTTCAAGCCATTTTTTCAATATCAATTTTAAATGTTAAGTTAATCTGAATTACATGAATATTTCTGCTTACCGCGATTGCATTTTAACGAGCTTCCTGCTTCTTCTTCTTCTTCTTCTTCTTCTTCTTCTTCTTCTCTTCTTCTTCTCATCCTCCATTTCTTCCTTCTCCTCCTCCTCCTCCTCCTCCTTCTACTTCTTCTTCTTCTTCTTCTTCTTCTTCTTCTTCTTCTTCTTCTTCTTCTTCTTCTTCTTCTTTTCGTCCCTCAATTCAATGAGGAGAGACCGGATCGCCGCACTATAGAAGTGTACATCAAATTTCTCCAGCTCTGTCGACTGTGTGCCAAGGTCTGGGTCTCTGAAAATGTTTTCCCGTCCATTGTGCAATGCCGTCAATTCATCGGGGTTTTTTTCCCTTGTGTGTGTGTGTGTGTGTGTGTGTGTGTGTGTGTGTGTGTGTGTTTTGTGTGTGTGTGTGTGTGTGTGTGTGTGTGTGTGTGTGTGTGTGTGTGTGTGTGTGTGTGTGTGTGTGTGTGTGTGTGTTCCCTGTCTCCCTTAACACTTTCCTGTAGGATTATTTTTGCAAGTCCTGTGGATTTTATTTCATGGCAACACCAGTGCAAGTTTTTGTCTTTCTTTTTTTTTGTTGTTGCGATGTCTGCAAAACTTCATATGGTCCGTTTTGCTGCTTGATGGTTTGACACTCTGGTTCAATAGTAATATGATTTGGTGTTTACTGTCTTCCGTGATTTATTTTTTGTAATGGACGAGGTTTCTCTCAAGATCCGCTGTGGGGGTCCATGTCTCGAATGCAGACAGGAAGATGACAATATTATACCAGTGCACGCAAGAACCTGATATTGTGTTTCATAGAGAATTTACACAAGTTTCAATCTGGGCAGAGCTGATGTCTTTTTTCTAATCCTTTGAGAGGATTTCTGGTTTGGATCTCTTAATGTTAATGATAGATACCGTTGAATTATTTTTAGCTTTTGTCGATGGACAGTTAAGCTATAACTTGCTGTCCAAGATCATTCCATAGGGTATGGTGAAGGGTGGACACCACAGAGGTTGACCAAAGAAATCCCGCATGAACAACGTAAAGGAGTGAATGGCTGACAGTATCTGTACAGGCTGCAAACCAAAGCTTAATGCGTCAAGGCCTTGCTTAAGGAGTCGATTATTTATAGACTAGCACAATCACATTGTTTTGATAATTTCTATTGTGTCTGAAAAACTGATTCATCTAATTTTCTTTCATATGGCCATCAACGTACAGGGCAAGTGGTTCCAAGCAAACAGATTAAAATCAAAGGAATAAGACTTTTGGGGGCTGCCAGCTGGCGCAAATATTGGGTCACGGGTGAGTGGAAAGCCCTGAAATGTGACTCGACCAAGAGGCTGGTCATGTATTTGAAGATTGTGATTTTATCCCCCAAAACAAGGGAAATCATTGGTGGAGATATGTTCTTTTGATCAATTATCAGCTTAATGTTAAGTACTGGCTAAAATTTATGGTAGGCCTCAAAAGGCGTGGGGCAACACTGATGACCGTGACTGGGGGAAGTGGGAGACGTCGACGGTGCCTCTCCACCACCCACTGTCACCGGACAATAATCATACGAACTAGACGGGCACTTCTCAGAGTACAGATCTCTGACAAAATCGATCGCCACGGGAAGTAATAGCCAGTACGGACTGAAAGAGTTACTTCCCATTTATGTTTTTGCTTTTCTTTTTGACTTCTTTGAATTTACATTTATTTGCTGTACCTGGCATGATCAACAACAGCACAAAAAAGGACACAAAACGCGATCAAATCATGTACCTTTGTCAATATGTTATGACAAACGCGCACACCTATCTCCTATTCCGGAGTCTTGAAGACCGTTTGGGCGCCATAGAAGACTTCGCAACCAGCTTCCTCCAATCCTCCCGGCTCTCAGACGCTCTTAGGGAGTTGCTGAGTGTGAGGCCAGTCCATTCACTGATGTAGTCCTCAGTGTTGCTTTTCATCTTCATGTGGCGTGTCTTGGTCAGTTGGCACCTGGCGGAGCCCATCCCTCTCCAGGTCTGACCACAGCCCATGTCCTCCAACTCGGAAGTTCCCAATGATCGCGGACACGTAGCTGTTAGGCTGGGTGGCAGCCCTCCCGCCCTGGCCGTAAGGAGTTCCTCCGCCCAGTGATGCCGTGTCAACATCCTCCCCTCAGCCCGCCAGCTGAAGCGGTGTACCAGTGTGTGGCGCTTGGAGCCAGCACGTGAGAGATTTATTAGATGGATGAGGATCAATAGTGCCCGTCCATCCT
>CM031612.1:13723128-13765628 GCA_018398815.1 Conus ventricosus | reverse complement strand
CTCAAGAATGCTATTCTTTACTATTAGTTTGGGTTTCTGTCTGCATGTTGTTCAATGACAATTGTTACTGAGTGAACAAAGTATCTTTTTGTGCAAAACTTCAACAAAAGAGGATATGAAAATCAAGGAATGTCTCCTCCAAGTATGGAATACACGGCTCATGTGGGTTAACAATATGTTTAGTTATCTTTTGCTTGTTATTGATTTGTTTCTTTGTATGTGCATGGATATGAATTTAATGTACATTTTGAAAACAACAACAACAACAACAAAAACATGCACGACGTACAAATTATCCCCGCCGTTCAACGTTCAATTGCAAAATGTCATAAAGTATAAAAGCAGGAGCATGCACGTGCTTGCTCGCACGCGCTTGCACAAACACACACACACACACACACACACACACACACACACACACACACACACACACACACACACACACAGAGGCACGCATGCACGCAAACGCATGCATACACGTATTCACACGCACGTACACACGCACTCACTGAGATTAACCCTTCCTGTTTGCCCCTGCATTGTCTGATGTAACGATAAAAGCATAGGCGTTAACCCTTTCTGTTCTTCAATACGATGCATGTCACAAATATAACAAAGCATACGTCAATCACCTCACACCCGCGTCTGCACGAAAGATACACTTCGGCTACATAAACCACCACCTGCTTACAGTGTAAACTGCAGATACATAACTACCCACCTGCTCACCTCGATACTGTGTGGCGTAAAGGTCAACTACAAACACAATAACTCCATTGAATCCTCTCTCTCTCCTCTCTCTCTCTCTCTCTCTCTCTCTCTCTCTCTCTCTCTCTCTCTCTCTCTCTCTCTCTCACACACACACACACACACACACACACACAAAAGCAAGCGTGCACGCACACACATACGCACACACACACACACACACACACACACACACACACACACACACACACACACACACACACACCACACACACACACCACAAACACACACCACACACACACACACACACACACACACACACACAATTTAACGTCTATACACATTATGTAATATTAGACAAGTGTGTGTGTGTGTGTGTGTGTGTGTGTGTGTGTGTGTGTGTGTGTGTGTGTGTGTGTGTGTGTGTCTGTGTGGAGAGAGAGAGAGAGAGAGGTAGATAGATAGATAGATAGATAGATAGATAGATAGATAGATAGATAGATAGATAGGCAGGCAGACACACAGATAGATAAACAGACAGACTGATGTGTGTGTGTGTGTGTGTGTGTGTGTGTGTGTGTGTGTGTGTGTGTGTGTGTGTGTGTTCATGTACATGTGTGTATGTGTATATGTGTGTGCTTGGGTGGGTTAACACGCTTCCACATTCGGTCATATGCGCTTACCTGATTTCGATTATGATATAAATACTGTACACTCTGCTATAATTAGAATTGAATTTCAATGTCTGTTCGTAACCTACTTCTGATATATGGTATAAATACTATGCACTTGGGTATGTTTAAGATTAAATCTTAATATCAGTTCGTACGCAAAATCTCCAAATATTCCTCGTGTTTCACATATGCTGGGTAATATAGACTTAGCATATCTTCAACATAACCTAGGCGCACATTAATTTAGTCTGTTTATTTCTATGGCTGTCCTAAAGTACCTGTGAGATAGGTCATGGTCCCACGTATACATTGCATCTATTCACCTGTATCTATCACCTGTCTCTTTTACCTGTATCTGTTACTGTTCATCCGTGTATTGTTTGATTCAAGATCGAAAGGCTGTGCCAGTCTTGAATAGATATCGGTTTGTATTTGTTCATTTCTGCAATAGCATTTCTGTGCAGATGTGCCAGGTACAGGGTATATGGGCAACCTTGGAACATACTTTGGGGGGTTGTCTCCTTGTTTGTTCTGTGTGCTCTGTGTTGTCATTTCTGCTATGCGATTCGGTGTCTTTAGCAGCAGTCGTTTGGAGTTATGGGCCTGTAATTATTTCATTATGGTGAGCAAGAGTTTCCCTACTTGTTTGTTATTTACTGTCTTCTGTTCACTGCCTACTTGAGATTTCCGTCTATTCACGTCTGACATATCTGTCTTAAAGGTAATCCGTAGACGCATTCACCCCATAAGTTTGCGGCTGTACTGCTTGACATGAAGATCAAATAAACAAACGTTAACCCCATTGATTTTGTTTTAAATTACGTGTCCTGAAAATCAGCCGGGCATACATTAACTCCGTTTTTCTATTGCCTGCCTTAGAGATAACCCGGTACGCATTAACCCCATCTATTTATTTCACCGCGGTCTGTCCAAATGTATGCTTGAGAAAGATAAACCGCGCACGTACCAACCCCCAGTTAATTTTCCCTCTCCAGAAAGCCTTTCTAACATTTAAACCTACTACGCATCAATCAGTTCATCTGTATTGAATCATTCCGACAGATCGATTCTTCATTCATCAAAATTTAGATAAACTGTTGCAGTTCCTCCACTGGCTTCCAATTCAGAGGCGAATTGACAAGCTGGCTTCTATCTGTTTCTCTTCTGTTTCTGGTACCGGACCAAAATATCTTTCCGACATCCTCCACATCTACACCCCATCCCGTCAACTTCGTTCCTCTGCCGACAGTCGCCTTTTGCGCATTAATTCTGTCAGAACAAAATCTTTTGGTCAACGTTCTCTCCTTCCAAGGACCAACTGTCTGGAATACACTTCCCATCAGTGTCAGACACCTACCTTCACCCTCTTCTTTCAAATCTGCCGTCAAGACTAACTTCTTTCATCAGTCGTACCCCCCCCCCCCCCAACTCCCCCCACCCCCACCCCCAACTTCCCAATCCACCTTCCGAGTGTCTGAGTGGGTTTTTGCGTGCACGCGTGAGTGCCTGGTGGTTGTGTTGCTTGTACGTGCAAGCCGTGTTGATGTGAGTTCGTGCGTGCGTGCGTGCGGGTGTCTGAGAGCGTGGGTGTGTGGTCATGCATGAGCACGTGTACACGCGCGGTCCTGCGCGGGTGTGTGTGTGTGTGTGTGTGTGTGTGTGTGTGTGTGTTGGTAATGTAAAGCGCTTGGAGCCCGAATTTATAGACAATAGGCGCTATACAAATTAACATTATTATTATTATTATAAACCATGTCTTAACTTCGTAACCTGACTCACACACTAATATATTTTACATGAAAAAGACACAGTAACTGAATCTGTCTATAAGATACTGTTTGCCATGACGAAAGGTTCAATGTTGTATGGTGATACTGTTTGAAAATAAGCTGAAAGCTCTATGATGAGACAAATGGAATATGTTACAAATGCTCACACGTTCATGGCTGGGAATCGTGCTTATTCTATATACCGTAGATAACAGACGTAAATCCCAAATTTTCAAATGAGAAGAATGAGTAGATGCTTCGGAGCAAAGTCGTTGTGAAAGAAATTGGAATAATGATAAATGTAGTTTCTGTGGCTTACATGAGAAAACGTCTTGTCCATGTGTATTAATTAAATGCTTCTGGAATATATTGACTGATTTAATAAAAGAAAAATGTTGTAACGCTCAGAATGTACGTCTGACAGAAACTTTGATTTTTCCAGGTTCTTAGTTACGTTTTTAAAAACTTGTTTTGTTCAATTTCAACTAAATAGTTTGGTGTAAATGTAAATTGTAGACCAGCTTCCCCGACGTAGCAGTTTTCCTAATTATATTGAGCCATCAATACGAAATTGAAAATATAACTCATATGTACCCATGAACCACATGGAAGTCTATGCCAAAGGGTTCGCACGTAAATTATTATTTCTCTTATCTAGACATTTCAGTTAACTTATTTTGAATGTCTCATTAACCGTTGGCATTGATCTGAACAAAATAGCGTGTAATAACTCACACTAGACTTCCTATTTCAATTCTTTTTTTTTAAATAAATGATTTCTTATTCTTGTTCTTGTTCTTGTTCTTGTTCTTCTTCTTCTTCTTCTTCTTCTTCTTCTTCTCCTCCTCCTCCTCCTCCTTCTACTTCTTTTCTTGTTCTTGTTGTTGTTGTTCTTCCTCTTCTTCTTCTTCTTCTTCCCTCTTCTTCTTCTTCTTCTACTCCTCTTCCTCTTATTGTTGTTGTTGTTGGTGTAGTTCTTCTTCTTCTTCTTCTTCTTCTTCTTCTTCTTCTTCTTCTTCTTCTTCTCTTCTTCTCGTTAGCGTCCCCGACTATGCTGTACTGATAGTCTGGTGTTGTAGGCAACGTCCGCCATCAGCTGCCTCAGCAACGTTGTCGGTCCCCACAGCTTCTCCGCTCCCTCAGGTCCTCTGCCCCAGGCAAAGTTTGCTGTCACAGGCTGTCAAAGGTGGCACGGGATTGGAGAATGCAGACTAGCGTCTGTGTACCAGTGCCACAAGGACACTCATCTGTGTGAGATATCTTCAGCCTGTAGAGATGCGAGAGGAGCCTGTATAACATCCTCTTCTCAAACTGAAGATGCTGATCTGTTGTGTTGCATCCTTTCCAGCTAGTTAATGATATCATCTTCAGGTCCTTTCTGCACATGCTGTCTCGACGTGTCTTTGAAGTGGCTTTTAAGGAAATTCTTGAATTCCTCAAGTTATTTTTCGTGGGAAGATTTTCCCTTTTTTTTTGGTGCCGGGTTCATAGAATTTGTCAGCTTCCTCATTCCCATTAACATCACTGTGGGAGGGAATCCTACGCAACACCAGGTTTGTTCTGGATGCCAGTGTTTAAATTTCCTTTCTGGTGTCCTGGAGAATCTGGTCCGGCTGACTGGACTGAAGATTCTGGAGAAGGGACTCGGCAGTCTGTCAGGAAGACCATAAAATGGCAAATGATATGTTATGAGTCTCTTGTATGCTACTAAAGTACGCCTCTCTCTCTCTCTCTCTCTCTCTCTCTCTCTCTCTCTCTCTCTCTCTCCTCTCTCTCTCTCTCTCTCTCTGGTTATTGTGATGTGATGGGTATATACAGATTGTTTAAATGGATGTGTGGGGTCGGGGCCAGGATGTGAGAGAATGCGAATGTCTGTGAATTGTTTTTATTAGTTGATGACTGGATACCTGGCTTCAGTCTTGTCGTTAAAGTCCCCTGAGGGCCTTTAACAGGTCGAAATATTGGGACTAATTTACGACTTGGGCATACGGTACATAGACTAGCTATGATGGAACCAATCTGTCTGTTTGTCTGTCTGTCTGTCTCTCTTCGTATTATATGTGTGTGTTTACCGACCCGTCTGTCTGCCTCTGTCCATGTTTGTTTCTTTTTTCTTTTCTCGCAGGCGTGCATTGAATATGGCAGTATTAAGAAGATTTAATAGCTGAGTGATATAATATATTGTGTGTATTATACTATACAGCATTGTATTAAGCCGTGTGTTTCGCCAGGTACCTGTGCCTTTGTGTCTATATACAGTGGTAAGTTGAGGTTATCTTGTTTGTTCTATACTTGCTACTCCTCCCTTCCCACCTCATGCCACCACCACCACCCACCCCCGCCCCTTTCTATGTCACTTTGTAAAATAAAAAATGTTTTAAACGAACTCATCAGTTTCCACCCAAGAATCTGTCTCCCAAAGATCCGTTGAGCACGAATTAACCCCACTGATTCATTGTCTGTCATCACGATCATCCACGCACTCGTTAACTCTTTCGGTTCGCTCCACCGTGACAACCCAGAAACACATCTGCCAAAAACAGCTCAAGCCAACAGCACCCGAGGCATCCCAGTCAACGCACTCGTTATCAGGCTTAAAAACTGGCAGCCCCCGATAGAACAGTACCAAAAGAAGAGAGCAGGCGGTAGGAGAAGAAGAAGGTGATGCTGCTGCTGCTGCTGCTGCTGCTGCTGATGATGATGATGTTGTTGTTGATGATGATGATGTTGTTGTTGATGATGATGATGATGATGATGATGATGATGATGATGATGAGGTGGAAGAAGACAAGGAGAAAAAAAACAGCTGTCACGGCGTTGTGCTTTCACTGACAGCGGCAGGGACCTCGCAAGCCCCTTCGTCTCCGACCTATAGAGAGATTTGTTGCCTAAGAAGGTATGTAAGATCGTGTATCGAAAGCTTGGTTGACTCCGGAGTTATACTGGTTACACCTGTCACAGAAACAGCAAAGAGTATGGCTGCAGAATGTTCGCAGCAGTTTGCTTGACTGTGGTCATGTGGTGTGGGTGTGTGTAGGGAATAATCGTTATATGCATCCAAACATTTGAAAGTCAGAGTCAGACAGTCAGACACGCAGCACCACACCATCCGTAACATCTGGTGACCCCGTAGCTGAATTTTCTTTTGGCATTAAATTCAAAATTGTCTTTGTGGTAGGATTTGTTTTTGTGCCCCTGTAGTTTGCCCCAGTTATTAAGGATAGGGCACGTTCACAGACTGCTTTTGAGAGACTGAGCTGTGTTGTATTGTGTTGTTGTATGACTGTGTTTGATTTCTTTCCCATCTCCAGCGTAACGGGCTGTCTCCTTCTGTATAGTTTCTGGAGATATGAGGGCCTAGTTCTTTCTTCCTTTGTGGGCTTCGGTTTCATTATCTGTTGTTATCTTTCCTGATTATTTCTGTTTCTGTCTTTACATGGGGGTTGTGTTGCTTCTTAAGCGTTCTTATGGCTCTTTTCTCTTGAATGAGTGGCTGTCTGAACCATTAAAAAAATTAGTTGTTTTGGATTTTTAGTGTTTGAAAAAAAAATTCTGTATTTTGTATCATTTTCTGTATCATTGATTATGTAGTGTTATTGTTCTTGTGCCAGTGCTTGGTTTATACTTGTGTTTATTGTGTTAGTAGTATAGGGTTAGTTTTCGTATTTGATCTCTGTGTCCTCCCCCCTCGGACAGTTCACTGCCACCTTCGTCTCCTACGTCTCAGGTGACAGATGCAAGTGTGACAGAGGCTCGTCCGTCCACCTCTTTAGGTTCACTGTCTAGATAGTTTCCCTTTCTATTCCCGCATCTGTGTCTGGTGTTCCGATCTCCTGTTCGTGGAGGGCAGGGGAGAGGAGCCGTCAACCAGGTGATTTTGCCCCTTCGTTGCTTTTGTTGTCGTTGTTGTTGTTGTTCTTGTTCTTGCTCTTGTTTGGCATTGATTGCCGATTGTGTTTATTCTTTCCGTATTTCTGAATTGTATTTCATTGAATATTCCTATCTTTTTGTTGGATGGGTTTGAAAACACTTTGTGCTTTTAAAGAGTGATTGGTCTTTAGTGTTAGTTTTGAAAAGAATTTCATCTTTTTAAAAAATATATAGTGTAGTGGACATAGGCTTGAAACCTTTTGGCTTCTGATAGCAATTACTTGTCTTTTGGTCCACTAGTGTTTGTGTCCGGTTGGACAGGACACTATTTCATATCTCGCTATGGCACAGAAAGCTAAGGAAGAGAGTCCTCTTGTGTCCTGTATGGATGAAGACAAAACTTTCACTAAATATTTACAACGGGGTAAGGAACGTGGTTTGGAGGGAGAAGCTCTTTTGGCCTGTGTAGATAAATGTATTGCTCAAGACAAGGAAAGAGGGGAAATAAATCACGATGAAAGAATTTCAGTTGAGAAGACGGCACGAAAGAATAGATAACTAAAAGAGAGCAGATGCAAATGCAAGAGGAAACTAAAAGAATTCAGGAGACAGAGGAAACTAAGAGAATACACAAAAGCAATAGTCCTCCAAAGGGAAGAAAACAGTATAGAAAAATCACAATACCACTCATCTAATTTTCGGCCACGTGGCCTTTTTCAAGAGAAAAAAAAACAAAAACAATGCAACAATGTAATGTCCATCTTCGGTGGCTGGTCAGGGCAAAGAATTGACGTCATAAATATCTTACGCAATTTCTGACATCATAATGTGTGATGTCATCAACAAGGGAACAAAAAAAGGGGGTGGGGGGGGGGGAGGAAGGGGTGCAAGTTGTGTGTGTGTCTGTGTGTAGTTATACAGTAACCAATGTACTCCAAAAACATAACAACACGCTCCATAAATCACAATGAAACTGCGACCATAGTCCTGTCTGTGACTGTGCATGGCATACAAGAACTGTCACCTGAAAAATATATATAAATTTCCTGCAATTCATCAATGTTGTTTACAGGTAAATCTGGATAGGGTTGTTACAAATTTGTCTTAACATTACATCCATTTGGCACCCTTGTATCCAATGTCCTTATCCATTTTTCTTCAGCAATAAGTCTGAAGCTTTTGCTTTCACTGTAAGCTTTTGCCAACACTGGAACAGCATGGTCTCCCACTGAATGCTGAAGGAAATATCGCATTATTGGCTTTTCTCTTTGGAACTTGATGTCACGTCTGTGTTCCGCTATTCTTTCTTTCAATGAACGTCCGGTTTCACCAACATAAACTGTCTTATTACACCGTTTACACAACAGAGCATATATCAAATTTCTATCCGCACATGTCACGTTACTCATAACATTGTGCGAAGATTTCTGCTTTGTGTCCAACACTGTTGAAGTTACTAGTGAAGAACAGGTGTCACAATCACAAATTTCTGCTTTTTCCCTTCACTGCTCTTTCAGTTTTCTGGTGAACCAACGTATCACATAAATTTTTATCCCGTCTGTATGCAGGCATTGGTAGTCTATGGAATACTTTGCGCATGTATTCTGACTTATAGAGCGTATCACTATGTCTCTTTAGTACAGCTTGTACATCTGGCAATAATCTTGAAAATGTCAACACTAGTGGTACTCTTTCAGTGTTTCCTTTCTTTTATTTCTGAAGAAGTCGGTTCCTATCTATGTTATCAACTGTTTTCAACTGACCTTCTATGAGTTTGCTACTATAGCCACGTTTGCGCAACTGGTTCTTAAGTTCAGATCTGTGTTTTAGATAGTCCTCATCCTTTTCACAGATTCTTCTCAACCTAACACCCAAACCATATGCTAGAGATTTTTTTGTATGTGGGGGATGGCAAGAATCCTGCCTGAGGTATAGGCCTAACTGTTTATCACTATCTTTCTTGAATAGATCTGTGTAGACATGGCCATTCTCTAACTTAACCAGAGTGTCAAGGAATTCAATTTGTTCTTTACTCCATCGTAGAGTGATTTTTATGTTGGTGTGTATGGTGTTGGCATAATCTGTGAAACGTAAAAGGGAGTCAAGGTCACCATTCCAAATGCCAAACCCATCATCAATGTAACGTTTGTAGAAATAAGGTTTCTGTTCAAACTCCAAAAGCTTCTCATCCCACTTCCGCATGTATGTACAAGCAAAGTTTCTCCCTAGTCTGGACCCTATGGCTATTCCATCTGTCTGTTTGTAGTGTGAATCCCCTAAACTGAATCCATTATAATCTAAAACAGTTTCAATCATTTTAATTGCACAATCCGTTGGTACGATGGGTCTAGGTCTGCTTTGTAAAGCTTCTACACATGCTTCTGTTCCCTCTTTCCGAGGCACAGAGGGGTAGAGTTTCTCTACATCAAAGCAAAACAGAATCGCATCGTTTGGGACAGGACAAGCACATTCTTTTAATTTACTTATGAAGTCTGGTGTATCTCTGATGTACGTGGAGAGAGTTAATGACGTAATCATTCAACTCATGCTCTGTGACTTCTGCAAGCTTTTCTGTGGGAGTGTCTATACCACTGACAATCGTTCGCAATGGTGCACCTTGCTTATGTAGTTTTGGGTTCCCTTTCAGTTTACCACCTTTTGGATAGCGTGGGAGGAGGTACTGTTGTAGGTCTTTGGATATAACCCCTTCTCTATACATTCTCTTCACTATCTTTTTCACCTTTTTGTTGCTATCTCAGTAAGGTCTTTCTCTATCATAGTGTAGGATTCACTTTTGGTCATTTCATTGTGCAGCCCAGAAATATAACCATCTTTGTTCATAACAACAACCCCAGATCCTTTGTCTGCTGGTCGGATGGTGATGTTTTCATTATTTAGAAGTGCATAAAATGCATCTTTTTCATTACGACTGAGGTTCAGTTTACCACTTTTCTTCAAGTTGGTCATAATATCATTCTTTACAAGTTCAATGTACATATCTAACCAATGATCCCTACCTTCTTTTGGTGTGAAAGTGCTCTTATGTTTTACTTTAAACTTTTCCTCATGAGACTCCTCTTCTTGTTCTACTTCATCATTGCTATCTTTGTCAAAAAAGTATTCTCTGAGGCGCATCCTACGTTCCCACTCATCTAAGTCTGCCAAACGTTTTGTAGTATTTACCTGTGATTTATCTGGTACAAACTTGAGCCCTTTAGAGAGTAGGGATATCTCTGCATTCGTAAGTGTGTGACTGGACAGGTTTGTAACATTTTCTTTGTTGTCGTTATTCGTTCTATGTTTCTGACTCAGAGCGTACTTTTCTCCCTGTGCGCTTATGAATGCTATGTGCAGTATTTTCTTTACTAGCAACTTGATTTATACCACCTTGATCTTTTTTATGCGAGGTAGGTCCTGTGAGAATGGCCCCTTCTCTGTTTTATGAGGAGCCAACCGTGTCGAAGGGTTACCACACATGTTGCTATCTGTGGTCTGGGCATGACTGTCTTTTCGAGTCTGAACAGTTCTTAGTTCATCAGTTTTGTTGTCACAGCCATTTTGCACACAATCAACAGAGTTTAGTTCATCAGTTTTCTTGTCACAGCCATTTTGCACACAATCAACAGTTCTTAGTTCATCAGTTTTGTTATCACAGCCATTTTGCACATAATCAACAGTTCTTAGTTCATCAGTTTTGTTGTCACAGCCATTTTGCACACAATCAAACCAGTGAATCTGCTCCTCACTGCTGAAAACTAAGTTCGGTTTCTGAAGTCCTTGAATCATCCTTTCATCCGGTTGTTCAAGCACAATGAGATCATAATGGTTAGATCTGAATGCAAGACACACATTATTTTCATAGGGAATTACATTTTAAGTGACATGATGTGAATCAGAATCCAAATGAAATGTAAAAACATGCCATACGAATCTGTCCTGACACTTGACTTTGACCTTGATGTCAACGTTGTATAAAGCCGATGCCGCCATTAGTTCTGCCTCTGTGGCCCAAGATTCAGTCCTTCCATCCATGTAGGTTTGGTTTTGTATATGCTGGTCAATATGTCCATCTACAAAGGGTTGAAATTGACTTTTGTGCTCTGTCATGAAAGATACAACATTTTTACGAATGTCTGCATGTTTCATCTCATTGCCATGGAAATTAAAACTTAACGCTCTGTAGAAACAATTCCCATCGCCAGTGATTTTTATTTCTCTCCAGACATTGTTTGCTGCTTTACGTAGTTTCTTGTCTTTGATCGACCTCATACGTGACTTTTCTAATTGTTCGCAGTTGTCTGTATACACGCATGTTTCAGAGTCCGTGAGAGATTCACATGAAGTAATTTCAGCGTTCAGATGAAGGATTTGTTTCGTGCACGCCTGCCTTGTTACTTCCATAAGTGAAAGTGATGCGTCCTGTTTGATTTTCCAACATTTCTGCAAAGATTCCTGGTCCATTTCAACATTATTGTTCCATTTCATGGAGAAACCCGTCGGAATATAAGATTTTGCAAGACAACGGTTTAAAAATAATTCATGTGACACATACCTTGCCCTTTTCTCTTTCAGTGTACGTAGTTGTATTGCGTAATCCATTTTTTTCAAGGAGTGGTTTCAACTATCAGACACAAAAGCAATAGTCCTCCAAAGGGAAGAAAACAGTATAGAAAAATCACAATACCACTCATCTAATTTTCGGCCACGTGGCCTTTTTCAAGAGAAAAAAACAAAAACAATGCAACTATGTAATGTCCATCTTCAGTGGCTGGTCAGGGCAAAGAATTGACGTCATAAATATCTTACGCAATTTCTGACATCATAATGTGTGATGTCATCAACAAGGGAACAAAAAAAGGGGGTGGGGGGGGGGAGGAAGGGGTGCAAGTTGTGTGTGTGTCTGTGTGTAGTTATACAGTAACCAATGTACTCCAAAAACATAACAACACGCTCCATAAATCACAATGAAACTGCGACCATAGTCCTGTCTGTGACTGTGCGTGGCATACAAGAACTGTCACCTGAAAAATATATATAAATTTCCTGCAATTCATCAATGTTGTTTACAGGTAAATCTGGATAGGGTTGTTACAAATTTGTCTTAACATTACATCCATTTGGCACCCTTGTATCCAATGTCCTTATCCATTTTTCTTCAGCAATAAGTCTGAAGCTTTTGCTTTCACTGTAAGCTTTTGCCAACACTGCAACAGCAAGGTCTCCCACTGAATGCTGAAGGAAATATCGCATTATTGGCTTTTCTCTTTGGAACTTGATGTCACGTCTGTGTTCCGCTATTCTTTCTTTCAATGAACGTCCGGTTTCACCAACATAAACTGTCTTATTACACCGTTTACACAACAGAGCATATATCAAATTTCTATCCGCACATGTCACGTTACTCATAACATTGTGCGAAGATTTCTGCTTTGTGTCCAACACTGTTGAAGTTACTAGTGAAGAACAGGTGTCACAATCACAAATTTCTGCTTTTCCCTTCACTGCTCTTTCAGTTTTCTGGTGAACCAACGTATCACATAAATTTTATACCGTCTGTATGCAGGCATTGGTAGTCTATGGAATACTTTGCGCATGTATTCTGACTTATAGAGCGTATCACTATGTCTCTTTAGTACAATTTGTACATCTGGCAATAATCTTGAAAATGTCAACACTAGTGGTACTCTTTCAGTGTTTCCTTTTTTTTTTTTTTCTGAAGAAGTCGGTTCCTATCTATGTTATCAACTGTTTTCAACTGACCTTCTATGAGTTTGCTACTATAGCCACGTTTGCGCAACTGGTTCTTAAGTTCAGATCTGTGTTTTAGATAGTCCTCATCCTTTTCACAGATTCTTCTCAACCTAACACCCAAACCATATGCTAGAGATTTTTTTGTATGTGGGGATGGCAAGAATCCTGCCTGAGGTATAACTGTTTATCACTATCTTTCTTGAATAGATCTGTATGTCGCGCGCGTATGTGTGTGTGTGTGTGTGTGTGTGTGTGTGTGTGTGTGTGTGTGTGTGTGTGTGTGTGTGTGTGTGTGTGTGAGAGAGAGAGAGAGAGAGAGAGAGAGAGAGAGAGAGAGAGAGAGAGAGAGAGAGAGAGAGAGAGAGAGAGAGAGAGAGAGAGAGAGAGGACTAGCCCTGTGCACTGTAAGAACTGGTTCGTGAGGGTGCAGTCGTTAGTGGAATCTGTCAAAACGCGCGTCGTAAAGTCCTGTTCCTATTCATGAACTTTGGCGGTGGCACGAGAAACATTGCACTAGACGACCCTGGCTGTAGTTGGTAGGGTGTAGTCTTAGGGCAGGACAATGAGAGTCAGGGTTCTGGTTTGCCCAGGTCTAACGCCCCTCGTCTTACTTTTCCCAAGTTGCCCCCTTTCAAAGAAAGGACTGATGAAATAGATAGTTATTTGTTTTGCTTTGAAACCCATGCTCCTTCCTGAAGGTGGTCTGAGAGTTTGTGGGTTACATACCTGTCTGCATTGCTTGAGCGTTCAGGTTTAACTCTGTATCATACTCTTGCAGAGAATAATGTTGTCTCATATGAGCTTTTAAAAGAGAGCTTGTTGAAAAAGTTCCAGTCCACTCTAGATGGTTTTCGGAAGCGTTTTCGTGAGGCTAAGCCTTGTACAGATGAACTTTTTGAAACCTTTGCAGTTGAGCTAAGGCGTTTGTTTGATCGTTGGGTCTCTTTGGCAAAGATTGATAAGTCTTTCGAAGGTCTGGTGGATCTTATTTTGCGTGAACAACTTTCGGAGTGTGTCTCTGAGGACTTAGCTACTTTTCTGTGTGAAAAGGATGAGAAAACTTTTGGTGATCTGATAAAGTCTGCTGAATCATACAGACGTGCTCATCCTACTAAGGTGCTTTCTAAGAAAGCTGATGTTAACATTTTTGCTTCTGTTGGGCATGTCCCAGGAGATCCATACCGTGGTCAGTCTGGTAGAGTCCTTTGTCAGTCTGATAGATATATGATTCAAATAAAACACGGAAACACCATTTTTAGCTTTGGGAGCTCTGATGCTCCTTCTTCAGCAGCCATACTTTATTTGTCAATAGTGGAGAGAAAAAAACCGTCACGGCACAACGTCACAGATTGTCTTGTCTTGGGGATTTGTGCAGGTACGTCATCACGATGGAAGAACTCTCTGAGACGCAACCTTCTCTCCCCTCCGTTTATGTCCCAGAGCAATTCTGCCTCATTGATTGAAGTTGGTGTGGGGCAAAATTTAGAGCCCAGTGACAGCACATAACGTTGTTCTGCAGAGAGTTGTACTGATGATAAATTTATCACCTGGTTGGGTTCAGGCTCTAACATACTGTTACGTCTTCAGAAATGGCGATTCCGTCTATTTGACGTGAATGAGCGTTGGTCTGTCCTAAAATCTGGAGAAATTTCAGGTCCGTACTTATGGATGGGAGTGGGAGAACTGTTTTTAGTGCTTTGGCTGACAAGTAGCTGTGTGTGAGTATTGCCTTGTGTAACTGAGCCATGAGACACAATTTGGCATCCTTGAACAGCTTCAGGTTCAGATGAATGTATTTCAGTCTTTCCTGAAGGCTCATCTTTTAGAAATCCCCTGTCGCAATCCAGAGACTTATCCAATCATAAGATTTCAGCCTCTCTTGAAGACACATCGTCTAGAAATCCATAGACTCATCCAATACTGGACTGATTTCCGTCTCTTCTGAAGGCTTGTCTTCCAGAAATTCCCTGTCCAACACTCTCGAATAATTTTCAGTTTCAACAGGTGTGCAGTCTTGATCCTCAATGGCTGAAGAGTGGTGCTCGTGGAATCCTCTGTTACACTCATTTGAATCATTGAGTGAAGTGCTGGATTCTGTTGAAGTGGTTTCACAAGCAAATAGATAGACTGAGATATGTTCATCAGTATTCCCGGCATTGGAACAGCTAATGTCCTGAACTGAACTTTCTCCATGGCTACCTCGACTTAGTAAAGCTTGATTGTAAACAGTTGCAGTTTCATTTTGATATGCTCGAGCACTAAGGAGAGAGAACTTTTTTCTCTCTCTTCACACTCATCATGTATTCTTTTTGCCTTTGTTTTCAACATGGCAAGGTGTGCTGGAAGATCTGCCGATTCAGATGCTGACTTGAAATTTGATTGTACCCTAGATGTTAGTTCCTCAAATTTAGCATACAATACACTGACTTCTCTTTCATAGACCTCCTTACAACATTTGAGGATACAAATATCAGTCTGATAGAGGAAACAGGTATTCTACTTTTCAGAGTAGTCGCCAGAGCTCTGGTTTCTCAGCTGATCGTGAAAATAACTTTGATGGTAACCGTGGTCGTGGTCGTGGTGGCCGTCATAACTCTGGTGGTAAGAGTTCCTCAGAAGGTGCTTCTGATCAGTCTACTATGTTGTGTGTTTTCTGTGTAAGAAGACAGGACATGTAGCTGCTAAGTGTCCATGGAAGTCAGGTAGAGACTCTCGTAGGTTCTGTACCCTTAGCCACCCAGATAAGTGTCCTTTTGTGGTTGGTAACTCTACTGTTCTAGAAATCAGCTAACATTAAACAGTCTAGTGCTTCTTGTTCTGTTCTGGATACTCACTTTTGCTTGTTTAGCTGATGGTGAGTTCACAGGCAAATTACATTTGGAGTCCGGTTCTGTGAATGGCACTTTGGGTTCTGTTCTGTGTGATACTGGTGTTACCATTTGTGGCGTTTGCAAGCAGTTAGTTTCTAACAGTCAGTTAGGAACCACAGTGAAGTGTGTTTCTTTGGTGGTCGTGTAGATGAGTTTCCATTGGCTACAGTGTCAGTCAGTTGTCCTTATTTTGTGGGCGATTTGACATGTTTTGTCTTGGATAGCCCTGTCGCAGATCTCATTGTAGGTAATGCGCCTGGAGATTCTGTTAGCAGTGAGTTGAGTTATGTGTCTAGCCAGCCTTTCTCTTTAGCCGCCGTTAGGAGGGCTAGAGCTAAGCATGTTATGGACAAAAAGCCTTTGTGTCAGATCCTTGATGATCTGAACATTTCCCGTTCTGACCTTATTCAGAAACAGAAAGATGATGAGGCATTGTAAGTCTTGTTTCCAGTAAGCGTCTTCTGGTGGGGTGGAAAGCTAGGTACAGTTACCTTTTATGATTACTTGTCTGATGGAGTTCTGTACAGGCATTTTGTCAAAAATGAGGTGTCTATTGATTAGGTTGTTGTTCCTGTTGAGCTTCGACCTACAGTGTTGGCTGTGGCACATGATTTTATTTTGTCAGATCATTGTTGTTCTCGGCGTACTCTGTGTAGAGTTCCTAACAAGTTCTTTTGGCCTGGAGTGACTGCTGACGTAGCGAAGTATGTTGCTTCCTGTGAAGTGTGTCAGAAGACTGTATCAAAGGGTAGAGTTTATCCAGCACCCTTGCTTCTGTTCCACTGATCAGTACTCCGTTTGATCGTGTGGCTGTTGATCTTGTTGGTCCATTGTCTCCGTCGGAGCAAGGTCCTCGTTATATCTAGACCATGATTGATGTTGCTTCCTACCCATTTTCCGGAGGTTGTTCCGTTGAAAGGCATTTCCTCCGTTGCTGTGGCAGAGGCATCGTTTGGAATCTTTTCTCGTTTGGGTTTCCCAAGAAGATTCTGTCTGATCAAGGTACGCAGTTTTACTCTGATCTCATGAAGCAGTTTCATGCTTTGTGTGGTGCAAAGGGCATACGTACATCGCCGCATCACCCGCAGGCGAATGGTCATGTTGAGAGATTCCATGGGACTTTGATGTCCATGTTGAAAAAGATTGTCCGAACTCAACCAAAAGCGTGGCATCGTTATTTGCCTGCACTGCTGTCTGCATGCAGGGAATTACCATCTGAGAGTACATGTTTCTCTCCCTTTCAGTTGCTGTTTGGTCGGCAGGTTCGTGGTCTTGTTGCTTTGTTAGAGGAGTCGTGGACTCAGTCAGATGATCAGGATGTTGAGGCCAAACCTCTCTATTCTTACCTGTCATTGCTGACTCATGTAAGTTAGCCATGGATAATTTTGCTGATTCTGCCTTGAAGGGTTAAAGCTACTTTGACAAGAAGGCCAGGGAACGTCATTTCCAAGTTGATGATGAAGTTTTAGTTTTGTTACCGACCGACTCTATTAAGTTCTTAGCCAGTTGGTCAGGGCCGTTCCCAGTGGTCAAAGTCTTGCATCCAGATTACAAAGTTCTTGTCAATGGCAAGGAAAAGATCTTTCATGCGAATATGCTCAAAAAGTATATTCGTCATGCTGTTGCGTCTACTTCTGATGTTGTACCTACAGTTGTTCTTTTACAGGGTACTAAAGTGCCTTGGTCAGAGATAGCACGTTTGGCTTGTGAGCAAGAACACGTTTGGCTTGTGAGCAAGAACAAGGATCTTCGGAGTGTTCCTGGTCTTTCTGTGGTTACACAGGATCCCTCTGTTCTGGAGGGGGATCCTGTTGTTGTTGTTGTTGTTAAATTGAAGACAACAACAACAACAACAACAGGATCCCTCTCCAGAGTCTGTTGTTCGTGAAGTGGTTTGTGCAGTTGGTGTCGCCCAGGACCGTGATGACGCTTTACCCATTCCCACTTTAACTGTTCCGATGGCGTTCTCTATGCCAGATGAAGATGCTGGTTCTGTACAGTTTGATTGTGCTTTGTCTGACAGCAATTCCAGGGGTTGCGTGCAGTCTTTGATGATTTTCAGGACATTTTGACTCATGAACCAGGTTCTTTCTCAGGTGATGTACTCTCAGAGATCCCTCTTACAACAGATGTCCCTGTTAGAAAAAAGTGTTACGATATCTCTTTTTTGCGAAAGAGGTTGTTGAGAGAGAGATTGGTATTATGTTGGATCTTGGTATCATTGAGCCATCGAATAGTCCGTATGCATCTCCAGTTGTGTTGGTCAGGAAGAAAGATGGTACGTATCGTTTTTGCATTGATTTTAAGTCTATGAATATGATTACTTTCTTTGATGCTAAACCTATTCCTGACGTTTAGAGTCTTTTTGCCAGGTTAGCTGATGCTCAGGTTTTCACAAAGATAGATCTTGCAAAAGGGTACTGGCAGATTGTGGTTAAGCCCGAGGATCGTCCGAAGACGGCTTTTACAACACATGGGTCTATTCCAGTTTGTCAGGATGCCTTTTGGACTTGTGTCGGCTCCTGCAGTGTTTGCACGTATGCTGACATTAGATCAGTTTTCTGCTATCAACTTCTTTGATGATATTCTTGTGCACAGTGTGTCATGGGATGCTCATCTTAGTCATGTGAAGGGTGTGCTCTCTTGTCTGAGGTCTTTCAATCTCAAAGCTCGTCCTTCGAAGATCGAGGCAGGCTTTCGTTCACTTGAGTTTCTTGGTCATGTTGGGAAGAAAGTCGATAAGATTTTGAAGATATCCACTCCTACTACCAGAAAGCAGGTGAGGTTTTTGTTGTGGTTGCTCAGTTTTTACAGGAGATATGTTCCTGGGTTTGCTACTTTGAGTGCTCCACTGTCTGATTTGATCAAAGATGCTGGTCGTGCTGGAAGATCTATTTCTTGGACTCCCTAGTGTGCTGAAGCTTTGAGGACGATTCAGGGAATCTTGTCTTCTGCACCTGTGCTGTTGCTCACAGTACTGATGCTAGTTGTGTTGATTTGGGTGCTGTATTGCTTCAGGAGAGTGATGATGTAATTCACCCAGTCATGTTCACTAGTCGAAAGTTGCTGGATCGTGAGAAGGCGTACAGTACTATTGAGCGGGAATGTTTAACCACTGTCTAGGCTGTGCAGAAGTTTGTGAAATTCGTTTTGGGAGTCAGGTTTATCCTGCAGACGGATCATCGTCCCTTGATGTACCTGTGAACGTCAAAATTCGAGAACTCAAGAATTATGCGATGGACATGATTCGATGACTCCATTTGGACTGGTTCCGCTTGAAGGTTTTCGGTGCGTTTATCCCGGTACAAAGCACAATTGTCATTTGCACCGCTGCAGTTTAAAAATGTACATGTGCAGTTTCCATTTCTAATCTATCATTTACCAATTACCATTTACCCTCGTGGCGAATGCTAATCGCACCGCATTCTCATCTTAACGTCACACACACACACACACACACACACACACACACACACACACACACACACACACACACACACACACACACACGCACGCACGCACGCACACACACACACACACACACACACACACACACACACACGCGCGCGCGCGCGCGCGCGCGCGCGCGCACACACACACACACGCACACAACATATACACGTACACACGGAGAAAGAGAGAGAGAGAGGGGGGGGAGGGAGAGCACTTAAACCAGACACGAAAGGTTTCGAGAACAATGTTTGAAGAATGATGTCTCTCGCACCGCATTCTCATCTCAACGTCTCTCTCTCTCTCTCTCTCTTCTCTCTCTCTCTCTCTCTCTCTCTCTCTCTCTCTCTCTCTCTCTCTCTCTCTCTCTCTCTCTCTCACACACACACACACACACACACACACACACACACACACACACACACACACGTGCGCGAGCACACACACACACACACACACACACACACACACACACACACACACACACACACACACACACACACACACACACACACACAACACATGTACACACTGTGTGAAAGAGAGAGAGAGAGAGAGAGAGAGAGAGAGAGAGAGAGAGAGAGGAGAGAGAGAGAGAGAGAGAGAGAGAGAGAGAGAGAGAGAGAGAGCACTTAAACCAGACACGGAAGGTTTCGAGAACAATGTCTGAAGAACTGATGTCTGAAGATAAACGTTTGATTAATCTTTAATGATAACCTTTTAAAAGTGTGTCAGATGTGTGTGTGTGTGTGTGTGTGTGTGTGTGTGTGTGTGTGTGTGTGTGTGTGTGTGAGAGAGAGAGAGAGAGAGAGAGAGAGAGAGAGAGAGAGAGAGAGAGAGAGAGAGAGAGAGAGAGAGAGAGAGAGGACTAGCCCTGTGCACTGTAAGAACTGGTTCGTGAGGGTGCAGTCGTTAGTGGAATCTGTCAAAACGCGCGTCGTAAAGTCCGTGTCCTATTCATGAACTCTGGCGGTGGCACGAGACACATTGCACTAGACGACCCTGGCTGTAGTTGGCATAACATCTCAACTAAGGTCTTGCTCAGCCTGCTTTGTTGTTTCACCTACATTTCACTGCTTTTTCCTACATCTGTCTACATTTGTGTCCGTGCTTTTTTTCCTAAATACTTTGTCCTTCGCCGATTGTCATACATTTTAGCTACTATGCTATTCTGTGCTATCTCTGATGCACTGAATGCCTTCATGGGAGCGTGCGGCCAATGCACAATCATTAGCAAAGAGGAACTTTCTAAGAAAGAGTTTGCCATCTGACCGAAACTGGATGTATACCCCCTTGTCACAGTCTCGGAATGCATCAATCAGCATTGCAGCAAAAAGAATGGAAAAGAGGGTGGGAGCTAAAAGGCAACCCTGGGAATGGTCACTGGGAATGGTCACAGGTATCTCCGTTTTCTTACACCCTCGCCTGCATGCCATCATGGAATGAAACGGTCAGTGAGATGAACTTTTCCAGGTAATGAAACCTGTGAAGGATTTTCCACAGGCCAGTCCCATTAACGGTGTCCAAGGCCTTAGTGAGATCATCAAACACCATGTGGAGTTCCTGATTCTGCTCACACTTCTTCTGTAGCTGGCGAACAGCAAATACCATGTCGGTTGTGCCCATGCCTGCGCGAAACACACGCTGTTATCCGGTACGATGGAGTCTGCTATGTCAGTGATGAGTCTGTTCAAGGTGACCCTGGAAAGAATCTTTACTGCGATGTACAAGAAGGAAATCCCACAATGATTGTCACAGGATGCTTTATCACCCTTCCTCTTGTAGATGTGTACATTAGAGGCGTCTTTGAAGTCTTGGTGCATTTCCCCCCTTTTCCCATATGGACTGGAAGAGAATGACTGGCTTTTCCAGGAGTACCTCGCCTCCATTCTTGTAGATGTCAGCTGGAATTCCATCTGTTCATGGTACTTTCTCGGACATGGTCTGCTTCAGAGCCTACACAGTCTCTGCACTGGAGGTTGGATCTGCCAGAGATTCCTTTACTGGCAGTTGGGAGGGGGTAGCGCTGCGATTGTTTCTTCAGATATTGACGAGTCTTTATTCAAGAGAGCATTGAAGTGCTCACCTTGGCGAGCAAGGATGCCATTCTTATCTGTCAACAGTGCGGTCTGGTCAGAAGCACGAATGGGTGTTGAGCCAGTAGTCTTTGGTCCACAGATGGTGCGAAGGCCCTCATGAAAATGTATGTCTTCATGTCGTTGTCAGCTGGAGCTTGCAGACTTTCTGCTTTCTTTTCCCACCAATCGTTCTTCATCTGCCGCAGCTTCAGTTGGATGAGCTTGCTTGGCTTGCCGGTACTTCTGTTTCTTCTTCTCGCAGGTCTTGTTGCTGAGGTGACCTCTGGGGGTCTTGTGGAACATGTCTATGAGCTTGTTGATATTTGGGTGGTTTTCATAAACCAGTCTCTATGTTTGTGTTCAACTAAGCTGCAGCATTGTACAGGAATTCTTTGAAGGCTTTCCATTCCTCGCCAGTGTCTTCTCCAGTGAAGTCGATGTTCGACAGACATTCCTGCATCCTTGCAGACTGCAGGTGGGCAATGTCCAGCCTTCTCAAGGGCTTGTCTCTAGCCAATTTGTTCATCGTGCTCCCAATCAGGCGATGATCAAACCAGCAGTCACCTCCGCGCATGCAGCGTGTAATGAGGACATCACGTCTGTCCTGTGGCGAACAATAACATAGTCAAGCATGTGCCATTGTTGGGAACAGGGGTGCGCCAACGTGTTCTTTAACTTTTCTACCTGCTGGAAGATGGTGTTGATGTTGGAAAGTTCATGCTGTGCACACAGTGATAACATCAGCAGACCTTTGGAGTTGCAGTTTCCAGTGCCATGACGACCACGAATGTTGGGCCTAATGGAGTGGTCCCTTCCCACACAAGCGTTAAAGTCCATGAGGATGATAAGTTTGTCCTTGTGGTTGACCTCAGTGATGACACGATTCAGCTCTTCATGGAAGGCGTCTTTGAGGTCATCTGAGTTTGGTTCGTCATTGTTGTAGCGTTGGCGCTTATGACGGTGGCATATCGGTACTTTGTAAGCCTAAGCGTCAATAAAAGAGCCAATCATTCATGCCACACAGCAGGCTATCCAACTTCCGGGCAATACCAGAAGTTTTGGGGTTTTCTTCAGGCTTTTCAATGCAGTAAAAGGTGTAGCCTCCTCCAGCTTCTTCAAGCTGTGCGTCACCTGCAAGTCTTGTTTCATCCAGAGCCGCTACAGCGATCTGATAACGGCCTATCAGCTTGGCAATCACGGTACGATGCTCTTGTCTGTCGTATCTGTCCAGTAAAGTTTGGACATTCCATGCCCCAAATGTCAGGGACATCTGCATTTTCTTGTGCTTTGTCTTTTCACTGCCTTGTTGTATGACCGGGCAGGTGTGGTCACTTGTTAGGTACTGTGTAGGGTAGGCTTTGTGTAGGGATCCTTATATATCCCCCTCCCCATGTGGGGAGAGCATTACTATCCCTGAATAGGGCTGCTCTGTCACTGTAGGAGGATACGAGCGCCACATCTGCCCTTCTGTACGATGAACAACCATGTGCAGAGTTGTAGCTAGGGACCTCCAGCAACATCTTTTTTTCTGTCCCCATCACTACTTCTCCGCCACTGCAGGACTTGGAAATAGCTGGTAGTGGAAAGTTGTGCTGTATCTCCTCCACCCTCTCACCTTCTGGGGCTCATTGTCTCAGATGTGCAGTAGCTGCCAAGTGTAGGACAGTCCCAGGAGGTGCAGCTTTGTTGTTCGGAGTATCCATCTCCTAGAGGATTGGCTGAACAAGGCCGAAGAGCTCCCTCTGCCCTGCTGTTTGTCCAGAGCTGGGGGTCTAGATCATGAACACCAGGGCATGTCCACACGCTGGTGGGCCTGCACATTGCATGTTTAGGAGCCAACGTCCTCCAGGTCCCCTGTAGTTGGCCTGGGGCCGCAAGGTACGCAGTAGGCTTACGTTGCCATGCAGAGGCACTACATAGGGCCTGTAGTGGAGAGGCTATGTACTGGCAGGGGAGGCTACACACTCGGGTCTCCTTTCACAGTGCTGTTTCACAGCGGTGTTAGCCAGTGGTGAAGGCTGAAATGGAGAGGTGACAAGCACACAGACACTTTGCCACCACACCAGGCGCATCACACGACCAGAAGCACACCGTAATGTAGTACAAAAGAGACGAACGAAAATAAGATAGTGACTGAAAAGATACAAAACATTATAGTGATATATAATTTACCCACAACAAAACAATGCTTGAAAAGATGCAAGCCATCGTAATGCATGCAATATGGTTTATCTACAGTAAGACAGTGCTTGAAAAGAGACAACACTTCATTATGCAAAACGGTGTACCTATGATTAGAGACTGCTTGAAAATATAAAGCACACATAATGTAATATGGTTTATCTTTATAAAACGACGTAAAGTAATACGGTTTACCTACAATAAGACAGTGCTTGAAAAGATACAAAGCATCACCGGTGAATATGGCAAGTCTGAAATAATGACAACATCATTGCCAACAACAACAACAACAACGATGATCCCATCGACAGAAAGCTAAATTATCAATGTGTTGTTGTGATGGAGAGTTGGGGGTGGGTTGGTGTGTCCTGTAGGGGAAGGACTTTGAATATTTTCTCTATGAGAATTATGTTACGATTTCACATCCACCCTCTCTCTTACTAGTGGTGGAAGGAGCAACTTTCCACTGGAGGAGGCTACACCATTTACTGGTCTGTCCTCTTCGCTAATTGTTGGTTCGCACCGTTTCATCATTAAGTGAGGGAAAGTTCTGAATGAGTTGAATTGAAGTCCCATTGGAATATCAGACTTAACTGATGTTAGAGAGGATAGTTGATCTCTCTCTTGTGGCTGGTGACTGATCCTGCTGTGTAGACTGGTTGCTGTAGTGCTGGGCTGTGGTGTGTCTTTACAACCTGTCTTGTCCAGGGTATGTAGCGTAGCTATGGTATGAAGCATAGCCATGGTCCCTGGTCTGTGATAAGAGAACCTGGTCCATAGCTAAGTAGCTGAAAGTCTGGCTTTTCGAGTTCACACATTTGTCCTCTATCTTTCAGAAGAGGTGTGAGAAGGATTACTCTAGTGTAGTGTTTCTACTATAATTATCAATCTCACTTTTGTTTAGAGATTGAGTGGAGTTTACAAAAGGGTAGGAGACTTTAATACAATGATAAACAATTTTAGTCAAATAACTCTTCAATGTTTCTAAGGAATTAAATTATATTAACTTGGAATACACTTAGCCCAAGTACACATGTGGTGTAGACTTAAAGCCATACACTAAAAAGCATTGCAACAATCACCAATATTTACAAATCAACTTAGCAGTTTTCCAGGACAAAGAGGAACTAGTTAGACTTAGGGAAGCTAAAATGCAGGGATTTTTGATTCGATCACGAGCACGTTGGATAGCAGAAGGAGAAAAGGTCAGTCAATATTTTTGCTCGCTTGAAAAAGAAACTTCTTAAACAAAAAATATGACAAAGTTAATATTAAATGATGGTTTAGAAATATCCGATGTCGAAAGGATCCAACATGAAGTGAAGAAATTTTATGAAGAATTGTACCGGCCAAAGGAAGTTGAGGATTGCGAAATTTCTGAAATGGTTAATTTACCTCATGTCCTAACAGACAACGAAAAGGTACAATTAGAAGGAAAAATTTCTATGGATGAGGCTGGCTATGCACTTAAACAGATGAAAAACAATAAAAGCCATGGATCAGACGGATTTACTGTTGAGTTCTTCAAATTTTTTTGGCCATCACTTGGAACATTCGTTGTGCGATCTTTAAATGAAGGTTTTGAACTAGACGAGTTGTCCACAACACAAAAGGAAGGAATTATAGTGTGTATTCCTAAAGGGGATAAATCTCGAGATGCCATCAAAAACTGGAGGCCAATTACTCTTTTAAATGTTGTTTATAAGATAGGGTCAGCATGTGTTGCGAATAGACTGAAAATGGTTCTTCCAAGTTTGATCAATGAAGACCAAACAGGATTTATGGTCAACAGATATATCGGAGATAACATTAGATTAATCTATGACTTAATTAACTACTTGGAAACACAACAACTGCCTGGTTTACTGTTATGTTTAGATTTTGAGAAAGCCTTCGATTCCCTTGACTGGGGATTCATGAATAAAGTACTTGTAGCATTCGGTTTCGGACCAGATATTCGTAAATGGATAAGTACTTTCTATAATGATATTAAGTCAACGGTTCTTGTGAATGGCCAGGCATCTGGATGGTTTCCCGTGGGTCGTGGGTGCAGGCAGGGTGACCAGTTTCACCCTACATATTCATTTTGTGTGTGAAATCCTTGCCATTATGTTGAGAGATAATAGAATTATAAAAGGGATCCAAATTAACAATACAGAACACAAAATTTCACAATACGCAGACGATGCAGAAATTATGCTTGAAGGTGACAGAGTGTCTTTTGAGGAAACTCTGATAACAGTTGATAGGTTTGGAAGAAAATCAGGTTTGATATTAAACACAGAAAAAAACAAGTGCAATATGGCTCGGCAGTAGGAAAAATTCGACGATTTCCTACATGCAACATTTACGTATTCAGTGGAATCCATCACAGTTCAAAATTCTGGGTATCGTATTTACCAATGATCTTGCTCATTGTTCAGAAATAAACATGCAGGCTAGATTTCTTGAAATAAGAATGCTATATAAGGTATGGTTAAAAAGACAGATTACTCCACTAGGCAGGGTGGCTGTTTTAAAGTCCTTAATCTTGTCCAAACTAATTCATCTCTGGATTCTACTTCCAAATCCTCCCGATGATGTAATTAATGCTATTCAAAACTCAGTATTTCGATTTGTTTGGAATAGAAAACGGGATCGTATAAATAGAAAAAACTGTGGTTAAAAACGTAATGAATGGAGGACTTGGTGTGCCTAGAATAAAAGAATTTTATATTTTCATTAAAACTTGCATGGATTAGAAAAATAAGACTATCATCTCACAAGTGGAAAAGTATTACTTTGGCAAGTTGTCCAAAGGTATGTCATCTGGAAAAGATTGGTTGTAGTCTTCCTCTAGGCCAATTATCCAGAAATAAATTTTGGGTTGATGTATTTGAGGCATATAAAGAATTTGGCAAAAGGATTATATCTTGCATTTCCGAAGAAATTGCTTCCGAAAATATATTTTACAATGAAAATATTAAGATAAACAAAAAACCAATTTTTTTTATCAAAGTTTGTTCGACAAAAGTATATACAAAATTGGACACATACTGAAAGAAGATGGCACGCTTTTGGCATATAGAGAGTTCAATTATAAATATGGATTTTGCATTGACTTTATTTCGTACACTGGATTATTAAGAGAGGTAAACGCATATATTCGGAAAAACTGCAGTAACAATGACAAATAACAAGCATGAAGAAACGTCTAAATTGTGGAAGCTTATCTGTTCAGTCAGCAAAGGGACACGTGTTTACTATGATGCCTTTGTGTGTGACAACATAATCCCTACTTTTTGCAACAAGTGGAATGAAAACTTGACCAGCAATTGGAATGGAATATCATTTTTAAAAGGTACAAAAATAAAAGAAATAAAACTTAAATGGTTTCAGATAAGAATCCAACACCGTATATTGGGTACAAATATTGTGTTGTCAAAAATGAGAGTTGAACTGAGTGATCATTGTACATTCTGTAATAGAGAAAGGGAAACCATTGAACATCTGTTTTGGTTATGTGAACATGCGGCACATTTTTGGCAACAACTTCAAGCAATAATGAAAGAGAAGTGTCAGCATACAGCTTGTTTGAATTTGTCTGTTGAATTGGTGTTATTTGGGCATGCAGATCATTTCAGAGGTGATGAAACCTTTGACTTCATACTACTTCTAGGAAAATATTTTATCTATAAATGCAAATGCGAGAAAAAACTTCCAATTTTGATAAGCTTTCTACATTATTTAAAGACAAGATATAAGTTTGAACATCAAGTTGCGAAAAGTGTAAAGTCAAGTCAAAAACTGCATGAAAAATGGCAACTATACCAATCTTTAATAGAAGTGTAACTTTTGGACTTGATGTATATGCTTAGGGACGAGTCTGTCTCTGTGTTACTTAACATGCATGCACGTTTGGATCCCCTGGTGGCTTTGTCGGTGTCCTATCCTCTCTCTCTCGCTCTCTTTCTCTCTCTGTTGTTTCTGTTCTCTTTGTTTTTGGCTTTTTTCCCCCAATGTTTTTGTTCTGTACTTAATCAATTTTTGAAAAAAATCTCCCGTACAAATAAGTTAACACATGGTACGGAAACTGTTTATGGTACCTGGTCAAAACGGCTGTTGAAGCATAAATGGTGTGATTCGTACGCTGATATGAAGTGAAACGCTATGAATTTGTGTTAAATGTGCTGTTTTTGCAAGGAGAAAAATAATTTAAAAAATTGACTAAAAAAAAAAAAAAAACCTTAGCAGTTTTCACCTAGTACAGGCATATTATTTTTTCGATCAAAGTTTGTCATTCAGTTATCATCTTGACAGATAGAATTGCAAACTGGCAAAAGTCAGATAGTACACAAAGAACAGTAGTCGGATTGTTAACAAGGAATCTTATGCACATGGTGATAGATTTTACCACATGGTGGCAAGCAAACTACTACAAAAGAATACTCATTCATCATTTTGATATATGTCACCAAGTATTGGCACAAAGTTACATTGCTAAACCACATGGCATAATGCAATCAATGCATAGATTCAAAATGTAAAAACAGAGTTTCAACTTACATTTCTGGAATTAGACTCGGAGATAGAGTAGAACAAGATAAGCATTCACTCTCTCTGGTTTTCTCCTTCTGTCTTTCATGTGTTACATACAGCTGGTCTGAGGAACAGTGGATGTTAGAGACTACATTGTCTCCTATATGTATTCTAAACTGTTTATTCCAGTTTGTTCTGGATCAGGGTGACAGTGCATCACTCAAGATGAGAGGGAGGGGGTTTGTCTGTCATCCCCCACCCCTTACCATGGATTGGACCACATTTGAAATACACATCAGTTGCCGAGTCGAAGTCAATGTATGATAATTCACAAAGTGCGCTTGAAGAATGCATGCTAAGCAGCCAAGCGCTGGTTAACACAATTTCGTCACACCAGCCCCCCACACGACTGTCAGGTGCGGGTGGTGGATATGGAGGGAGGGGAAGTGAGGGAAGAGAAGGCCCCCTGTCTTTGTGTTAATTGAGGAAGGAAGGGGAATGACGGGCAACGTATTCCGAAAATGACGTAAACTTATTCGGTAACAGATGTTGGGAAGTCAGACGTCTCTTGTTTCAAAGAGAGTTTTCGACAAGAGGGGCCGAAGACTGGTGACAAAAGTCACGATTTTGACTTAACTTTTTGTCATGACTCCCATAAGGGAGAGAAGGAAGAAGAGAAGGGGCGGGGGGGGGGGGGGATATTGATTAGAAATGTATACTGCCCTGTGTGAGACACAGGAAAGAAATAAATGAAATGAAATATTATTGTTCTTTAGGCCAGGGGCACATGAACATTGGTAGTGGGGGTGGAGGACACACACAAAAACAAACAGAATTTTAACATTATTACGTCATTCTTAACACATAGATAGAATGAACATAAAGCAATTCCACTGGCGGAAATACAGTTTGAAGATGAAAGTTAAGATAGCTTCTTACTCCTGTAGCAATAAAGTTATTTACCCTTTCAAATTGTTGCCTCTGTCTCATGGCTTGAAATATAAACTTGGAAACTAGAAAGGGACATTTTTTTAGATTCTCCATCCAATAATCGTTCCAGGGCATTTTGATTCCTTTAAAGCAAAATACCTACTTCTCTGTATGAAACACAAAGGCAATGATACAAAAAGTGCCGTTCATCCTCAAAACAATTTTTACAATATGGACAGTATGACTGTTAACATCTTCCCAAAAATCTATTCATATTTTTGTTAAGGGTACACCCACATCTAATTTGAGTTAGGGGTACGCGAAGCAGAAGAATCATCTTGTTTAAATAAAAACACAGAGTTAGATTAGCTTTAATCAAATTATACAGGTGTATCTTTCCTTACTCTAATTGTGCTGGACCATTCTTGAAAAAAACAGTCAATCAAACGTTGCTTAAATTCACTTGAGAATACATATAATGCCCCAACGCCTTGGTTCAACCAGACTTCATAAAATCCTGCGTTTGAAAGCATTCTCTAATTCCTGTTTGCCCAGCATCTTTTACCGTTTTTATCCATTGACACATCATTAAGTACGCCTGCTTAGGTAATCTACATCATCCATATCAACAGTCTTATACTGAATTAACAAACAACGGATATCGTCCTATTTTCTCCATATATCATTTTGTTTGGAGTCTTTAATGGTACTCCTAGATATCTTTTGCATGCTAATAAATGTACTTTCTCAAGACTTTCTAATCTCTTAAAACCCCAAATTTCTGAAAAATACAACAAGACAGACTAAACCCTTACATAAAAAATTCTAAAAATTATTTTAGGTACATTTCTTTGCATTTTCTGAAAGTTTGACAAAGCCATAAAACGCCTTTTTTCCCTTTGCAACTAAATGATTTGTACCAAGTTTTAGACCATCATCGTAGTGAAAATAAACCCTAAATAGCAATAGCTATTAACAATTTCTAGCGCTTTGCCCTCGAAAAAACCATTTTTCCGCATTGCCCTAAATAGCCTCCCTTCCTAAACACCATTATTTTAGTCTTGCCCTTGTTGACTGTCAACTTTAAATTATACAACATATCTTTGTGAGTTTAGCTGAGATTGTAAACCCCGTGAGTAGTTGATATCAAGACCACGCGTCTGCAAACAACAAAATGAATAGTTCGAGAAAAGTGGGTAACATTTGCACACCATGGACACCTGTAAATAATAGGGTTTCAAACTGGTTAATAAACAAGGAAAACAAACAGGACTCAGGTACAGCCTTGTCGTACACCTGTTGGCAATCAAGAAATCAGAAAATTCATTGTTTACACGGACACAAGAAACCAACGATGCATACATAATTTTTTTAAAGCACTATAAATTTTCCTTTTATACCTTCATTAAATATTATCTGTAACAACTTCTCATGATTAACCGAATCAAATGCCTTTTAAAATCAAAGAAACAAACAACATTTCTGTCTTCTTTTGTTAAAGCATTTCTGGACTAAAGCAAACAGACTGAATATTTGATCGACATTTTGAATAATTTTTGGGAATCCAGCCTGATTTTCAACTATTTTAACTATCATTTTCCATCTATGCGCTTAATCTGTTATTCAAGATAGACGTATAGCACTTACACGAGACATTAATGAGTGATATTCCTCTGTAATTATCTGGTTGGTCATGGCCCTCCCTTTTTAAAAAGATTGGTATCACAATTGCTTTTGACCATTAAAGTGATAAGCCCAGAATCAAACACTTTGTTAAAAAGCCTAGTTAGAAATTTAACAACCTTATCACCTCCTGCTTTTAACATCTCCGTACAAGTCCATCTAAACCTCCTGTTTTTTCCGATGTCAATTTCTTTATTGCTTCATAACTTTTTTTTTCTGTGATCTCTTTGTTTAAAATGTGATCACAGCTTCTTTTTAATCACTATCAATAATACTCTCGTTATCTTTAAAGTCGTGTCCCTGTTGGAAGACACCCTGAAAATACTTAAAACCATCATCAAAGTTTAAATCTTTTCACTAGCCTTCGTTTTTTGTTTTCCATTACCAAGCTTCTTTATTTCTCTCCAAAACTCTGATGGTTTGTTTACATTTGCAGCTAAAGTTTCTGCTGTGTTTCTGCGAAATTCTCGTTTCTTTCTATTAACAATCTCTGTATGCTTTTTTCTGCTGAGTAATTTTGTCGATCTCAATTTCACTTTTCTTGTTATGTTTTTTGCTTCTCCTAAAAACCCTTAATAACCTTCTACATTTAGCCCTTTATCTCTACATTTTTGGTCAAACCATGTACCTTTAATATTCTCCAAAGATGCATAGCATTTTTTAACCATACAGTCTGCAGCACTTCGCAAGCACCGTTAAAAACTTCTAACCCATGATCTATATCAACATCTAATTTTGTATAGCAGCTAACAATGTCTTCACTATCAATCTTGGTTACATATTCAGTTTTTTTCCTTGTCCCAAACAACCTTAGTAATAGGATTTGCCTTCTTGTCAGGTTTTGGGCAGGTGTCTGGTTGACATCAACTGTACGAAAAATTTATAATGTGATCGGTAAATGATCCCGAATCTACCATATCTGAGACAGACACGTAGTTCCAACAAAATCTGTATAAGAGAATCGGTAGAGGCGATGAAATAATCAACAAGCTGGGGCCTGCACCCGAAATGAAGGTACAACTGTCATCAAAACCATAAAGTCCAGACCATTAAGAATAAGGCAACAAAAATATTACAAAATCAATGAGTTGTTCGCCAAATAAATTTAATTTCAGGGCTTGTGAGTGTCTTTTAACTTCTTTACTTATTTCACCTACTCCCCTTCCTTCATCCGACAAGCTGAAAACAATATTCCTGTCACAGTCCTGGAATTGAAATCTCCACATATTTAAAACATAAAAGTCACATTAAAAATCGTGAAGATCTAGCAAACATTTCTCTAATAAGTCTAAACCAAATCCGTTGGCTTCAGATTTCCACGATGGCGAGTCATATGGGGGAATGTATGAGGCAAAAAAGAAAACGTCTTTATCTGTGTTCCAAATCCTCTGGACAGTTTCAAAATGACAGTATTACTAACATCACTGAACACCTTTCAAAGAAAGGCAAAAAAAAATTTTTAACTAACCCCCACAAAACCCCTGAAGGTCTACTGTGTCTTGACAATTTTTTTGCTTTTGACGAGAATATGCTAAAGTCTGCAAATACATTTTCATCTATTTCAACATCCATAAAGGTTTCAGTAGACACCGAGGTCATGCTTTTGAATAAATTTGATAAAAGCACATCACCAATTTCGACTGCAAGCCCAATACATTATAATTGAGAAAAGCGATGGTGACTGATGCATTGGCATGAATTTTGCGCAAACTGGTCGATATTAGGGCGCGTCCATCGCGTCCATGTGCCCACCATTTCCCTATTCGTTACTTTCGTTTCCTGATGGTTCTGCTGATGACGAAGGTTTTCTTGGGTTGTCTTTATCCGTTTTATGGTCATTGTCTGTTTTAGCAGACCTAAAGACTTTTAAAATGCTGGTCTGGTTTTGGGATCGCTGCGGTGTTGTCCGGGGGCGTTGAGCACGGCTGTCATCCCGGGCTTTGCTGGGCTGGTTGAGTTTTGCAGCTTGTCTGGTTCTGGGCGTGATTGACGGTGGGGAAGTCTTTGGGGCCCTGGGGCAGAGTCTGCAATTTTCCTTCTCCTCCTCATCTTCTGGACCAGACAGTTTTTCGTTGATCGTCACTCGTTCGTTCAGTTCTTCCTCATGAAGTTCGGGCAGACCCCAGGTAGAGCGGATTGGTCATGGTTCAGTGGTTGTTGGGCGAGTACTGGTTGTCTGTGAAGAACTCAATCGTTTGAAAAATTAGTTTTTCTTGAGGTATCTGCCTCTGCTCCGCATCTTTTATTGATTCTTGTTGCACCCCAGTCTTTTCTTGATCCTGCTTTCACCAAACTTTTCATCATCTTCCCTTGTCAAATGTTTCCCTTGTTGCCCTTGGTTCTTCATTTGCTGACGTTCTCTTTGAGGTCTAGGTTGTTCTTGCTGGTTTTGCCAAGATTTTGTTTGTGTCTTTGAGAGGCTTTTTTATTGGTTTGGGCCCCCACTGTTCATTTTGCTTGGGTTTATTTACATGTTGCTTTTCATTCTGCGTGTTTTGAGATGCCTTCTGAGTTCTGGTACTTTGCTGATTTCCACTCTGGTGAGTAGGGGACCGACGTGGGGTGGGGAAGGCACTGAATTCTTGGATGTTTCCAGGAGACTTGTGGCGAGTTGTCAACCTTACGGCCCTGTTCTTTCTGTTCATGAGTGGGGGCCATTGCTCAGGATTTAACAATGGGGATTGATCTTCAACTCGTTGCCTCTGGACTGATGGGAAGGGACTCTTTTCTAGTTGTTGGGAAGGGGACAAAAGGAAAAGGGTTGTCTTGTTTGAAAGAGGAATGAGGTGCACACGCAAACTGGTTTTCCACATGTTCAGACTGAGGGGCCAAAACGGAAATCGTTCTTTTTTTCTTGAACAGGACATTTCATGTGACCGTTTTGTGACTTGAATAGATCCCGGAGGGAACACAGGGGGTCCTGTTCCACCACTTGCTGTTGATGCCTAGAGGGTTTGTCTTCTGTGTGTGGGGAGTAATCATCATCACATGAGCGCTGAACTTCATGACATTAGAATTGAGAGTGGAGAGTAGGGGAAGCCCTCGACGTAGAATTTTTTTCCCTTCCTGAATAAATGGCACCTACCTTTTCCCTTTTGAGTTCTTGACTATCAAAAAAAATTACTGCTGTACAAATTTGTCACAACTCCTCTCTCTTATCTGTGTGGGTGTGAGGGTGGGTGGATGGATGACGATATACTCTATGATGTCCACGTATTTTTTGCATTTTCAGGTTGGCTTGCAATTTTCAATTTATATAATTATGATATATACTTTTAGACTGTATTCACTGCACATGTTTACGAGGTGACAGCCCAACGAGATAGTCCAGTTGGTTGATGAGACTAATAGAAACAACACGATTTGTCTTGATTGGCATGGCTCATCCGTGAAACAGCAGAAAAGGTAAATTGTCAACTTCAGTGGAAAAGAAGTTAGGACGTGTCGACACTTACTGTCTTCATCACAAACATCCATGCAAGGGGCCCTTACAGGGTGTTCATGGAGTCTACAAAACATCGCCCGCCTCGGGACCCCGTCCCAAATGGACTGAACACCATGGAGTGACCGCATTGTCTTCCCGCTTCTCCTAACCATTTTTGTTAGTTTGTTTGTCAGTATGTTTCACCCTTGTCAGTGTGTTGAAGGGTGCATGTGTACACTAGGATGTGTGTTTACAGTAGGCCTCTTTTCCCCCTCCCTCCTCCCTCCCGTCTTCCCCCCCGCCCTCTCTCTCTCTCTCTTTCCCAAATCCTTGTTAGTTGTACCACCTTCTGTGGGACCTCTGTGTGTGTGTGTGTGTGTGTGGTGTTTTGCGTGAACACTCTTCACTTTTTTCTTTTGTTGTTGCTATCTACTTCTTCTTCTTCTTTTTGTCTCTGTCTGTCACTAACTCCTTCTGCCGATGAAGAAAGTAAGTGTCGAAACGTCCTAACTTCTTTTCCAATTTACCTTTTCTGCTGTTTCGCCTGTTGCGTCAACATGCTGCAGTCAACCTCCAATTCTTTTTGCAAGCATGTTCATCTCTTTGGCACTTTGTTAGTCTTGAGCAATTGTTCTGTATAAATCCGTGCTATGCATATTATGTATGTCATTTTCACATGTGTTTATAATTGTTCATTTTTTCTTATACAAGTTTTAGATACATTTTGCTGTTTTCTCCATTTAGAGAGTACGGAATTTTCTTATTCTTCTCGCAGAGGAGCAGGTCCTTCTTTTTCTTGTTCTCTTCCTCCTCCTCTTCTTCCTTTTCTTTCTCTTCTTTTCCACTCTCTCTCTCTCTCTCTCTCTCTCCTCTCTCTCTCTCTCTCTCTCTCTCTCTCTCTCTCTCTCTCTTTTCCTCTTCCCTTTCTTTTTCTATGTATTTTACTTTTTTTTTTAACTCTCTCTCTCTCTGGATTTATTATGTCACTATTTGTCCTATGTTGTCTCTCTGGATTTATTATGTCATTATTTGTCTATGTTGTCTCTTGGTATCTCTTTTGTTTTACCTTTGCTTTATAAGGTGTGTATATATTTTTTTTCGGTTTGTCTGTCTGTCTGTGTCTTTGTACACAGCATCCCACTGTTGCTTGTGGACAAACTTGCATATCTCACGGATAGGTTCCATATGATCGTGTGGTCCATGTGGTCGTAACGTGAAATGTACAATCCTTTTGTACATTTCAGTGATGCACACCTACATGCACTCAATTTGCACGCATACAAACACTCACACGCACGCACATGCAAACAGACAGATAATAATAATAATAATAATGATAATGATAATGATGATAATAATAATAATACATTATACACGTACATGTCCAAACAAGAGTCAATGGTATGGACAATAGTATTCTAACTGTAGTGCTTCTGGAAGAGAAATGTTTTGAGATTTGATTTGAAGGCAGCTAGAGAGTTAGAATGCCTTATGTGCAGGGAAGAGAGTTCCAAAGCTGAGGGGCATAGATTGAGGAAGAACGATAGCAATGAGTTTTACGTTTGTAACGCCCTTGGCAAAGTAGACGGGAGTCAGAAGATCGTTGATGTTTTGCGAGCAGTATTAGCTTCCCTCACCTAGTCAACAAACAACACTTGAAAAGGTTGTATTGAGTGTATAAAAAGTTTTGACTGCCTGGCAGTATCAACATACCTTACTTAATCAACAAACAATTCAACAACCACAGAAGCTGCACCCGCTCTCTTCAGTTGCTTTGAAGGTTCTACGAACCGAAGTACTCCGCTCTTATCCTCCCAAGTGGGTTCAAGTGTTTTCTCTACCCTTTTTTTAATATCCATTGTATTGAGTGGTTCAAGAGATATTGCCAAGGTCATAAAAACGGAAAGTAGGCAATTTGGGTGTGTGTGCGCTGCGCCCAACGGGTGCGCAGCGCACACAGGTTGTTGTCAGTTGTTGTCCCCAAGGCTATGCACCTGTGCAGCAAGTTTAGAAAATCTAGCTTGAAAGATGTGGAAAATATTGCGGTTAAAGGAAATGGGTTTCAACGATCAGCGTGACCTTGACGTTGACCTTTGACCTTGATTTTTGCGAGCAGTATCAGCATACCTTACTTAATCAACAAACAAATTTGAGGCTGTCTTAAGTGGTTGAAGAGACATGCTAAAAATGTCCGTTTTGGACGACGTGGGACAGACGACCCCCCCCCCCCCCACTCCCCACACACACACACACACACAACAGAAAAAAAACCGAAAAAAACACACACGAACGAACTTAATAGTCTGCTCGCTTTCTTGAAAGCGGCGGACTAACAAGACTGACAGAGGTTGTGACATTTTGTGCAAGAGTGAATTCGAAAATGGGCACAGGTGCACAAATTGTCACAACTGTGAGTTGTGATATTTTATGCAGTGGTGATATTTTGTGCGGTAACAGCCGCCCTATTTATGAACTGCAATAAGCTTTATGTAAAAAAACAAACAAACACATGCAACCCTTTCAAAATGTTCCTTACAGTGTATTGTTTGTCAGGACTCGCACTCAAACTCCTGTGGTGGTGATGATGATTCTGCATGTGATTCTGGTATGGTTGCCGGTGTTGAATGGTTGTCGCTCGGGCTTCTATGGTGCTGTGCATGTTTTGTGCGATGCGGAGCGATTTGCTGGTAGTATTGATTGGCGTTCGGTCACCTGTGGTGATACCGTTGCTGTGTGTGATGCTGGCATGATTGCAGATAATATTTGGTTTTCGAACTCTTGTAGCGGAGATGTTACTACGTGTGGTACTCACATGATCAAAGGTAATGTTTTATGTTTGAGCCCCTGTAGTGGCGAAGATACTCTGTGTGCTACTTGCATGATAACAGGTAAAAATAATTCGTATTTAAACCCCTGTCGTGGTGATGTTACTGTGTGTGATGATGTTACTGTGTGTAGTACTCACATGGTCACAGGTAATAATGATTCGTGTTTGAACCCCTGCAATGGTGAAGTTACTGTGTGTGGTATTGACGTGGTCATGGGTGGTAATGATTTGTATTTGAACCCCTGCAGTGGTGATGCTACTATGTGTGGTGCTCGCAGGGTCACAGATAATAATTATTCGTGTTTTGAACCCCTTTGGTTGTGAAGGCACTATGTGTGGTACACACAAGATCACAGGTAAAAATGATTCGTGTTCGAACTCCTGTAGTGATGATACCAAAAAACAAACAAACAAACAAACAAAACAACAACAACAACAACAACAACAACAAACTCAGCAGTGAAGCCGTCACTTCCAGGGCTTTTATTATTATTCATGTTTTTCAATGCACGCCCTGCTTCTTCTAAAGTTATTTTCCCTTCAAGAGAATGTTTTTTCCTCTTCTGTTAATTTTGGCAATCGATCGACCAGACTGGAAAGTTCACTCTGTTCTACCACTCTTTCCGAATATAAACCTTTATAAAAGGAATTCATTTCCATATCATTGTCTTTAGTTAACGTTATACCATCCTGTAAACCAACGACAGAGGCCTTAGACTGCTGGAGGTTTCCAAAAGCCATCGACCTACCCTAGCCAACACTCTCAACCCACACAAGCTGTCCAGAATCACAACCTGGCACTCACCAAATGGACAAGTTCACAATCAAGTACACTTCATTCTGGCCCCACAACGCTACAAGTTTAGCATCAACAAAGCAAAAACATGAACATTCCCAGGCGCTGACATTGGCAGCGATCACAATCTTGTTCTGGCAACCTTCAAGCTCAAGCTGAAGTGTAAGTGTTGTCCAAAGAACCCCCGCATTCGCTTTGACCTAGAGAAGTAGTGGTCTCCATCCTGTTATATGGCTGCGAGACATGGACACTGAGACGTTTGAGACCAGGTGCCTGAGGAAACTACTCCGCATCTCCTACAAAGAACATAAGACCAATGATTATGTGCGGAACCTGGTCACCAACCTAGTTGGGCCCCACGAACCACTTCTGGCAACCGTCAAACGACGAAAGATGGCATGGTTTGGCCACGTCATTCGTCACAACACCCTCTCCAAAACCATCCTTCAAGGTACCGTTGAAGGAGGGCGCAGACGAGGACGGCAGAGAAAGAGTTGGTCGGATAATATAAATGACTGGACCAAAATGACCATGCCAGATCTCCTCACGACAGCTACAAACAGAAGAGCCTGGAGAGAAACGTCGGCTGCCTCATTACGTCCCCCCGACGACCCCAGCGGTCAGGGGAATGACTGACTGACTGACTGATACCATCATTGGCGGTAAGTTTCATTATATGCTTAATAACATAGTTCAGTTTTTCAAGACTGCAAAAATATTTTGTTATATTTTCCCCTTCAGCTACCCACCTTGCCCTTGAGCGTAACAAGACACCTTCCATTTTTTTTCGTCTTAGATTGATCAGTTCTTGTTTGTTATTTTCTAATTCTCTTCTCTTTTCATCACTGAGTAAATCTTCTCTTTCCAGTTGTTCGATATTCTTTTCAAGTTCTTTTTCTTTTTTCAGAACATCCCGTTTCCTCATTGTTGCATAGGAAATAGTTTTCCCTCTGATTTTCATCAGCAACGTATCCAGAAACAGCTGATCTGAGAAAACAAACTGCAGCTCAGCTTTTGGTACCTTTTCCAAAGCCTCATGACAATAAGGCAGGGCTTCGTATTCTTCAGTTATCTCCTAGATCACATTGTTTATTTCTTCTACATACTTTATGTCCTTTAATAGAGAACTATTGAACTTCCACAGTAAATTCCTCTTTTCTTCTTTACCCCATTGCAAAGTTAATGATATCAAAGGGTGATCGGTTCGGTCGCCTGGTAGTATATCTACATCAGTAACATAACTACACAGTATATCACAAATGAGAAAATAATCAAACCTACTCTGCTGAAAGGGCTTGTTTCTCCTCCAAGTATATCTTCTAAGCTCGGGATTTAATTCCCGCCAAATATCTACAAGATCCAAATTATCCATCATCATCTATTTGTTCTTGTGCTTTTGTATTATTATTGTGTTTGTGGTTACAGCAATCAACAGCAAAATCTCGTACAGAATTCCAGTCTCCCGCAATAATCACCTTTTCAATCCCTATTTTGTGAATGTACTGTTCTAATGTGACATAAAATCTAGGTCATCACGTTTAGGTCCGTATAGATTCACAATCAACAATTCCGTGTCCACTGCTTTCAATGAAACACAAAATGAAGACCCAAATGGGTCTTTGTAAATCTTGATCAAATGGAAATCAAAGTTATTGTTAAACAGTACAGCAACCCCACGGGAGTTAGAGTTGTGTGAGGCAAAATAGCATTTGTAACCCCATTCCTCTTTGATGTATGCTTCTAGTTTAGGATCAAAGTGAGTATCTTGTAACAAATATATTGAATAAGATTTTCCCCTCAGATCATTAAATACGTCTCGACGCTTCTGAGCATTTCCAAGACCCTGACAGTTCATAGACCCAATTTCGATTTTTCTACCAGCCATTATCTAGGAAGACAAATGTGTACCTCATAAGAACATCTGTATGCCCTCAACATCCAGATCAAGCTTACAACTATTTCTGTTTTCCACAGAGCACATAAAAAATGAAACGGTTTCTCCAGCAGCACATTTGGCGAATATAAACAAAACTGGAAAATGAAATACATGTTACATATACTATATACATCTTCACAAAAGCACAAACCCACATAGCACGATGGTTAAAAATCAGTGGTAACAAACAGTAGAATTGTCAACTCGCTGGCAAAGTTACACACAGCAAACACACAACATTGACATAGAAACAAACAAATTGTACTCAAGCATTGAATATTGTGGTGATGGTGATCATTGGCATGAGCAGTGCAAACAAAGCAATCGTCGTTAATGTAATTCATAAATGTTTAGAGGACACTATATAGCTATCACCAACAGAGGAAGAAAAAGACAACCAAGAACAAGATTCTTTCTGCCCGAACGAAGTTAAAGGAAATCCTGCCCATCCATGCTGATCTTACTGATGCGCGGTCTCCAGAGATTATACTGCCACATATTGTATCCTCCGTCTCTTTTCATACACAGACGCGCGAATACACACATGCATACACACACACCATCACCCATACCCACACATAACCGCACGTGCACCCTCCTCCCGCCACACACATGCGTACTCCCTGTCACAAACACACATACACACAGACACACACTCACACGCACGCACGCGCGCATGCACCCGCGCGCGTGCACACACCGCGCGCGCGCGCGCGCGCGCGCGCATAGAAACGGGGAGAGGGCAAGAAAGGGGAAGGGGCAGGGAGGGAAGCAGGAACGGAGGGATGCAACATTTATGAAACTCCTCTGATAAAGCTAAACACAGTGTTTAAATGTACATTGTATTACAGACCGTGGCATATCACACATCATTCATATGCCTTTGGCTGCATACATCAGTATCATACATGCATGAAGCCCGAACGTGCACAGTTACGTAGAAATGCTTACACTTAGTCCACAACTCTCACAAAATCCATTGGCCACAGCGTCCACAGCGTACATCCAAAAATATGATAAATTATGTGTTACTGTAAGGTTTTTTTTAAAAACATCATTAATACAGAAAAGTCAAACATACGAAAATGATTCGCATCAGGAGTAAACAATAGATACATTGGCAAAGTTACATATACCACGCTCACATAATTCTACATACTGGTATAGAAAGAAATAAGAATCAACAGGTATTGAATCTTGTGTTGCAATGGTCTCTGGCATGAATAGTGCAGAGAAAAATAATCATCATTAATACGAATCCTTCATCATATGGTATTCAGCATATATTCACCACCACATGAAGAAGGGCTATTAATGGAAACTCGTGAAATACAGTTAAAAAGTGTTATGATCACTAAGCCAATCGCACCGATGTACAGGCTCGGGCCCAGCCCTCCCCTCCCCAAACGCATGTGCATGTGCTCGCTCATGTGCACATTTAGCAGAAGGGGATGAAAGGATTGGGGGAAGGCAATGGCAAAGAACCGGAGACAGAAAACGGGAACAGAGCGGAGCAAAGCGGAGGCGGGGAGGTGGGGGTGAATGTCATTGTGACATTTTGTGCAGTGGTGACATTTTGTGCGGTAACAGGCGGCCACACCACTAATCCCCTCCCCCCCCCCCCCCCATTCCCCCCACCAAACTCTCCCCATCAGCAGAAAGAAAAAAACTTCTTCCCATCCACGAGAAGAGATCCTGTACCATAGTCACTCTCTGTCCATCATTTCTCTTAGTTTTCATAATTATTGACAGTTTCTTCCGAATTTCCCTTACCCCTCTGGAAAAATCTTCACTGACAAAAAAATGCTTCTCTTTGATTTCTACTTTGCTTTAAGAATGTTTATTTTGTCTTTATTGAAAGTGCGCCTCACAATCACAGGGGAGTTGGGTTTTCCACTTTCCCGATGCACCCGATCAAACTCAACATTATTCACCAAGTCAAGTTTGTCAGTACACAGATTTTCAACGTCATCTCTAGTTCCTTATTTGTTTCATCTTGCCGTTTGTCAATACTATAAAATAGGAAATTGTTTCTTCTTGATCTGCCCTTCAAATCGTCAGCATGTTTCTGTATATTTTTCATCCGTTCCCTCAATGCATTGATGTCCGCAGTCAATGTTTTCTTTTCGTTTTGCAAAGTACAGATTTGATCTTTCAGTTCCTCCACCTCCTCCTGTAACTCTCCCACTTTGTCCTTCATCCGTTTTATGTCTTCTTTCACCTCATCCAGCTTCCTGTTCATTGAATTGTCCATTATATCCAACTTGGTCATCACATCAGCAAAAGACAGTTCGTTGGTAATACTCAGCCTGCATTGTCGTGTGTTCGCTTTTTACGTTACCTTGTTTCTTGTCAGTGCAGAGGGGAGAGGACCAGGGTTCAGCTCGACATCACCAGCTCGGATCAACAGCAAACTTCCCCAAAACAGGTAAGACAGAGCAAAACCAAAAAAAACACCGCTTGCTCGATTCCGCAAGGACACCTTTCTGATCATCATCGCTTCACAGCGTATGGCTGTTTTCGTCATGAAGGCAATGTAGGACCATATAGAAATGAGCCACATATCGGCCGAAAATCAGTTGCGCAGGCAGGCATGACAGCACGCAAGACAGTTGCTCATGCACGATAAACCTGTCGGTCAGTCAGAGCTCCGCAAAAAACACGTCTTAACTCGACGATCGCTTTTCACACACTCCCCAGAGGGGGGGGGGGGGGGGGGGGGGGGGGGGGGGGGGGGGGGGGGAGAGAGAGAGAGAGAAAGATGTTATCTGCACAGCCATCTGACAATCTGTCACTCCATCTATCAACATTCTGATTCTTTTCCTTATTAAAACGTACTGGGATGTTTCTGTCTAATAGACGATAACACGTACAGTCTGACAGTATGGACATGAGCCAAGGCCAGTTACTTGACCCCATCATCAAGCGATAGTCTATTTGACGGGCAATGGAAGCATTGGTGTTGGTGACATGAAATATCTCTCTGACATACTAAACAAACAAATGAAGGAGTAAGAAAGATCAATGATGGATTA
>CM031612.1:13715628-13720628 GCA_018398815.1 Conus ventricosus | reverse complement strand
TGTCACGTGTCCGTCCCTAGTGTGGCTTGTGGTGCGGTTGCACCTTGGTGTAGTTCAGCTCAACTTCGTTTGCTTTCTCTCTTTCTCTCTCTCTCTCTAATTCCACTGCCCGTGCTATTCATCTGCAGGTTCACGGGTGGCTGGTACCTTTCTCTCGAACTTGCTGTCTATCGGCCTCTCGCCTGTCTTTTACCTGTCGCACGTGCTTCATTTCTTTTAGTTTGAAGTATGCTCACTACTGTGACGTAGCGTGGCATGTTGGCCGCATCGCTGAGGGAGGTTAGCTCTTCACTCGAGCGGAAGATGTCTCTGGGAGCGCCTGCTCCGGTCTTGGTTCTTCACCTTATCGTCGAAGGTACAGTCGGTATCTTCAATTCCTACAGTCGGCCTGTAGGAGAGGGACATCACTTCTTCTTTTTCCGCATCTGCGCCTCTGTCCTCTCGACTGGACAGAGGGCAGAGAGAGTCGTTTGACCCGCCTCTTCGGGTCACCCACGGGTAGCTGGTAAGCATCAGTTTCGTGGTTTGTATGTTTTGGTTTGTGTTGTTAGCTGGCTTATTCTTCTCTTTTGCGCAATTTTCTTTTGTTTTCAAATTGTAAAAGAAATATTGTTTGAGACCTTTTTTCTGGTTAATTCAGTCTTTAACCTTGCCATTCTAATTATAATCCAAAATTCTTTCTCCTGTTTATGCATCTCGTGATGCGGTAGTCGGTGGGGATGGGAGAGAACCTGGTGATTCAGGTTGGTACTTGCTTGGTCTCGCTCGTCTGCCCCTGTCACATTCGCCGGACTCTTATCCTTCGGCCACCGTCTGTTTGTGTGTGCAAGGAGAACGAGTTTTATGTTCGCGAGCGTGCGTACGCATGATTTGTCGTTCGGATGCGTGGTTGGAGATTTGTGTTATTTTGAAATGTGACAACAATATGTGACAATAATGCCATTGAATTATTATTTGCAAATGTGGTGGCAGTATAAAGCGATGGTCGCTGTGTTGGTTTATTTCCTAAGAAAGGAAATTGTTAAACGTGAGTGAGAGAAGGGTGAAGATAATTCATATTGGTTTTATAGCCTGTTGATTTAATGCAGTCTTTACCTGCTTCGTGTGAGAAGACTTTAACAAACATTCCTGATTTGATTGGTTTACTGTGTTATAGCTCAGGTCTGTGTTGAGCTGGTGTTGTTGGTGTATTTAGTAGACCTCCCCTCGCCCATCATGCGAGTGCTGTTAGGATTTGACAGCATGGGTCATTGTACTGACGGCGGGGTGTTCCATGTGCCCTCCTTCCCTCCCTTTCTCTCTCCTCCCAGCTACCTTTTCCCCCCTCCCTGGGGCTTCACCCGAGCTTGGACTGGTTGGTGCCACGCTCTGGTTGGGGCCCGCTCTGGTTGGGACCGCGGACTGGTTGGTGCACGCGCTGGTTGAGGCCACGCTCTGGTTGGGACCGCGGACTGGTTGGTTGCCACGCGCTGGTTGAGGCCACGCTCTGGTCGGGACCGCGGACTGGAAGAAAGCCCGCGGCTTGATGGCCGGCCGCCCTGATCCCCGTCCAGGACCTCCAGTAACAACGCCACTTTCCCCCCCCCCCCCCCCCCCCCCCCCCCCCCCCCAGGACGCGCTCTTCACTGTCTGCTTGTGCGTGTCAAGGGTGTCGGCCTTGAACGACTCTCTTCAAGAACCGACCCGGTTTGGAGCACCTAGTGCGACAGGGTGCTCCCAGTAGGACTTTGGAGAGGCAGGGGTGTGGAGGCACTCCATGGTGTGGAAAGGGATGGATGCTGGAAATGTTATTTATAATTGTGTATATGTCATATGTGTTGAAATGCTGTGATTGTGATTGTGTACGTCGTATGGTGAAATGTTTATTTATAATTGTGCATGTTGTGTGTGTTGGAATGCTTGATTGTGATTGTGCATGTTGTGTGTGTTGGAATGCTTATTTATGACTGTGTGTGTATGGTGTGAATAAATGGGGTGTTGTATCGTAATCTTTATTGTGTGGTCTCTTGCGAGGCGTGTGAGGTCAGTCATTCCTTCACTCCCATCTAGACCGATCCTGTCAGGGCAGACCTCCAGGGGTCGGTCGTGACAATTGTGGGGGCTCGTTCGGGATGTGAAGGCTCTGACTGTCTCTCTCGTTTCGGGCGAGTACCTGTTTAGTTCTGTCTGTTTTGTATTGTTTAGTCAGTTTGTCGTGTTTGTTCGTGGGTGGTTGGCTGGGTGACTCTAGTGTGAGGGAGTCTCTGGGTGGCTGAAGGAACATCGGGTGTGACTCGGGAGTCGAGGTGAGACCAGGGGGAGTCGACCGCGACCAGACCTCCTCCTTCCGCCGGTGCCTTACGCAGGTAACGACCGTAAGTCTTGCCTTTCTGTTGCCGCTCAGTCTGCCATTCCTGTTTTGTAGTTAGCCAGTTTTTTTTGTTTTTTTTCTCGGGTGGTTATTGAGTACAGGGGGTTGTATCGGACGTTAGTGTCCCTTTTTTTTTTCTCTCTCCGGATTCCGTCTGCCAGTTTGTTTGTTTTTTTCGGCCAGCCCCACCGCACTGTTGCTCGTGCTGTGGAGCGCGGTGTTGCCAGAGTGGGGGCAGCCGGACATAGTTTTTGTTTTGTTTTTTTTTCGGTGAGCCCCACCGCACTGTTGCTCGTGCTGTGGAGCGCGGTGTTTGCCAGGTGGGGAGCAGCTGGAACTTGTCCGCACACACGCACACACACACATACACACATATACACACCCCTAAAATTTTTTTTTTTTTCAATTGGAATCGCCTTTCCCCCGTATTTGAAAACCGTTGGCTATTGTTGTCATGGCAACGTCCGGTGCTGGTGGTATGGCGACGCGTGCGTCGAAGAAGAAGGGTATTCAAAATGTAGTCCCTACTATTAGTACCAGTACTTCGACTACAGTGACTTCTACTTATTCCGTGCTGTAGCGATAGTCCAGTGAGTACTTTCACTACTTCTTCACTAGGGGATCTTTCTGCTGAGACCCCGACTGGCGCTCGGAAGCCTCAGAGTATAGTGAAGCAACTGTGGGCTTCTGTTGAGTCACAGAAACCGAAGCCCTCTCTTCTCCATGCTTCCCCTCGTAAGGAGTATGCCCCGGGAGACTTTCCTCATGGTAAAGGTCGAGACCCAAGGAACGGGTCAGACGGGTCTTCCTCCCGTGTCGGGAGTGGTGAATCCTGCTCAGGATATCGCCTCTGTCCTGATGTTTCTAGAGCAACAGCGACGAGAGGATGAGGCCCTCCGTAGGGAAGAGGTTGTCAGACAGGAAGCCCTTCGTCGGGAAGAGGAAACTCGACGTAAGGAAGAGGCTTCAGGCAGGAAGCCCTCCGTAGGGAAGAGCTAGACAGACAGGATGGAGGCTCTGCGCAGGGAGGAGATGGAACAACTTCTTTCGCGGTCTCCCGCATCTGTAAATCAGGGGGTTGATCGACAGGCAAGCGATAGAGTTAGAGGCCCAAAGTTAAAGCTTCCAGAGTCAGACCTAGTGAGGACATTGATATGTTCTTAGAGCATTTTGACAAGGTTGCTAGTTCATACCAATTGTCTGAGGAACAAAAGGCTATGCACCTTTTTTCGGATTATCTGGTGCTGCAAGGGAGTGTGTGCTCACTCTAAATGAAGGCGCATCTTATGCAGACATGCAGTTGGCTCTGCGTAAGCGTTTCCACCTTACCCCAGAGACGTACAGGAGGAAGTTCAGGTCATGAAGAAGAATAACGACGAGACCTTCGTGCAGTTTGGTGATAGCTGCGCAAAACGCTAGGGTACTGGCGTCGTTGGCTAAGTTGGAGCTGGAGGATCTGATCCTCATTGAACAGCTCACCAACACTGTGTCCCCAGAGTTGAGGATCCGGATAGGCGAGACAGCACCTCAGGATTTCGCGGCTGCGATTCATACCGCTGAGGTGTTTGCTGAAGCTCGCAGGGCTTATGGCATCGCCCAGATACGGAGAGGAAGCCCTCCACAGGATTTAGTGGCAATAAGGCGCCGACAACTGCTGGAGCAATTTTCAGTCGCGTCATGCGACAATACTTCTCCCTCTTGATACGCCAGATCTGAACAATTTCATGGACGACCTGCTACTCAGCTCAGTAGATTGGAGTTCGCACGTTTCGCTCCTCCGTCGTCTGTTTCTTCGTCTTCGCGAGGTTCAGATGTCAGCCCGTCCTTCCAATGTCAGCTTGGTCGGACGAGATTTCCTTTTTGGGGCATCATTTGCAGCGGGGTTTGATTGCTCCTGAGAAGACAAGGTGACCAAAGTTGCAGGTGCCAAACCTCTGGTACCAAAGGGAATTGCGGTCATCCTTGGACTTGCGGATACTACCGCAAGTTTATTCATGACTTTGCAAAAGTTGCCTTGCCCTCACTGACCTGACGAAAGGGAAGAAGCCAGAACGTCTAGTTTGGGATGAGAGTTGCCACAGGCTTTTGACGCTTGAAGACGCCCTCACTACTGCCAGTCTTGGCTCTCCCAGATCCTAGTCTCCCTTTTGTCCTGCGGACTATGCTTCTGCGGTGGGATTGGGGCTGTGTTTGCTGCAAGATCAGGGAAGGGACTCCAACCGCTGCTTAATGCGAGCAAAAAACTCCTGACGCCGAGACTAGATACCACACGATTGAGCAAGAGTGTTTAGCAGTCGTGTGGGGCATCAGGAAGTTTTACCCCTACTTGTACGGCCGTGAGTTTGTGCTGGAGGAAGCGATCATCATCCTCTCAGTACCGGACCGGATCGGCCAGTCAGTCATCGACTCATGGGTTGGGAGTGGAACTGCAGAGTCATGCGTTACACTTTCCGTCATATCAGGGTTCTGTAATACGGATGCTGACTATCTTAGCCGAGCTCCGTAGTCAGCACATTGAGAAATCAGTCAGTAGGGACACTTCCCCTCAACCAGGGTTTATCCCTTGCCTTGTATGGTTTCTCATGTTAACGGTATGACAAGGTGGAGTTTTAATTCATGTGAATGTTAACGGTCAGTGGTTGAATCATGT
>CM031612.1:13691384-13714628 GCA_018398815.1 Conus ventricosus | reverse complement strand
GTTTTTCGGGCGGGGTAATTGCAATTTATCGATTTTGCCGTGTCGGGTTAACAACAGCGGCAGGGCCAGTCTTAAGTAAGACCATCAAACCATATACATTTTTAGTTCATTTTATGTGTCTGTAAGAGAATGTGAATATGTTGGTTCACGATCACTCATGTTATTCTGCGCGGAAACCCCCGTTTTAATGTACTGATTACGTCAATATTTAGAGGTTTTTGTGTGTTAATTGTTTGGAAAACACGTGTTAAATTTGGCCAAAACTGACGTGTGATGGACGTGATTTGTATGTGAAAATGGGGGTTTTTCGGGCAGAATCACATGGGTGGTCGTGAACCCGTATAAAGACATTCTCTATACACCTAAATAAAATTAATACTATAAAACCTATAACGTTTTCAAATTATAAGAAATATAGATCAATCGAATGCTACTTGATGTTGAAAAAATACCTGCATACTTTACGTACTTGCAGCAAACTATTAGTATAGGTTGCAAAATTCTAATTTTGTGTGTGTTTTTTTACCGTGTCGAGGGTTAAACAGATTCTCCTTCTTACCGTGGTAAAACACACACACAGCTACAACTGCACCGACGGCCTCTCGTTGACTTCAATGGCTTTCTTGCACTAAGCCTAACCATTTGACCATGAGAGCAATCCCAGCTGGCTTTAGGTGTTCATGTGACCACAGCAGGCCTGGTTTAAAGACGTGGTGAAAAATTCGTCTAACGTCTTTATAAAAAAAAAGGAAAATCTCATTAAGTGGCTTAAAGCTTCAAGCAAACACACACACACACACACACACACACACACACACACACACACACACACACACACACACACACACACACAGAGGAGCCTCACGCAAGTGTGTGTGTGTGTGTGTGTGTGTGTGTGTGTGTGTGTGTGTGTGTGTGTGTGTGTGTGTGTGTGTGTGTGTGTGTGTGTGTGTGTGTGTGTGAACACTTGCTTGCTTGACCACACAGCCATTGTTGGTTTTGGGGTCAGTGTCCACTCGGGAGTCACATAGCAGCATGTCTACCTGAATAAGTGTGCAGCACTTTCTTTCTTGTGTTTCATATCTGACTTAGTTTCCATATAGCCACTCCTGAAAGTTGTGTGCGTCATTTTAGAATATTTTTACCATCCAGTATACCGCCCTGTGACATAACCTTGAAAAAACACGTTAGCTAAAACATATTTCTCTCTCTGTCTCTCTGTCTGTCTCTGTCTGTCTCTCTGTCTGTCTCTCTCCCTCTCTCTCTCTCTATCTCTCTCTCTCTTCTCTCTCTCTCTCTCTCTCTTTTCTCTCTCTCTCTCTCTCTATGTGTGTATGTGTGTGTGTGTGTGTGTGTGGTGTTGTGTGTGTGTGTGTGTGTGTGTGTGTGTGTGTGTGTGTGTGTGTGTGTGTGTGGTGCGTGCGTTCGGGGTGTGGGGTGTGTGTGTGTGTGTGTGTGTGTGTGTGTGTGTGTGTGTGTGTGTGTGTGTGTGTGTGTGTACTGTGCGCTCATGCACGTGCCTGACAAAGAGAAAATAAGAGGGAGGCGGGGGACAAAGAGAGAGGGAGAGAAGGGAGAAGAGAGAGAAAAGAAAAGGAGAAGAGAGAGAGAAGGGGAAGGGGAGAGAGAGAGAGAGAGGAGAGAAAAGAGGGGCGGTATTCAGACATTCACATACCCAAACCAACATCAAAAACCAGAGAGTGGGGGAGAGAGAGAGAGAGAAAAGGAGAGAGGAGAGAAAAGAGGAGAGGAGAGAGAGAGAGAGAGAGGAGAGAGAGGGAGGAGAGAAGGGGAGAGAGGGGAGGGAGAGAGACAGGCAGAGACGGGGACAGAGAGACACATGTTTCTATGCTGTATTCCATTGTACTGGTATTGTAATTGTATATTGTATTGCATGGTATAGTGTAATACTGTATTGCGATCATTGTGTGCTATTGGCTGTATGGTATAGTTTATACTGTATTTTTAAAAGTTTGTGTGATATTGTTTTGTATAGTATTGTTTTTATTTGGATTTCATATGTATTGTGTGATATTGTATCCCCATAGTATTGTGTGATATTTTATTGTACACTACCCCACATAACTCCACTCCATTTGTTTGGTAGATGGACATTACTTGCCTGTCTATCCCAAGGAGTGTCTGCACACGTATCAGCCTGTGTACACAGAAGAAGAAGTATAGTATTAGAAAAATAGTAAAGACTCAGAATCAAACAACTCAAATCAACTCAAAATCAAACAACAGCAACAGTGAGCTAAAGAAAACAGGGCGGACCCTGTCGAAATATTCTCCAAGTAAGTTATTGTTTTCTGAGTCTGTAACTTCTTTTCTAAGGGTGGGAATCCAGAATCCAGAAACCTATATTCTTATTTAAGTATAGTATTGTGTGATATTGTATTGTATAGTATTGTGTGATATTGTTTGGTAAGTGTTGTGTGATATTGTATTGTATAGTGTAGTACTGTGTTTTATATGAATATAATTTTTTGGTATAGTATGCCATATTCACTTTTACAGGTTTAAGTCTCTGGATTTCCTCAGTGAAACCTCACCCTACACGTAATGAAGAAGGGCTGAAAACAGTAAACCTGGGGTGGGGGGTGGGGTTTCTGTTGTTGAGCTCTCTGTGGAATTTGTTCCTACTGCCTCTTGGGCACTAACTTCAGTTGTTTCCCCATGTCAGTCTGTCGAATACTGGTCGGTTTGTCGACCATTCTTTTGATTTTTGACCCTGTAACATGTCACCTACACACCGACCAAACTGGCCTTCTCTTCCGAATTTTGACGATTTGATTTTAGATGTGTGCAGAATGTTCTGATTATGTTTTCACAAGGGTTTTTAAAAACGCTCGTCACCTGTTGTCTTATCGGGTACTGCCCAACATCTGTCGACCAGGATTGCCTCTGCAAGGAAGGTGGATGGGCCCTGGGTGCGGGGTAGGTGACGCAGTGGGGGGGGGGGGGGGGGGAGGAGGGGAAGAACTGTGAGGTCGGGGTGAGAGGGGAAGGGAGGCTGGCCGAAAGTGGAGGGAAGGAAAGTTGGGGGTGGCTAGTGTAACAAACGCTGTGCCCGTGACAGCAGAACGACTGCCCACTGTAGGGTAACTCTTGCTCCCATAAGAAACCTAACTCAGAGTAACTTTTTATTCAAGTCTGGCACAGCCTTTTAAACTTGACTAAAGTCAGACAATACAAAGAGGAACCAATCTAATAGTGGGGGAAAAAACAAGCACAGGCCACCAACCCCCCTGTCATCACAGTTAATGACTTGGCAAAAATCTGAACTGGTGAGGGGGGGGGGGGGGGGGTGTTGAAGATGAGAAAATGGGAACATAAAATTAAGAAAATGTATCATAATGTGAAAAAATCTTCACTAGCTGCATGCGCAAACCATCGCAATCCCTCTCGAAGGCAGATCTGTTTGTATTGCCCGCTCCTAGGCCTCATTTCAGTTCCAATTTTGTCGTGTTGGGAGTCAGAACCAGACAGCACAAGGAAAGAGCGAAGGTTTACAGTTGGTGGTGTCTGTGACCAGAAACAAGACTTGTGGGTCGTTTGTTTAAAAAGGAGGTGACTGAGGGCGGAAAATGATGCACAATTTCAAAAGAAGAGGGGTTAGTTAGTGCACAGATACAGAAAAAACAGATTACAGGACAAAAAAACAATGCATTTTGACCTCTAGGGTCTTTCCCGGCAAAAAAACAAACAACATTTAGGACAGTGAAAACGAAGAACCATTATCTTCTCATAATCGGCGGGAAATGGCTATTGGATGAAAACGAGACCGTTAAGGGGGGGGTGGGGTGGGGGGGAGGGGACGGATCATGGGAGTTGAAATCGTAAAAGATGCCGTGATTTGTAATGGTAATAATGGCAATTTAATAAAGATAATTGCGGCGATGATGAAAACATATATAACAAGAGGGGGGATATGATAAAGTGGTTTTGTTGTGTGTGTTTTTTTGTTGTTGTTTTTTTCTAAAAGAACGAGGGTGGGTGGGGGTGAGGGGTTTTTTAAAAAAGTAGGGTTTGTTTGTTTTGTAATTGTTGTTTAATGGTATGATATATTAGTGAAGGTAGTGATTATGGTGGATTGATAACAGTGCTTAGTGGCAAGGAATAGAATGGGGATGGGGTTTTTTTTAAGCCCTAAGGGGTGGTGATCGTGATGACATAGTTTTATGTGGGGCGTTGGTTTAAAGATTTCAATGACTGGAAAGAAATGGAAGTGATTTAATGGGGGAGGGGCTATCGTTGGAAAAAAAAGAGGGGGGGGAGGAGGGGGGGGGGGGGGGGGGGGGGGCTCATATTTCTCTGCCTAAAACATACGTATGATGTACAGGGGTGATGGATGGGAATGTCAGGGACATAGTGTTATTGGAAAAGTAAACAGTACTGTTGGATTGTGTTCATTGTAGTAGGTGAAATAATGATGGCATTCATATGACAATGTGTATTGAGAAGAATTGGAAATGATCAATGGGGAAAAGGGTATTGTGCCTCGGGGGGTGGGGGTGGGAGTGGGATTACAAAATCACACACAAGGGGGAAAACCCCATGTAAACAGTATTATTGGTGAATGATGATCATAATAAGACTAATTGTGGGAAGTTAGATAGTGTTGGTGTTAGGATAATAGTATGATGATACTGGTTGGAAAGAAAATGAATGGATATGATCAACAGGAAAAGCGTTGATATGCCAACAACAACAACAACAACAACAACAACAACAACAACAACAACAAAACATACACGCACGCACGCACGCACGCACACACACACACACACACACAACACACACACACACACACACACACACACACACACACACACACACACACACACACACACACACACGCACGCACGCACGCACGCACGCACGCACGCACGCACGCACGCACGCACACACACACACACACACACACACACACACACACACACACACACACACAACCACACACACACACACACACAAATGCAAACGGGAGTGGGGGGATACCCATCAAGCAGAACTAATGGGTGATGGCCATAATGATGACAGTTATGACAATGATGGTTGGAAAGGAGGATTGGGGGGGGGGGGGAGGGAAGTAAAATACAAAAGGGGCACGGGGTGGGGTGTGGGGGGAGAGAGAGCAGAGAGGGGGTTGGGGAAGAGGGCGGAAGGAGAGGATGGGAGGGAAAGCTTATCTCTCTCTTCATATTAAAATGTGTGCACTGGGGGACAGAGGGGAAATTCATGCCAACAGTATTATTGGAAATGCCAACAGTACTATTGGATGATATTGTCATAGGTGAAATAATGTGTTGGGATATCCATCAAACAGAACTACAGGGTGGTGATCATAATGAAACAGTTATATGTGGGGTTGTTTTTGCACTGATAATTATGATTGGAACGGGAGATTGGCGGGGTGGGGGGGGGAGGGAGAAAAAGTAAAAAAGTGGGACAATGTGTGTGTGTGTGTGGGGGGGGGGAGGGAGGGGGGGGAGGAAGAAAGGCTCGTGTTTCTCCGCCTATACCCACGTGTGCACAGGGAGGGAAGGGAAACCCATGCCAACAGTATTACTGGAAAAACCAACAGTACTATAGGATAATGATTGTTGTCAGAAGTGAAATAATGTGATGGCATTAGTACAATAATGTCGGGGTGGGGGGTGGGGATGGAAATGACAAATGAGTGATAGATGATGATCATTGTTTAAGTGAGATCAACAGTACTATAGGATGATGATCATTTTCATAAGTGAAATAATGTCGTAGTATTAGTATATCAATGCCAGTTGGGGGGAAATGGAAATGATCAATGACTGATGGAGGATGCGTGTTCGCGCGCGCGCGCGCACGTGTGTGTGTGTGTGTGTGTGTGTGTGTGTGTGTGTGTGTGTGTGTGTGTGTGTGTGTGTGTGTGCGTGCGTGCGTGCGTGCGTGCGTGCGTGCGTGCGTGCGTGCGTGCGTGCGTGCGTGCGTGCGTGCGTGCGAGTGCGTGTGCGAGCGTGCGTGTTCTTTCTTACCCTGTAATGTGAGTCAGTTGACCATCTGGTCAGTAACCTGGAAAGAGAGATCTGGTTTCTCCTTCTTCTTTTTCTTCTTCTTCATCTTCTTCTGCGCACGCAGGCTGATACTCCTGCGGACACCCCCAATATGGGGAGTGGAGGTTTGTGTGCATGACCGTTTTTAATCCCGCCATTAAGGCAGATATACTCCAAATTCAAGGAAGGTGCATGCTATGTGTAACGTGTCATCCGTGTCGTCCATACCAACGGCCAAACTGGCCTTCTCTTCCGAAAGTAGGTGATGGGATTTGACGTGTGCGCAAGATGTTATGCGTGCGTTCACACACGGAACCTCGGTTTATAGTCTCATTCGAAGGACTGTATGGGAAATCGAGTCAGAACCAATGTTAACTCCGAGGGAAAAATCCCCCTGCATCGAAACGGCCGGCGGAGATTCGAACCCGCAACCCCAGGATTACGAGTCCAGCGCTCTATCACTGAGCTATTCCGGCCCCATCTGGTTTTTAAAGCCTGCTTTTTTTTCTTCATAGCTTGAAGAGATTGATGCAGAAATCCTGGTATATATTCTTGGTGTTGGAAACATAAAAAAAAAAGTTGATTTTGAAAATGAAAATCGACATTTCACAAGATTTACGAAATATTGAATTCTTAAAACATCCAAAAAGATCGTTCATTAAAAATAATGTCTCAGTAGAACCATTCTCGTTATGGTTAAACGGAGAGATGTAGTGAGTGTCAAAATGGTAGGCCTGTTTTGAAACATGCAGTCTGTCTGCAGATTAAACCGTTCTTAAAAATGCACATAAAAGGTCAGTAAATCCAGTTGTGAGGTTGTAAACGTATTTAGTGCTTGTGTGTGTGTGTGTGTGTGTGTGTGTGTGTGTGTGTGTGTGTGTGTGTGTGTGTGTGTGTGTGTGTGTGCGTGCGTGCGTGCGTGCGTGCGTGCGTGCGTGCGTGCGTGCGTGCGTGCGTGCGTGCGTGCGTGCGTGTGTGTGTGTGTTTGTGTGTGTGCGTGTGTGTGTGTGTGTGTGTGTGAAGGTTCAGCCATTTTGGGAAATGTATTTGGCATCGCTATTTTAGAGAAAATATTTGTGGAATGGGGAGAACCTACAGGGTGTTCTTGTATTGTTGAATTCGACAATGAAAAGTCTGATAAATTCGGGACTAATTTCAAGGCTAAAAACAGAAATATGAGAACGTTGTACATATATCCCTTCGCTATCCTTATTTTAGTGTTTCTGAACTGTTGGGATGTTTGACTGTGGACTCCGAACCATTGAGAACAGCCCTAAGCCTATGAGCTCTGTTCCAAAGAATGTTAACGACACCAGTGTCAGCCTGTGTCTTCTGCTATAAAAGTGGCTTCAAAGTGAGACGATTGCAGGTGGAACTGTAAGAAAAGAATAAACAGTAAACAAATGGGGTAACTTTTGCTCCCATAAGAAACCTAACACAGAGTAACTTTTATTCAAGATTGGCACAGCCTGTTTAAACTTGAATAAAGTCAGACAAATACATAGACGAACAATCTACTAGTGGGCGAAAAAACAAGCGCAGGCCAACAACTGAATTGTCTTCGTAGTGATGACTTGGCAAGATTTGGACTTACAGAGGGGTGGGGGCGGTGGCGGGGGGGGAGGAGTTTGAAGATGGAGAAACTGGGAACATGAAATTAAGAAAATATATTACAAATATGAAAACTGTTCACTAGCTGCATAAGGGAACCATCGTAATCCCTTTTGAAGGCACATATATTTGTATTGCCTGCTCGCAAAAGTTACCCCACTTGTTTACTGTTTATTGTTTACTGTTCCCTGCCTCATTTCATTTCCAGTTTTGTAAGAAAAGTGGAAAGGCACATTTCTGCCCCGCCCAATGAAGAACAAACAAATCATAAAACAAAAACTACGCGTTTTCGACCTGTTTGGTCTTCTTCAGGCAAGACGAACGACATTGAAGTTAATGAAAATAAAGGACGAACAGAGAGTCACTTGTCTCCCCACAGTGGGCGCCAAATGGACTCATTATTTTCTTCTTCTTCTGATGATGATGATGACGATGATGATGATGATGACGATGATGACGATGACGATGATGATGATGATGATGATGGTGATGATGATGGTGATGATGATGATGATGATGATGATGATGATGATGATGATGATGATGATGATGACGATGATGACTGTCATTTCAGCCTCTATTATCTCTCCTCCCAACAGCCTCATTTCCATTCCCATTAGCGCCTTCCAAAGGGTTTTCAACTGTTCGTGCTTTGTATTCTGATGACACTGGTCAGATTGACCAAAGGTCTCATGTTCATTAAGAAGAGTATTTGTTTTAGCTAGCTACTCTGACACGTTATATAACTTTAAATGAGAAACCTCACCAGCTTTCATCGAGACAGACGTGCGCTTTGCCTGAGATGAACTTTCACACAGGCAGAGTGGCGAGAATTCTCCCTTCCTTGGAGAGTGTTGGCGTTTCATAGGCGAGAATTCGACAGACCTTTTTTTTTTATCTTGGGGCTTTCTCTCGCATACAAGACAAAATGACCGAGAGTTATAAACAAGTTATGCACGCCTCTACTCACGACAAGCCTAAGTACAATACAATGAGCTATACATCCCATCTGCATTCCATACTAGCCCCAGCATGCACGGAAGTGAACCGACAACAGCACGTGCGTCCTTGCTGACAGATTTAGGTTATATTGAACCCTCTGATTTCCAATAAGGTGTTAGAATCGCTGACAAATTGACGTTGGAACCCCAACAGAAGAAGAAGAAGAAGAAGAAGAAGAAACAATTATTTTAGATAAAGAAAACAGCTTTCCTTTGACCATTGATTAGTTGCCGTGTCAAGTCACGTGACATTGGCTATGAGGTATAAGCGGTTTGGCTGTTGCACTGGCTGGGATAGGAAAAGAAACGAGTTCTATTATATACATGCAGACTGGAAAGCTTCCACTTCGTAGCAAGGCCAGTTTTCAAACTATTCTGTGCTAGTAGGTGTGGATAGGATAGGACAAGATAGGATACGATAGGATTGGATAATCGCTTTTTAGTACAGTGTGCACGGCAAAGCCTTAGTGTTGGTCTTGATTCAAAATCTGTTTAAAACCAGAGTGATTATGATCATACTTTGCACAGAAAAACGAATGACAGCGAAATATACGACTGCGGATGGTCATTCAGCTAATCTATCATATATTCATTTAGCTATTTACGTATCTATTTATTTATCTCTTTATTCATTTACTTGTATTAGGAAGGGGAGGGGGTTGATAGGAGGATTGAAGGGTATCACCAAGCTCAATGTGGTATGCACATGTCGGGTCCATCCATAGATTAAATCAAGAGTCGGTAATAAATATTTGTCAAAAGTTATTTTTACAGACTAGTTCCAGATTACGACTGAAATTTATGCTCCATTTACACGCGTGCAACTAGCGTGCAATTTATCGGTTGCACTACCATGCAACTATTCACAAACCCCCAGACGACTCCAGGCATCGGTTGTTTGAGGTTGTCTGGAGTTTTATTTTTTAGGAAAAATCCCTTTTTAGTTGTACGTGTAGTTGCTCTGCCGAAATAATATTGTGCTAGACCGATAATGTTTTCGTAGTTGCATCAGTTGCATGGCCCCAAACGGTTGTGTGGAGTTGGGAACACTTTTACACGAGTTGCTGCAGTTGGGTGGGGTTGTAGGCAGGAAGTAGTTTCGCGCCACGCGTGCCTCCGTGACACGCGTGGCAGACAAGGGTCACACGCACGCAGTTCGGTTGCACCTCCTGTGTACAACTGCGCGCGACTACACACAAACGATTGCCTGGGGGTGTCTGGCGTTGCATAGTGCCGTGTGCAAATACTTTGGTTGTCGTGCGAATGCTAATCAGCTGGCGGTTTGAGTAATATTTTCATTCTTTCTTGGCTGCTACACGAATCCACGACTGTCGACATTCTGATTTTTCAAGTCACGATGTCAAGCTCCGACTCAGATACTGCTACTACTGAGTGTCCATGGCTGCACAAGAGCAAGAGGAACACATTCAGGAGGCGGCCTAATCCACCCATCCAGAAGAGTGCTGGCGGGCGAGGCAAGGGACGCAAGAAGACCAAGTCGTCTGGACTGACTGAGGCCCAGAAGGAAGAGGTGTTGGAGATTTGAAGGAGAGACCCTACCTCTACAACAAGAGTCACAAGGATTCAAGAACCAATCAAAACGCAACAGGGATTGGAAGGAGTTGGCAGACAGACCGGGGAGTGGAAGCAGCTGCATGCATCGGCTGGTATCGATCGATGCCGACCATGCTTGCAAGAGCGAAGAAGGCAAACTCCAAAAGTGGGTCTGGAAGTGCCAATCTTCCCCATTTGCTCCAATGGGTCTGGGACCATATGGCGTTTATGACTCCGTACATATCGTCACTTTCTCGGATTCCATGGGCCCAAGGAAGAGAAGCTGTGCTGCTGCAGACCCCATCGAGACTGAGGCAGACGTCGACGCTGACCAGCCAGGCCCAAGTCGGAAGGTGCCATGTCAGAATGCAGCCTCTGCCACACCCCAAGCACCTACTGCTCCCTCATTCTGCCACACCCCAAGCACCTACTGCTCCCTCAGTCCATCGTGGGGGGGTCCTCCTCAAGAGCTGCTGATGCTGCCTCTGTGTCGAACTGCTGCGGTCATCTGTGCACCAGCTGGACAATATGATTGAGCGGTTGTCCAGCCCCAGGCACAATTCTGGAGCAACATTCAGTGGAGGGTTGACCACTTCGACTCCAACCAGATGCTGCGGCTGCAGAATAATGTGTGGGATTTGGTGAGCAGACATTCTTGCGATGGTTGGTCCCAAACCAACCGACCAAAATTGCCACGTCTCTGCAGCAGCATATCCACCTGCGGTTGGAGTGTCTGGAGGTGGATTGAGGATCCCAGGAATGTGGCTTCTCATGCCACCCTCAGCCAGTAGCAGGTCCGTGGACAGCAGTAGATGATGGGCTTGAGGCTCATTACCAGCGAAACCTCGTCAGCAGTCCGATTTCGTACCCGTGCCACGGATCTCACCCAGGAAGACCAGCACACCTAGGAGGGTCCCCCCACAAGCCACCTCCACATCCACTATCTGCTCACTGACAGCAGAGGATATGCGCATGACCTTTGACCGACTGACTACATTGCCTAGGTGCCTTTCGAACACTGGCCCTGTCCCTGGCTCCAAAGGCCTTCCAAAGCAGAAACACTTCATGTTTGTTTGCCTTGTGTATTGTTTCATGTGTGTGAATATCATATACAAATGAAAGATTAAAACAACACAAAAGATTGTGTTTTCGGTTTCTTAAAAAATGATGTGGTTTCTGCTAATCTTTCCAATTGTTTAGACTATGAAAATCGTGATTGTGGAAATAAACATATGTGGGCATGCTACTGTGCACGAGCAAATACACAGATAAAAATGAGCATACAACAAATGCACTAATAGGAGATGGGGGAGTGTTTGGGTTTATGCATGTGGGGAGAGTAGACACAACATAACAGGAATTGTATCCCTGACAAGGACTGAATGCAGCAATGGCATGAAACAACCTAAAACTCTTGGGAAATGTGTAGGCCCTGAAAAGGGCCAATGATTTGAGGTGGTACCCAGAGGCATCTCACTCTGGAGAGGAGGGAGAGGAGGGTGGAGACTGAGCAGGAGGCCCATCAGGTCCAGGTGGAGCAGCAGCAGCAGGGTCAGGGTTCGCAGCACGGGCTGGCTGGCAGGCATTGGCTTTCTCCCACTGCCACGGGACAATCCCTGCAGGACTCCCAAAGTAGTCAGCCAGAGTCTCCCTGATTCGCTTCCCAGCAGTGTTGGCACGAGCTGCTTGTGGCTGAGGTAGGTCCTCCCAGATGACCTGCTCTCTCCAGGCACCAGGGTGCAAGTCCTTCTGAGCATCTTCCCTGTCGACTGCATCCTGAGGTGGTGACAAACGCTGCAGCAAGACGTTGTGGAGTATGATGCAACACTTGATGACTTCCCTCACATTCTCTGGCTTCAGTTCACAGGTACGCAGCAACACTCTGAAGCGTTGAGCCAACAGCCCAAAGGCATTCCCCACCACCCTTGGGCTTTTTGATTGCGACATGTTTGCCATCCAATGCACCCATTGTGTGGGGCATGTTCCAGCGGGTGTAGAACTTGTCAGCAATGGCCTTCCAGCCATCTTTGCTCCACTCATCGGGGAAGGCTTCCAAGTGGTAGGCGTCCGTGATGGAGTTGCACACCTGAGGCACGAATTTGCAAATAGTGGATACTACAACCCGGAAAGCGTAGGCATGGAGCAGTAGCTGTCTCCAGTGGCCAGATACCTCAGGGTGACCGCCAGCTTCAGGCCAGGCTCGATGGCATTTCGCATATTGGTGTCCTGCTTGGTAATTGTGGCACATATATTGTCCAGGAGTTCCATGAAGATCTCTCGTGTCACCCTTGTGTAGTTCCTGAACATCCTTTGGTCGAGATCTTGCGTGGTCATTGTCCAGCAGGGTGTAGAAGTGGCCCATCTCCCTCCTCCTCTCCTCAGAGAGCCAGTTTCGAACCCGCGTGGTTCTCCTGCGTCGCCTCCCTTCCTGTCCATCGGCACAGTGACGTGGTGGTGATGCAGATCATGATGAAATCTCGCAATCAGAATAGGTAGAGCAGGATCCATGGTGAAGAATCAAGATGGAATGAAGAGGCTCCTCAAACAGGGTGCTTTCATACCTTCAGGGAGTCTCAACACCCCAGTTGCCGCAGATTGCACGGTTATTACAATACCACACGACACCCCATGGGATACCTGGAGACCCCCAGGAAACCCCAGGATGGAGAAAGGCACACCAACAGACGGTTGCGGACTTCTATGTACAACCTCCGTGCAACCTACACGCGACTACACGTAGTTGCAGCAGCGGTTGCGTGTAATATGTGCAACCAAACTACAACCAAACTCTCAGCCAGCGGCTGACACACGCAGCGCGAGCCTCAAGAAACGGCGGGAACAGGGGAGGAGCCTAACGGTTTCACGTTTCCTTTTACACGAATGCAACTCCACACAACTTTGCAGTTGCACAGTACCTCGTGCAACTGGTAAAACCAGTGGTTGCACGTTAGTTGCATTCCGTGTAAATGTATGTCACTGTATAAGACAGTAGACAGGGATATATGTATTAATATATCCCCCGTTATAACCACCCCTTACCCATTTTACTGAGAGTATGAACGCCACACAACAAACACACACAAACGAAAATACGGTGAACAACGGAAGGCTTTATTTACATTCACACACGCACTCTCACCCGCAGAATGGCAGATGAAACACCAAGACCTCTATATATCCAACACGCACAGGCAAATGAAAACAAACCCCAAAACAATTCAACTATATTAACAACAATACCCGACCATCAACGCATGGCCCTTCTGCATACCAGTGCACGCATGTACTGCACATCTACATTTAACGACCCTTCCCTCAGGAGGCACAGACACCTCAGCCCACTGAAGGCCAATACCAGAAGGGACAAGGGTTGAAATCACATCACCTGGTAATCCCGGGCTGAAATATCAAGCAAGGTTGATACCTCATAAAACCCGAGATGCCCACGCGATGTTTGCTTTCTCCAAAATATACTCTTTATACTAATTTTTATGTGCCGGTGTCAAACCATCCGGACACCCAAACTTAACCCCCAAAATGTTCAACACAGATTGTTCAAGCAGCCCGAACCCAATGCTGCACTTCAATACTTCGTTCGAAGTCCCTGGCGGGGTGCTTGACATATGCAAGAAAAAAAACAAACTCCTTCACAAAAAAACCCAAAAAAACACGCACACACAAAAAAAAAACAATGGCGACACAGCGCTCCCCACTATGATTATGTAGACGTCGGTCTGCTTTACGACGCCCTTACACTAATGCACTGCCCAAAGCAAAAACCTTCACTGGAGCGCTTGACGTGAAGTAGGAGGAGTCGTGATGCGCCGAAGGGCGCGGTCCCCTACGCACCGGGCACCAACCACATTCGCGGGTCGCCCGCAGATGGTACACTGCGGCGAGCCCTCAAGACGCTTGCCCACCCGAAGACACAGTTGAAGTCGGAGGAACTGCCACACCCTCGGACTGTGGAGGCGAGACGACGTCCCGACCGGAACGCACCCTGCCGGCTCCACGTGCGTCTCCACTCCGGGCAGAGGAGTGGGCCGGAGTGACAGTGGAAGTGGCGGTGACAACTGCCACACCCGAGAGGCGGACCCTCACAGATTTGCTGTGCAAGGGAGGTACAGAAAACTCGCCGGAAACCTGTGAAAAAGGAAATGTCTTACTACCACAGCCGAATACAGTTATAACTTTGTTGCTTCACTAAAGTAAACGGTTCTGAGTGTTTTCATGTCACAACCCAAAGTGCGACAGCTGACTGGAATTTTAAATCATAACCTATACAACCAGCCACCTTGTCATCAAAATTCTCTCACAGAAATGTTCCATTACACATGTAAACCAATTTCATTAACTTTCCACTTCCATCAACAGCCACAACATAATTATAACCGTTCCTTTATAAAGTGATTACACTGTCTGAATTACATACCCACGACTTCATTTCCCATCGAGGTCTCCAAGACAATGATTCAATAAGATTATAAATCATATTCACTGCAACGAACAAACGAACAATCCGAACCGTTAGTGACGACAGTGCCGGTCACAATTCAGGATCGATTACTCAGTAACATGCTTAATAAAATCAAAACACATTTCAAGCAAAACCAAAATAATAAAATTGAACCCGGGTATCCTAATTTCCTAGCATGCACAATCATCAACCCAAAAATGTCATCAGAAATTATCAAGCGCTAGGACAATCACCAATTACATAAGCTCGACAAGGATTTCCGAGCGCTGCTATACATTGTCTACTGACACCACAATGCTGTGGAAAACATCTTTGAATACTAGTGCACCACAGTCGACTAAAACAACCATATACATATATACACACCAAATGTAGGCTTCTGAGGCACAATTCCTAAATATCTTGGACACCTTTTATTATCATCATCTATTTTCTCTTATTTTCTAGTCGTAATAACCTATACCAAGTAACACAATCATGAATTCACCTGCGAATCTTTAACAATAATTGAAAAAAAAACAACAACTCTTATTAATATAATGATCCCTACTTTTCCTTTCCGCCCATCCAACCCGGTTTAGTTCCAAGCGCAAACGCCAAAAGTGAACTTCCACAAGACGTGTCTATCCGAGGTACCACCATCCGTCACCTATTGATAAACCTCACACACGCCCAGACACATCACATGCAGTCTGCCCTCCATACCTGGCACGCACCGCGTGACAGTCTCCTCTTAATATTAAAAGTTCCCGTCCTCCGATACCAACATACACCCCGAAAATAACCAATCCTTATCAAACTTGAAACCAGTATTTCTGTACACCAGCGACCACTACCACGTACAACATATTGTCTTAGCACATCAATACCGCTGTAACACATCCACCTATCTGTATCAGTGTATAACCAGAATGCACATTACTTCATTCCCATATGTACGGTTTTTCCTCGACCTTAAGTTCAAGTCATATCTCTTTTCTTCTCTTCAAATTTCCGCACATTTAAATCTCCTCCTCTTAGCCAAATTCACATAAAAAGAATCTTTGCGAATAAAAATCGAATTAAAAGGAAATCCTCCAGTTCCGGGAACTGAAACACCAAAGTTGATGAAACCATGATATCTACAAACAACCAACTACACAGCCCTCCAGAATTTCCGCTACTTTACCCGCTCACCTTAGACAACAGGAACGACGCACAATGGACGACACCCTCAGTCGCCGGGACACTGCCAGACAGCCAACGCCCTGGTACGTGCAGAACCCGTCGCTGAACACCAAACACCGACAGTCAAGACGCGGACGACACACTGGACGACACCCTCAGTCGCCGGGACACTGCCAGACAGCCAACGCCCTGGTACGTGCAGAACCCGTCGCTGAACACCGAAACATCGATCGTCTTCACTCTGGTAGCCAAACCTTCAAAAGTCGGTCGAGGGCATACCGTGAACCCCTGCCCCCAACGGCAGAAACAAACATGAGCACGAGGCCAACCCAACCTTCGCGGATAACGCCTCAGTTCGTACTAACTTGCAGACACACCACGACAATCCGAGTTCACCTCGGAAACTCACAAGACAGCACTCACATTGACGGAATTCTCCGCTCACATCAAAGAACCCCAGTTTCACGAGCGTTTGTTTACACCCGTAAACCCCACTATTCCGGCGAATCTGATGTTCTCCTCCCTCCCCCCTCCAAGAGTTGACAGGTAAGCAAATTCCCGGCAGGAATCACGCACTTCACGGCCACTGCCAACCTGGCAATAGACAGGCCACACTCAACAATGTCACTGAAGCGACCCGTGTCAGTTCGTGCGTGACAATGTAGCATTAGCATAGACACACCGGTAAGAACACTCTGCTCATCATCTGACACTCTCACACTCTGCAAGCACACGCGTTTCAACAAAAACCTATGGTGAACGTTCCTTCTTTTTTGCAGCCCCTTCCGTTTGGAACTCTCTCCCACTTTCGATCCGCTCTGCCAAAACTGACTCTGCTTTCCGCTCTGCTCTCAAAACCCATCTGTTCAAGGAATTTTTTTCAATAGAAAACATATTTGTCCTGTTTTTGGGTTTGTCATGGCGTTACATGTTGTAAGTGTTACACTTGAAAACTGACAGTGTGTGCGCGCGCGCGCGTGTGTGTGTTTGGCTGGTTGGCTGGCTGGCTAGCAATTAATTTAAGTTATTTCCCTGAAAATCCTCCAAACGTGCTGAATTCTTCTTGTCAGCGCCAACCAGCCTGTCCCTTCAGTGTGCTGCTGCGGTGGAGTACCTCTTTATAGCGCTACGTGTTTATGAGTGCTACGTATTGTCATCACCGCATTCACGTGTACGTGTGTGTGTGTGTGTGTGTGTGTGTGTGTGTGTGTGTGTGTGTGTGTGTGTGTGTGTGTGTGTGTGGTGTGTGTGTGTGTGTGGTGTGTACTTCCATCTAAAGGTTATCCACTAGAAGTGATATTAGTGATTTTAAAGTGATAAGGTATATCCGTATGAACCTATGTGAGACTGTGTACCCAGACTATTGGCTGTATGGGAAGCAGTCGAATACGATGCTAGCAGTGAGGGTGACTGAAATAACGTTCGTGTCATGGCGTCCTTGTCCTCTCTGGTGAGTGCTCTGCATGTTGTAAGCGTGTATGGACAAGACGTTTCTAACAACATACATGTTCTTTGCTGAGTTCTCCATTAGCTGTGTAAGCGTGTAAGGACAAGACGTTTCTAGCAACATGCATGTTCTTTGCTGAGTTCTCCATTAGCTGTGTAAGCGTGTAAGGAAAAGATGTTTCTAACAACATACATGTTCTTTGCTGAGTTCTCAATTAGGTGTGTAAGCGTGTAAGGAAAAGACGTTTCGAACAACATGCATGTTCTTTGCTGAGTTCTCCACTAGCTCTGTTTACATCACTCAGACTCATGTTCCTTTTTCTGTTTCCGAATCCATTGAAGCCAAAGAAGACGACATGCATCAAAACGGCAGCTAGCTGCACTCTGGATAACACGCATACTGGGAGTATTTTCAAAGAAAACAATCGGGTTTCACAATTGGTACATTCTAACATGTTTCGTTTTCAGGGGAAACAATCGGGTTTCACTATCGGTAGACACTAACATGATCCATTTTCAGAGTAAACAGTCGGCTTTCATTTTCGCTGGACACAAACATATTTTATTTTCGGAGGAAACTGTCGGCTTTCATTTTCGCTGGACACTAACATATTTTATTTTCAGAGTAAACAGTCGGCTTTCATTTTCGCTGGACACTAACATATTTTATTTTCAGAGGAAACTGTCGGGTTTCGTTTTCGTTCCGGTAGACACAAATACGTTGTGAGTGTTTACATTGACAATACTTAACGCATCTAAAACGGAGAGAGAGAGAGAGAGAGAGAGAGAGAGAGAGAGAGAGAGAGAGAGAGAGAGAGAGAGAGGGAGAGAGAGAGAGACAGAGAGAGACAGAGAGAGCGCGCGTGTGTGTGATGGTGTGTGTTGTGTGTGTGTGTGTGTGTGTGTGTGTGTGTGTGTGTGTGTGTGTGTGTGTGTGTGTGTGTGTGTGTGTGTGTGTGTATGTGTGTGTGTGTGTACGTATTGTTATCTACAGAGAGAGAGAGAGAGAGAGAGAGAGATTGAGAGAGAGAGAGAGAGAGAAGAGAGAGAGAGAGAGAGAGAGAGAGAGAGAGAGAGAGAGAGAGAGAGAGAGAGGAGAGAGAGAGAGAGAGAGAGAGAGATTTGAGACAGAAAGTCGATGTACTAGAATTATTCAAATGCTCTAATTATTTCTGTAGGTATTTGACCGGTTGCAAAATCTGGGGTTTAGTAAAAAGCCCTCCCTCACCCACCCCATCCTCCACCCCCATTTGTGTGTGTGTGTGTGTGGGGGGGGGGGTCTATTTCAGCAGCCGTCACAGGATTTACATGTCTGATCTATTGTTGTCGTTGTTGTTGTTGTTTTTCGTTTGTTTTTTTTTTTTTTTTTTTCGGCTAACTTCTACCCAGACATTAATAACTCAGGTATGAGCGAGCTCCGTTTTCTGTCGCTTCTTCCTTGCCCTCTCAAAGCCTTTTGTCCAACATCGCTTATCTCCCCTAATACACCCACAGCCAGGGGCGTCTTGTCGCACTCGATGCATACACCCCAAGGCAATCTATACCTGGCCGCCGTAGAACAACTCACCAGTGGGGACGCTGCCCGATGCTGAGTCACTTCGTTGGTGTTCAGCCGTACCCCACTTCTAGCTGTGATGGTTCACCTGCAGCACAATTTCAAACAACGTATTAATTGCTTGTTTATTTTTTGTTTATTTACTAACAAATCAACACAGTATTCGGTGAGGGCAGGAACTTGTATGTGATGAACAAAGTCAGGGAATGCCAATTACATTTTATAAAAACTCAGTGAGTGATGAAGACTTATGACAGTCTGGGATTTTTTTTTTCTCTTACGAGCTCTGGCGAAGGCACGGTTGTGTGCCTATTGCGCGATGGTCTACAGCGAGACAGCCTACTGTACAATGGCTTACAGTGTGACTGCCTACAGCGAGACAGCCTACTGTACAATGGCTTACAGTGTGACTGCCTACAGCGAGACAGCCTACTGTACAATGGCTTACAGTGTGACTGCCTACTGTACAATGGCTTACAGTGTGACTGTTTACTGTACAATGGATTACAGTGTGACTGCCTACTGTACAATGGCTTACAGTGTGACTGCCTACTGTACAATGGCTTACAGTGTGACTGCCTACTGTACAATGGCTTACAGCGAGACAGCCTACTGTACAATGGCTTACAGTGTGACTGCCTACTGTACAATGGCTTACAGCGAGACAGCCTGCTGTACAATGGCTTACAGTGTGACTGCCTACAGCGAGACAGCCTACTGTACAATGGCTTACAGTGTGACTTCCTACTGTACAATGGCTGACAGTGTGACTGCCTACAGCGAGACAGCCTACTGTACAATGGCTTACAGTGTGACTGCCTACTGTACAATGGCTTACAGTGTGACTGCCTACTGTACAATGGCTTACAGCGAGACAGCCTACTGTGCAATGGCTTACAGTGTGACTGCCTACTGTACAATGGCTTACAGCGAGACAGACTACTGTACAATGGCTTACAGTGTGACTGCCTACAGCGAGACAGCTACTGTACAATGGCTTACAGTGTGACTGCCTACTGTACAATGGCTTACAGCGAGACAGCCTACTGTACAATGGCTTACAGTATGACTGCCTACAGCGAGACAGCCTACTGTACAATGGCTTACAGAGTGACTGCTACTGTACAATGGCTTACAGTGTGACTGCCTACAGCGAGACAGTCTACTGTACAATGGCTTACAGTGTGACTGCCTACTGTACAATGGCTTACAGTGTGACTGCCTACTGAGCGACAGCCTACTCTACAATGGCTTACAGTGTGACTGCCTACTGAGCGACAGCCTACTGTACAATGGCTTACAGTGTGACTGCCTACTGTACAATGGCTTACAGTGTGACTGCCTACTGTACAATGGCTTACAGTGTGACTGCCTTCTGTACAATGGCTTACAGTGTGACTGTCTACTGTACAATGGCTTACAGTGTGACTGCCTACAACGAGACAGCCTACTGTACAATGGCTTACAGTGTGACTGCCTATTGTACAATGGCTTACAGTGTGACTGCCTTCTGTACAATGGCTTACAGTGTGACTGCCTACTGTACAATGGCTTACAGTGTGACTGCCTACAACGAGACAGCCTACAGTACAATGGCTTACAGTGTGACTGCCTACTGTACAATGGCTTACAGTGTGACTGCCTACTGTACAATGGCTTACAGTGTGACTGCCTACAGCGAGACAGTCTACTGTACAATGGCTTACAGTGTGACTGCCTACTGTACAATGGCTTACAGTGTGACTGCCTACTGTACAATGGCTTACAGTGTGACTGCCTACAGCGAGACAGCCTACTGTACAATGGCTTACAGTGTGACTGCCTATAGCGAGACAGCCTACTGTACAATGGCTTACAGTGTGACTGCCTACTGTACAATGGCTTACAGTGTGACTGCCTACTGTACAATGGCTTACAGTGTGACTGCCTACTGTACAATGGCTTACAGTGTGACTGCCTACAGCGAGACAGCCTACTGTACAATGGCTTACAGTGTGACTGCCTACTGTACAATGGCTTACAGTGTGACTGCCTACAGCGAGACAGCCTACTCTACAATGGCTTACAGTGTGACTGCCTACAGCGAGACAGCCTACTGTACAATGGCTTACAGTGTGACTGCCTACTGTACAATGGCTTACAGTGTGACTGCCTACTGTACAATGGCTTACAGTGTGACTGCCTACAGCGAGACAGCCTACTGTACAATGGCTTACAGTGTGACTGCCTACAGCGAGACAACCTACTGAGCGACAGCCTACTGCACAATGGCTTACAGTGTGACTGCCTACAGCGAGACAGCCTACTGAGCGACAGTCTACTGTACAATGGCTTACAGTGTGACTGCCTACTTAGCGACAGCCTACTGTACAATGGCTTACAGAGTGACTGCCTACAGCGAGACAGCCTACTGCACAATGGCTTACAGAGTGACTGCCTACAGCGAGACAGCCTTTGAGCGACAGCCTACTGTACAATGGCTTACAGAGTGACTGCCTACAGCGAGACAGCCTACTGTACAATGGCTTACAGTGTGACTGCCTACAGCGAGACGCCTACTGAGCGACAGTCTACTGTACAATGGCTTACAGTGTGATGCCTACAGCGAGACAGCCTACTGTACAATGGCTTACAGAGTGTCTGCCTACAGCGAGACAGCCTACTGCACAATGGCTTACAGAGTGACTGCCTACAGCGAGACAGCCTACTGAGCGACAGCCTACTGTACAATGGCTTACAGTGTGACTGCCTACAGCGAGACAGCCTACTGCACAATGGCTTACAGTGTGACTGCCTACAGCGAGACCGCCTACTGAGCGACAGCCTACTGTACAATGGCTTACAGCGAGACAGCCTACTGTACAATGGCTTACAGTGTGACTGCCTACTGAGCGACAGCCTACTGCACAATGGCTTACAGTGTGACTGCCTACTGTGAGACAGTTTTTATGACAACGTGGGCGTGTCTGCCATCTTGCTAAGCAGACAGTTCAGAACTGGTCGTCTGACGGTGGTGATGTCCACGAACCGAAGTTGTGTGGACGATGACTGTGCACTAAATGTTTGATGAATGATGCCTTTCACATTCTCTGAGTTTAACGTTCCGTGCATGCTACTGTTCTTGCCAACAAGTGACTACTTTTAAAGACCATGGCCACAGTCTTTCTTCACACACACACACACACACACACACACACACACACACACACACACACACACACACACACACACACACACACACACACACACACACACACACACACACACACACACACACACACATGTATAACAAAAGAACCGTTTCAGACACAGGAATTCTGTTGACGAGCAATAAGCGATCAGCCAGCACAATAATGAGTGTCTATAACTGAATCGATCTGGTCATGATGAACGGATCATGTAAAAGTGTGACAATAAGAATATTCAGTACATGAAGCGAATTACATCAACGGGCGTGTGCACGCACGTGTTCTTTTTTTATATATTTTTTTTAACCTTTTTTTTTAATTTGCATTCCAACATGTATATATACAGGGAAGACAATATGTACATAAAGAAATAAAGAAAGAAATCACCCCAAACAATGTGAATTCACAAATTCATGCAAACATTATCTAATACGAGGAGAGAGAGAGAAGAGAGAGAGAGAGAGAGAGAGAGAGAGAGAGAGAGAGGAGAGAGAGGAGAGAGAGAGGAGAGAGAGAGAGAGAGAGAGAGAGAGAGAGAGAGAGAAGAGAGAGAGAGAGCGTGGGATGAATCAAGAAAAATCATGCTGACAGGGATGTTTTCGCATCATTATGTTTGGCAAAATATTGAAATCAGGCCGCTAATAATGCACAAAAAAAGTGTTCATTTACACACTTCATCTTACACTTTTAAATCTATTAGTGCAACTTGTTTTTTTTGAAAAGAAAAGAAAGAGAAAAGGATATAACTGTTAAACAGTATCCATCAATGGTCTGTATGCCAGCCATCTGGTCAAAAAATCTGCATGGTTTAATTTCAAATATGCAATATGTTCCTCAATTTTGTATCTAAATTTTAATTTGTTTATGAATACTTGTATTTGTGGCAGGTGTTGTTTATTTTACAAACGTATATGTAATACTTCGCAATAGTATTATAAAGTAAAAGACGGTGTCACCCACAATCGTATTGTCATAGCCAAATAGTACGAGTACTTCTGTCAAAAGGACATTTTTCAGCATTCAAACATTTTTCTTTCATTAAGCCAATGAGAGCATTCCAAAAAACTTGTACATGGTGACATTTCCAAAACATATGGTCAATGCTATCTTTGGTTGTGCTGCAAAAACTACAGTTATTACTTTCAACAATTCCAATCTCCTTTAAAACAACATTTGTGCATAAACACCTGTGTAATATTTTCAGTTG
>CM031612.1:13652824-13680324 GCA_018398815.1 Conus ventricosus | reverse complement strand
GCCCACTGTTATGTTAGATACCATGGCTTTGTTGTTTGTGTAGATATGATCCAGCAATGTAGAAGATGTCTTTGCAATTCTAGTTGGATTATGAATAAGCTGATGCAAGCCAAAGAGTGTGGTGGTCGCATCCCAGGCAGGCTGCCGTTTTAACAGATCAATGTTAAAATCACCGAGAAGAATGACATTTGGATAGCTCTTATATACATCATCAAAGAATAGGTCAAAAGAACTTTTCTCTGTTGTGCGATAAACAGTACCTTTAATGTTGCAGGGGACTTGGCGGGATAATTTGGGTGTTGCGTCTTCTCCCTGCCCATTGTTTTGCAATCCTGCCACCCCCTCTCCCTTTCCCCGAGTCTTGTTCCTGTGCTCCCTGTGCTCTCCCGATTGTAGCGCATGCCCACATACACACACAGTTCTGTCGATGGTGAAATGGACTTGTCTTCCATTCAGTATCTAATAGGATGGACTGACTCTTTGAACAACTCTGGCCAGATTTTTGTGTGGGTTTCCCTGAACAAATTAAGTCGCTACGCATTGTATATTTGTGTGGGTCACACTTTAGGTACGATGAATAGGTTATTGATCTTTTGTTGTACGCAATAAACATTAATTCTTTCTGTCACCTTGTGTATAGCTCAATCATTAACGAGTACATCTTACATTCCGCGCAACTGACGCATGCAATGTGTATTTCTGTGTATCATTCACTCGCTCGCCCCAAGTATTAATGCACTCACGGAAATCTCTCTCTCTCTCTCTCTCTCTCTCTCTCTCTCTCTCTCCTCTCTCTCTCTCTCTCTCTCTCTCTCCTCCCCCCCCCCTCTCTCTCTCTCTCTGGGGGGCACCGAGTTGAATTCGCCGAGGTCAGCGGCATATTTGTTTACCTCCGACAAATTGTGTAATTAATCGGCATCGAGATTGAAGATTGAAAACAGATTTTGCAGATCAGTTCCTGTGGTGCCATGTCCTCTGGCCAGCTTGATTTCAGGGCCCGTTGTGACTGTTTTGTGACAGTATTTGTGAATTTCATGACCAAAGAGGAAAAAACCGAGCCGCCATGAGGCACAAAACATTGAAGCTTAGGACCGTGGCAGTCGGTGTTACCTTTGGCTGCCTCCTGACGCTTTTGTTCTGGGGCAATTTTGTATTACAATGCGGCGACGTGGAGCTGAACCCAGGGTCACAGAAGACCTCTCTGCGACAGACCAACCTAACAAGTGGAGACCTCAGGGGGAGTGTGGACAAGCCCTCAGGACGCACGCCATCTAGTTCTTCAGGAACTACACCAACCACCCAACATCCTTCGAATCTCGATCTGATGTCCATGCTCCAGTCACTAAACACGAAATTTGATGGGACGAGAGGAAACTTGAAAGACTTGAGTTATGGATTAGCTGCGCTTCGTGGAGAGTTAGGTTCTTTGAACCAGGAAGGTGACGGAGCTGCGACAGGAAAATGATTGTCTCCGCACCAACAACGACAGTCTACAGAAAAAAATGGATTTCTTGGAGCGAAAGGTTGATGATCTGGAAGGCCGTTCAAAACGAAACAACCTGATTTTTCATGAACTTTTCCGGTGGGAAAATGAAACCCAGCAAGACTGCAAACCTTGTCCATGACTTACTTGTGGACAAGCTGGATATTGCTGGAGACATCCATTTCGACCGAGTCCACCGCCTGAATTAAAGAACAGCTCACTGGTCATCGCTTGCTGTACGTTCTTCAAGGACAAAGCTAAGATCTTGAAGGCAAGACATAAGCTTAAGGGAACACAGGTGTTTATAGAGGAGGACTTTTCACTTAGAGTCAGAGAGGTAAGGAGGAAACTAGCCCCTCATTTAAAGAAACTAAAGAGTGAGCCAGAATCTTCGACCATCTACTTATCTACTTATCGAGGGGAGGAAGTATGGCCTTGACGACAGTGATGGACAAAAACATCAAGGAAATGATATAGGGGAGAGGCCGCCCTACAGTGACACCGGTATCTTCAGTGAGGTTATGTGCAAAAATCCCGTGCAGAGAAGGAAGTGTGCGATGGTGACAATGACGCTCTGACAGTGTGTAAACATGGGTTCTATGGTGGCGCCGGGGTATGATTGTTTTGTAAATAGTGATGGAAATGTATTGAATAACCAGCTTTCAGATTTTGTTTCTTCTGATCATAGTGAAAGGTATTGTTGCGAAAGTAAAAAAATTGGCATGTTTTCCGTCTGATGACAATGACAATGACACAGCTGACCAGAGAACTAGAGATGGTTTTAATGTAGAACAGAGACATATTCCAGAGAAAGCAAGTGGTGTTACCAATAGGGGGTGGCTACGAAAGAAAAAGTGTAGCAGCGATGACAGTGTTTTTATTCCTGTTTATGCCAAAGAGAGAGAGAGCAGTCAGTGTCGGATCATGAAAGACGTAACGAGAATTGTAACAAAAGTAAACATATTTTGGATGATAACGGAGATAAAATAAACAATACACTTTCAAAATATTTTACGTTCCTGCACTGGAATATAAATGGAATTCTTTCTAAGATTCACAATAAAAAAATTTCTTTCTTATTTGTTCAGATTTTACTTACTCTGTCTTGTACAGACTTTTGTGGAAAATCTTGAATTTAATGTGTTTACGGGTGTGTTTAGCAAACATGCTATTAACTTTACCAGACAAGGCAGACGTTCAGAGGGGTTAATCTGTCTGATTAAGAATAATTTTGTGCCCTATGTCAGAGAGCTCCAATTAGATTGCTCAAATGCTCTTTTCTTTTTGATTGACAGGATTTCGTTTGATTTAGCAGAGGATGTGTGATATGTTTGTGGATACGTGCCTCCTGAGGGCTCACTGTATTATGCTTATTTTGATATAGACAATAGTATATGTTCTCTTGAAGAATGCCTTACACATGTGATTCTGTCTGGAGATTTGAACAGTAGAACTGCAAATGCCTCTCAAGATATTTCTTATGAGCGTGATAAATATGGTGTTGATTTAACCAGTTGCTCCAATTTTTTTGGAAAGAAAATTTTCCGACAGTACAATCAATAGCTATGGAAAATGTTTGTTGGATATGTGTACTTCACTTGGATTGTGTATATTAAATGGAATATGTAATGGTGACCTCCATGGGCACTACACTTATATATCAGAGTCAGGGTGTGGTGTAAATGACTATTCTCTGATATCTCGAGAGTTATTTTCACTTGTTCTATTGTCTTGCAGTATATTTGTATCAGAATGATTGGAATCTGATCATTTACCCGTCGAGCTTCATTTTGAATTGTCGAATCTAAACCCTGTGTCTTTGACCGCTGGAAAGGAATGTGAGGTTATTAAAAAGTTTGTGTGGAATCCTTATTTTGAACATACTTATGTCAATGCAATGCATTCCGATGAAGCATTGTCGTCTCTTGACAGTGCTATTGATATGATTGATCGTGACTGCAGTGAAGCCTTGAATATGTTTCTTACATGTGTTAAAACTTACTCTTCTTGCATGGAAAAACAATTCTGTTTGAGCAATTTTGATGAACAAAATGACTGGTATGAGAAAGAATGTAAACTAAGTAAATCGAAAGCAAAAGCATTGCTAAACACATTTCGGCAAATGAAGGATAGTTCTGATCGTGATGCTTCCTGCATAGCTAGGAGAGAGTATACGAATTTGCTAAAATTTAAACAAATCAGCACAGAGTCGTTAGTTGATTCCATAAGTGATCAAAGGATATTGATTGGCGTGAAGATGCCATACTTGGTAATCAATACAATAAAAACATTAATTCTCAGTTTTTTTTATACCACCAAAGACCTTGGATTAGTGTAGTCAGTTGAAATACCAACACGTGGCAATGCATTCCTGGATTTATTTTTTACCAATTGTCCAGGCGCTTTAGGCAATCAGGAATTAATTGCAGGCCTGGGTGATCAAGACATAATTCTCTTAGAGAGCAACTTTCAACCCTTTCGAAGAAATCTCCTAAACGTACCATCAGACTCTGGAACCAAGCAGACTTACCAAATTACGCAAGGATACTAATGATTTCAATCGTCTTTTTTTTTTAGGTCTCATAGTGTTAAAGATAATGTCAATGACCTTTGGAAGTGTATAAAAACTAACTTGGAATTTATTATGGATGACAACATACCTACTAAAGTAACTTCAAGCAAGAACCACCAGCCATGGATTAATACAAAAACTAAACATTTGTTGAGAAGGAAACATAGGTTCTTTAAGAAATTGAAACTACACCCTAATTCAGAAAGATTACTGATTAGGTATAAACATATTGAGAGAAGGTGTTAGAGAGAATGTAGGCTTGCTCACTCCAATTATGTTAATTCGATGATTTCAGAAGGTGATCATCAAAACAAGAAATTATGGTCTTACATAAGGAGTAAGAGACAGGACAACATTGGGTATCCAGACCTGAGAAACAACCAGAATAACCTAATACAGGACCCTGAAGGGAAAGCAAATTTACTAAACAATCAGTTTTGTTCGGTTTTCTCAAATCCCAAGCCTTTAATTAACGTTAGACTAAAGGATGATGATAAACTCCCTGAAATGCAAAATATCAAAGTAAGCAAAGCAGGGGTATTTAAGTTACTGACCAACATCAATGAAAACAAAGCTACTGGTCCTGATGGCATTCCTGGCAAGCTCTTAAAATTATGTGCCAATGAACTGACTGAGATATACCAACTACTTTACCAAGCTTCACTGGACCAGGGAGTAATACCTGATGAGTGGCGAGATGCTAGCATTGTTCCTTTATTCAAAAAGGGTGACAAAACAAAAGCAGAGAACTATAGATCTGTATCTCTTACATCCATATCAGCAAAACTACTTGAACACATAATATAAAGTAGCATAATGGACCATCTTGACAAATATGACTTCTTAAATAACGCCCAGCATGGTTTTAGACAGCGAAGGAGTTGTGAGACTCAACTTATAACAACTCTCAATGATTGTAATAACTGTCGTAACAACACACAGCAAACAGATTTAATTTTATTAGACTTTTCTAAAGCCTTTGATAAGGTTGACCATGAGGGCCTGCTGCTTAAATTAGAACACATCGGCATAGGCGGTTCTTTGCTAAAATGGGCTAGATCATTCCTCGTTGGGAGAACGCAGAAAGTTGTTGTGGAAGAGTCGTCATCCCATTGTAAACCAGTCTTGTCAGGTGTACCACAGGGAACTGTTCTGGGGCCCTTGTTTTTCTTAATTTATATAAATGACATTTCACTACCCTTCGCTGGCTGCTTTGGGGGTGCTGTTGGATTCTTTTTTGAACCCTTGGCAGTGAGAACACCACAGAATTGTGGACTGTGGTGTGTCTCTATTTGACACCAAGAGCACAGACACAATCAGCCGTGTCTCCCTGATGAGTCCGATCCAGCGGACGAAAGGCCTAGGAGCAGGCAATACAAATAAATGTGCCTTCGAGAGAGATTATGATGGTTCTCTCAGGCAGCTAGTGAAGGGCTTCTCATAGTTATAATATATTCCCCCATTTTCTTCATCTTCAATTTTTTTTTTTTTTTTTTTTTTTTTTTTTTAAAGTTCAAATCTTTGCCAAGTCATTACTATAATGACTGAAGAATTGTTAACCTGCACTTGTTTTCCCCCACTACTTAATTGTTCAGCATTATATAAATGACATAAGTAGAAATCTCTCTCCTGGAACTACTATAAGGCTTTTTGCAGATGACAGCTTAGTATATAGAACAACCAGAAGCAAGAATGATACACGTTTTCTACAAGAAGATCTAAACGGTTTACAAGAGCAGGAAAGAACTTGGAAAATGGAATTTCATCCCCAGAAGTGCCAAGTGTTGCGTATATGTAATAAACGCTCACCAACTAGATCAGAATATTCTGTTCATAATACTATTCTTAAAGAAACCAATGCTGCAAAATATTTAGATATGATTATAGATAGTCGTCTCAAATGGAAAGAACATTACAATTTAGTATGTAAGAAAGCAAATAACATCTTAGCTTTCTTATACAGGAATATCAACGACTGCCCCAAAAAGGTTAACGACGACTGCTACAAAACACTGGTTAGACCAGTACTGGAATATGGTTGCTCAGTCTGGGATCCTTACCATCTAAAGGACATTGATAACCTCGAAAAGATTCAGAAGAGAGCAGCACGGTTCGTAACAGGGAACCATATCAGAGAGAAGGGGAATACTAGGAAGAATATGAGGAAATTAGAATGGAAACCCTTAGAAGAGAGAAGAGCTTTTATCAAACTTAATATCTTCTTCAAAGGCAGAGCTAAACTAACTGATATCCCAATGGAACAACTAGTATTGAATAAAAGTAGCACCAGGAGTGGCGGTCAATGTTATGCCATACCTGCATCAAATATTGACAGCCACTTACATTCATTTTATCCTAGTTCTGTACGGCTGTGGAACTCACTGCCGGGTGCCATCAAGATTGCCACAAATGCAGTCTCATTTAAAAATCAAATTGATGCGACAGTTTTGAGATTGTTTATCAAACTTAATATCTTCTTCAAAGGCAGAGCTAAACTAACTGATATCCCAATGGAACAACTAGTATTGAATAAAAGTAGCACCAGGAGTGGCGGTCAAGACGATTTTCTATTTTAACTTCCCCAGATATTTTATGGTTACCTGGGCCTGAATCTGGCCATTGCTTGTAACTTTTTGAATATCGTGTGCGACCCCTTGTTGCCAAATTTTGCTCCAGGGGCCAACAGGCTGAGTCGCACTATATTTTATTTTATTTTATTTTATTTTACTTTTTAACATGCGCGCTGTTGACCTACTCGTTTTTGAGTGAACCAGTCTCTGAGGAAGAAGAAGAAGAAGGGAGTTTTGGGAAAATGTCCATAAAATGTCTTCAAAACGAAAGCAGCCACGTAACAATATAACAATTGATGATTAGTATAAACACTTTAAACAGTTGCTTGAAACAAATTTAGAAAACGAATTTACTTTAGTATCTAACAAGAACATTGATATTTTTGGTGAATATGACGATGATGGTTCCATGAAACGCCCAATATTTAGAGAAGAAGTGTTATTGGCTATAAGAAAGTTAAAGAACGGTAGATCCGCTGGTCCGGATGAAATTATTGGCGAGTTCATGAAAAATTCTGGTGATCGAGTAATTGACTTCTCTGTTAAACTGTTTAACACTTTGTTTGATAAGGGAATATTCCCAGATAACTGGACAGAAACTATTGTCTTACCTTTATTTAAAATAGGTAATGTAGACGATCCCGGTAATTATAGAGGGATATCATTATGTGATACAAGCAGTAAAGTTTACAGTTCTATAGTAAACAATAGGATTCAAGAATGGATTGAGCTGCATAATATCACAGGGGATTATCAAACGGGATTTAAAAGGGGATACTCTACCCTTGGTCACATGTATACATTATTAGCTTTAGTACAAAAACAGTTTTGCTTTAACCGTAAACTCTATGTTGCCTTTATTGACTTTGAGAAAACTTTTGACTCAATAGAAAGGAATCTACTGTGGCCTATTCTGATAAAAAAAGGTATCTTTCTGTGTATTCATAGCATGTACACTACAGCCAGAGCTAGAATTCGCTCGGGTGCAAAATTGACAGACTACATAAACTGTACCCAAGGGGTAAAACAAGGGGATGTTAAAGTCCGGTGCTGTTCTCTTTATATATAAATGAATTAGCAATAGAAGTGATTAGAAATGGGAAGTATGGTGCAAAATTTACGCATAATTATTTTGAACTATTCATATTACTTTTGGCAGATGACATAGCTCTTCTGTTGGAAACAATAGTTTGGCTACAGACGCAACTAAATAGTCTGCTGTCATGTGACGTAGCCTCACATCAAGGCATGTGACGCTCCATCACATGTAGTTAGTGATATGAATCATTTCCCCATGCCACAACTAAAAAGGAAGAATATTCATGTGGCTTGACTAGTGTAGCGGGCGTCCCCAAATAATGGTGAGAATGACTCATTAAAGAAAGAAGGGTGGTCATTGGGTGAAAGTGACCACTGAGAGATAGTTTAATAAGGGCTGGTAAGGTGCTGGTCATGTGTTTTGAACACTGAGTATGCACGCACTAGGAGGAGGGAGGAAAGAATCAGTTTTAGCCCAGCAGATGGCCTAGAGACTCGAACCTGTCAGGACGCTGGTCCTCACTGCTGACCAGTCATTACCAGGTGAGCCATAGATAGTTGGGGAAAGCTACAGGCGAAAACCTAAAGAAAAGAGAAAGAAAGAATTCATAATTAAAGTGGGAAGCAGGTTACTTACACGAACCTTATTCGTGTTTCAGCCCCTTTGCCCTTCACCTTTCACTCTTCACCCCGTGAGGTGGTTAAAGATTGCCATGGTGTGGGGAACACACCGGTAGTTCAGCCCCAGCAATTAAAGACTCCAGGGAGAGGAGTTGGAACTCGTCACCTCTCCAGTGACAGGAGAATTCAAGGGAGAGGAGTGGGAACTCATATCTCCAGTGACGGGATAATTCAAGGGGGCGATACGCTGTCTGAGAGAGACAGGGAATCATGACAGTATGGAGCGAGTCTTATATCTGATGCATGCATAGCATCAATGATTGAAATAATTACTTATTCTCCTGGTCTGGATCTTGGGCCAGTGTTATGTGAAGGCCATGACTTTACAGAAACTTGTATTGATGTAAATGGGAAAATTGGTTACAAGGATGCATGTATAATATCTGTTTATAAATTGTTTGATGTGATTTAGTAAAGTGTTTTTCCCCGAAGGAGAGGGGGAGAAGAAAAAACATTTGGTAGTGCGCCTTTTGGTTGATTGGAAAGATTGCGTGTGCGTATGGAGTAAATGCTGTCATGAATGCGTGTGTGCAAAAGTGACAGTGTTTACATCTGCATAGGGCAGCAACAGCACTCCATCTGAGTGTGAATACGAATAAAAGTAATATAGTTGTATTTAGAAAAGGTGGATACTTAGCAGCTAGTGAACACTTGACTTACAATGGAATCCTTATGCTGTTGTTAATGTTTGTAAATATTTAGGCATCTATTTTTAAACACGGTTGAGATTTACTGTTTGCCGTCAGAACCTTGCCTGCAGAGCGAAGTATGCGTTGTTATGTATACTGCAAAAATTACGTAAATTACGTTGCTGTATCTTTAAAACTATTTGATGCGCAGATACAACCAATTGTTCAGTATGGTGCTGTATCGTGGGGGCTAAGTAATGCTGCACACGTTTGTGAAAAAGTACATCAGAGAATGTAAATATGTTGGTTCAAGACCACCCATGTTATTCTGCACGAAAACCCCCTTTTTCACATACAAATCACGTCCATCTCATATCAGTTTTGGCCAAATTTAACACCTTTTCACAAACAAAATTAACACGCCAAAACTGCCAAATATTGACGTAATTAGCACATTGAAACGGGGGTTTCCGTGTAGAATAATATGGGTGATCGTGAACGAACATATTTACATTCTCTCCAGAGACATAAAAAATTAAGGGTTTACAGCACGTCCGTCTACTTCCAGTGTTATTAACGTCTGCGGGACTGAGACCTTACTACTTTTCTAATACGCTCTTCTACTTCCAGCTCTATTAATAAATCAGAACAGACAACTGGCTTTCCATCTTGGTTAGTTATTTTACATCCAATGAATTTATATCTACGCTAATTAATTCTTTAAATTGGCTGTCTCCGTCAAACGTATATAACTGATAATCGCAAAACCCTGTCCTAGTTGGTAACAAAACCTTTAGAACTGTAGATGGATAGCCGGCAAACAAATTAGCACATGTTCTTAACTGTTGTAAATGAACATACAAAATGGGGTTTACGAGAAAATCAGAAGGTTTATTGCCTTTAAATTGATAAACTTCTTCTCTGTACTAATCTATAATCTCTGCCACTATTGTGAAAGCCTAAAATTCGAGCAAGCCCTCTAGGAAATGTATACTCCCTTCTTTCTTCTAGTGGGAATGTATAGTAATTCTGAGGTTTACCTCGTTAATTGTTAACAATATACCATATTCACTAAGTACCTCTTTTAAAGAACAAAAGTTGTAGTAGCCATCAGGTATTTGCACATGAGTTATTTGATTGCCTTGTTCGTCATTACATTAATCAGTTATTTTGAGCCCCCTCAGATATGTTAACCCACATAACTTTAAACCAATTTTCTAAGGGCAACCCTATAATTACCGCGCCTATTGTCAATTGGGTCGTTAAGGACACACGTTTGTTTTGTTGGTTTATATAGATGCGCATCTCTTTTTATAACTATTTTAAAAACTAATTTAACCCGTTGAGCGCCTTTAGTCAGTCAGCTGACGCGGAAATAAAAGTGCTTTCATGTGCCTATGGGCAGTCCCCTGGGCGTCATGCATTTTTCTTGAGTTTTCATTCGTTACTATTTCTATCAACGGACTCAATAGAGTTTGCGTAGAAAGCCTTGTATGTCTGTAGTCTTAAAATAATATGTAAATGACCACACGTGAGGGGAAAGCCCATTTATTCTTATCACTGACTGGGTGACCAGCCAGCACTTCGTGTCTCGCTTGCAAAGATGGCGGCGCAACCTGACAAGCCCAGCGACCAAGTCAACGTATTTACACAGCTGAGCAGGCTCTGCTGCTGATTTTTGACAAACACAATAATCTTTTATTCAACGACTAACTCGAGCATGAAGGTGAGATGATGATAGTGGTGGAATTGCCGACCATATTCGTCAGTTATTGAGTAGGGCTCTGTGACCTCTCAGTGTGTGTTCAGCTGACAGCGTCAGTCGAACGAGCCAGCCAAGTGTGTACTCTGCACTGCGTGCTGGTGTCCAGTGATGTGAAATCAGTGCGAGAGGGGATCGTGGCCTGCTCGCGGCGTGACACGGTGCAGACGAAAAGGTAGGGGAAGATGAGGAGTGAAAGAGAGGGTTGAACAACTTGAAGTTGAGCAAGGGGGTGTGGTGGGGAGGGGGGGGGGGGGGCGTGGTCGTGGACTGGTCAGTCTGCATCGAGTGTGAGCGTCTTGATAGACTTCCAAACTGTTTTACTTTCATTTACAGGTGTAGTGTGACAATACAAACTTTATTTTCAACTTTTTTGCTGTGTGTTTTTGTTTGGATGTGGTAAATACATATGTTTTTGATCGTGCAATAAAATCTATCCAAATCTACAAGCCTAAATACTTTTGTATTATCAAAATTAAAACAAAAGAAGCCCAGATTCAAAATCTTCATTCAATTTCCTTCAAAAATGATATAGATTTCATTTTTCTATCTTTGTAGTTTCTGAGCTAGAATTTTTTGTTAATTATGACCCCCAAATCATGAGATTTCCCCGGCACCTGGGAACACCTTTGTTTGTACTATTGTGAGGCACTGAACGGGTTAAAAAATGGAACCATTTAAATACAACGAAAGTGCCGCTTATAATGTAGGAGCGTTTTATAACCCCAAATATTTAGACTTCAGCAATCTAACCATTGCAGTAGATGAATTTCATTACGGCTTCCAAGTAAGGCATGTAAACCCACTAACTAGATATTTAAATCCGCCAATAAATAATGATAGAGTACCATCAGCATGGTCATCCCGTCCTATGGCGTTTTACCAGAATCAGTTAAATTTTTCCATTTACTGCGCAACTACTGGCTGCGGTGTTTCATATGCAAACCATTTAAACCACCCCAATCTTTTAGTAAGGTCAGTATATAACTTTCATGTTTATTACCAATACAGGCGAATACTAACTGAACTAAAGTAGCCCTCCCAAGCGACAGCGCGTTTAATCCATTCAACAGCCAATGGACAATAATGCATATGAAAGAATCTGCAACGAATTTAACATTAAACCTTCAACTGATTTTAGACAAAAGTTAGACCGCAATCATGGGTTAGGCACATTGTATTTGTGGGGCGCAAAAAGGAATATACTTATGACTACTGGCCCGGCCACACCTCTTTTCAACCAGACAAACAAGTTCGATTAGGATCAATTGAACAAAAACATCCTAAAGCCTGGACAACATTTATCTTAGATGAAAGTAAAGGCCTAACAATGCCAGGAGTGCAAAGACTTAATGACACCATAAGAACATACGTTTGGTGTCTATTAGGAGCACAAGCACAGACAAAGTCTAGCATAGTTGATCAGTCTACAGGGTTTGATGCTAGAAAACAATTTCTAGCTAATTTAGAAGATGCTATTAACTCTGCTGTTGATTTGCCTGCCAGCATACAAAGGTACCAAGACGTTCTTGCACACGCTAGGTCAAAGGTTGACTTTGTTGTAGGTCATGGATTATATATGCTGCCCTCTGACCTTAGGCTACAGATTGGCATGATACAGAATTATAACAATGAAATCCTCATAGCTGGAGAGACCAAAACTTAGGGCACAATCAAAGCTTAACACAAGGCCTGCTCCATCCATTTTAAAAAAAGTACCTAGCCTGAAGAAAGCGATCTAGTTATAAGCGCCCCACACCCAGAAAGCAGTCCAGAAAGCACTCCACCTGTTAATCTGCCTCGCACTGACAGTCACACTAGCGAAAAGACAGCCCTTGTTGTGTTTTTAACTTTCACTGGATTAGCCATACTTTATTTCACTAAAAATTAATCCAGCAGCTAGCACTCCTAACGTCCACAGATGGTCAGCCATATAACCAGCACCTTACCTATAGTAGACAAAACCCAACTAACAACACTGCCTATTATGCCAGGCAGAGCATCAAGCGCTTTGGCAGCTTAACTTCTTTAATAAGTTTGCTAGACGATGCAATTGTTTTCTAATCCAACTTTTACCAGGCTGAGGTGTTGGAGGCGCTACTGGTCCTGTTGGCGCACTACCTGTTAAAGCATAAACGAGTGTAGAGATAGCAAACCCAACAGCTGTTAATATACTAACTATTGTAATCCCCTGTTCCCTGAACAGAGTCCTTATTCTTTCAGCTAGCGTAGTATTTTCATAAAGTATTCTGTTTATAGTTTCTCTTATTTCTGCTTTTTTGTGATGCTAGCTGCGCTCTGTTAGTAGACAACACTTCTAACTGGCCGCCCTTTCTATCATTAAATTCTGTATTTTCTGCTGTATTCTAGCCTTTTCTTCTCGCTCTAAATTGTTATCATCTGCATCAGCCAGTTTATTTTTTCTTCTTCTATCTCTCTATCTAGCTCACCAAGTTTTGCCAAATTGTTTGTTAGTTCGCCCCTTATTGTCCGTAAAGCCTCATTAAGCCCAGGATTTCACGCATGGGCAATGGAGATTCTTCAATTGTTTTTAACTGCGTCTCCTCATTAAAACTCGTTTCAATTTCTGCTATTAGTTCATCTGCTGTTCGATTTAATTCTTCAAGAGGTATGTTTTGTATTTTAGATTGTGTTGGCAACTCTTGCCCCAGTTCTGTAAAGACTAACAGCTTCAGGCCTTAAATCGTTAATAAAGTTTAACGGGGAGATCTCTAAGAATTCGCTGCATTAGAGCCACACCAGATTACCTCCAAATTTTGGGTTTTGGTTTTTTTTGGTGCATTGTGTGTCTTTTCATGGTCTTATCAAGAGCTCCAAACCTGGTGATGTGTGTTGCATAATAGCAGAGATAAAGCGAAAAAAAAACACTTGTGGCACAGAGCAAGATTACCTATGTGTTTGGAGCACAACAGCGGAACATCCGGCTTTAACCAACTGTGCTGAGAAAGAGGATATGTTAAGGAAAGGAAGGGAGGGTAGGCTACCTCTGTACACCTGGTGATACTCTTCCCTGCTGTGAAAGATGCTGGCAGCAGGGAGAGGGAAAACGTCTGCTTCCTCATTACACTGATTTATGGCCTGCTCTGCCATGTGGGAGGGGAGAGGCTAGGACGGTCAGATAAGAGCGCGCTACACCAGGCTTACTACTGGAAGTCTGGTTTGCTCCAAATTATGAAGAGCCCTGCGAGGCAGTTTCAAGCAAGGAATGACTATTTTTTGTAAATGTGTGTTTTTATGTTTTCTGTGAATACTATTTGATGCTGCTAACAGCACTTATACATTACAACTTGAACTTGAACCATTGTGGAGTTATGTGACTATAGAAGTACCGTGTGACTTCTGCCATTGTTTAAAAACTTCAAGTGGGCATTTCTCAAATCTGCCATTTTGGAGATGAACCGGTGTGCCTCTGAAGTAGCGAATTGTGGCCCTGCTTAAAAACTGGGTTGGGTCTGGTTTGCAGTAAGCCGACAACTCTTTCCCTTACTGGTTCTTACATACAAATGATTATTTTTATCTGTTGAAAAATCAGAAACCCTAAGTGCTTCTGGCTGCTCTCGCCCATATGGCCATATAATGATTAAATTTTCTATCTAGCAATCGTATTTGGCTTAACCCTACTCCTTGGCCTGCTGCTGCTCCTTCAAGTTCTTCCTGCAATGAAGGGCCCAGTTCTTCATCTTCATCTTCTTCTTCAATAGGATCAATCGGGTCAAAATCTTCATCCATATTTTTTATTTATATTCTTTTTTGTTTTATAAAAAATGAACTCATACGGTTGTGACCTCGATCCATACAGAAAAGAGAAGGAACCCCATGGCGTAAGAGGTATAAGGCAGACAGTTATTAGTGTAAATACTCCATCAACAGTTCAGCCCAGACAAACTTTAATAGTTAAGTTCCCTGATCTTGGCGCTGACGATGTTATAATGCCAGTCACCGCTAAACTATCATTCAAAATAGATATTACATCGGAAGATCCTAATGCTACTGTTGTTGCTAATTTAGGCAGGGCTATCGTTAAACATATAGCAATAAAACTGGAGGGCAGAGAAGTCTTTGTACTAAGCGAGGCAGACATTTTTGCCCTCTATTCTGATCTATGGTTACCTAAAAATGAAAAAAAAAGAGAAAGTTTATCAGGGAATACAAAGCCCAAACGCCTCAAGCACAGGCTTAAGCGGGGGATGCAAAGAATGATGTTAAAGATGAGGCAGTAGCAGAAGCATTTGGCAACAGATTCTGCATCCTCTAGATTTTGAACTGCTAAAGACGCATATGCCATATTACCAAGGTGCACTAAAAGAAAAACTTACTTATGAACTGACATTTAATCCTAGCGATTCTGTTGTTCTGTCTGAAGACCCTTTAGCTAAATACGCGGTTAGTGACATTTCTCTTGAGTTTGATGTTGTTACTAGCCCTGGACTGGCCAGAACAATCTTAACCCAGTATAAAAGTAAAACGGTTATTTATTATGAAAACGTTATACACGCCATTACAGAAAATAGAAACAAGCGAGACACTCTTTGGAACATACATCTAAATCAGTCTCTGAAGTCTTTAAAGGAATTTTGTTCTTGTTTACTGAAGGAACAACTCATTTTCATAGAGAATCAGAAGCGTTTTATAATCCAAAATTGAGAAGGTCGACTGTGCAATAAATGGCAAGTCTGATCAGTTGTATTCGGGTCGTGGTCTTTTACCCACCAACACTTTGATGAAATAAGAAAGTTATTTGCTGGAGGTAGGCAAAGAGATCCTGCAGTTGATCGTGTATGTAAAAAACTTCGCCTTTATGATGTAAGACTCGAAGACTACTTAATAACCAAATATGGGCTGTGGTGGATTTTAGATCTACATTTGACAACAGACTGTTTGGAAGTGGAGAAAGGATAGGGCAAGATGGTATAAAAATAAATATTCACAAGAAAGCAGACGGAAACGGTCCAATAAAAATGCACATTTTTATGGTTTGTGATGCCCCGTTAAACATTGAAGAAAACAGGCTAAAAGACGCAGCTTATTAAAATGTAGAAGAAATATTCTAATAAAAACAGATGGATAGCTTGAAGTTTCTGCCAAAAGATCCGCACTGTTCTTTATCTGCAGGATTACTGGGTGTGGGGAAAACTGTCTTCGTACTTGATTTGTTACAAACAATATACAGGGTTTTATTACGAGCACATTGTTATATTCTGCACAACCATTAAGCACAACAAGTCTTACAAAGAAAGGAAGTTTATTTGGACAGACGATAATATATTTCCAGTTGATCTAGCGACAAACTGAGCGACTATTAGAACATTACTATAGACTATTTGAGGGAACTGAAACACTGTTTTATTATTGATGACTGTTCGGCTGAACAAAACATTGTTAAAAAAGAAAAGGTCTGTCAAAGCTAGCCTTTAGTAGCCGCCACGCCTTAGTTTCTGTGTGGCTCTTAACTCAAAAATACAATGCTGTCTTAAAAGACTTTCGATCGCAGTTAAAATCGGTTGTATTATTTTACACTAAGGACAAAGATAGTTTTGAAGAATGTTTAAGTGAAAATTATATAATAAGGGACAAAGATGAGTTAAAAAAAATAAAAGAGCAGTTAGAAAAATCTAAGCACGCTAAGCTATGCTTACGGACTGACCCCCCAGTTCAATACGTTGTTTATTGTAGATTGTTTATTATTGATTGCTTATAACAATTTGTTTATTATAATTTTAATTTTTTTTTTTTTTTTTTTTTTTTTTTGGTGTCCCAACCTCTGCGCCACCTCAGAGGCAGTGCACCCACCCCGCTCATTCCGACACCCCGTCCACAGCCATAGCCCGGCTGGCCCCGCCGCAGCCCCGGCACCAGCAATCCACAGGGAGCAGTCAATGTCAAGTCGTCAAGAGGCAACCCACCGGAGGAGACACTGCACTGCTGCCGAGTCACTTCAGTGGTGTTCAGTGGCGCCTGTTCTGATCTAACATACGCAGGACACCACCTACTAAGCCCCCTACTGACGACAATAATTGCTTAGTCGCGGAGCCGGCGTGAGTGAGCTCTCCCTCCAGAGGGCGCCACCACGTCCGTCCAACAACAGCCCCATGGACTCGCCGATACCGGTGACCCCGACGGAAGCAAACCAAGGCCACAGACGCGGAGAGGACATCGAAATTGAGGTACCATGAGAGCAGGGCATGAAGGGCCACAGAATTTGAGACATTTTTTTTTTTAGTGCTGATCAATGGGAATGAGGATGATTAAGATGATGCTACGGATTTCCATTTCGGTCTGAGACTACATGACAGGGCTGTACTCTACGCTTCCTTTCATAATATATCCTGGCGTCAACCAGGCCCGAGAGATACAGGCACCTGCAGTGTTGGTCATGAAATTTGAGCAACACTCTCAGAAACGCATCCATTAAGTGGATGAAACTCGACTGTGTGGTCCCAGTCTTCCCAACTGAGTCCGCAGCAAACTCAACTCTGGGTAGGAGCCGGTCGGGGCAGAAAAAACCCACATGACTCTGATGGGATTCGAACCCACAACCTCCCAGCCGGGAGTCCGCGACGCTAACCACTTCGCCACGGCGGCTGGTATAATTTTAATATTAAAAAGAATGTCTCGGGGGCCAGAATCAAAAGCGGAGCTAGCTCCTAAATGCGTTGCAGTAGAGTTAAAAGACCCAGCAAACACAAACGAGTTTGATCTAATAGGAGTGCCAGGAAATGTTTATGTATTTGAATACACAGATGATGGGGTTTACAAACGAACAGAAATTGAAGACAAAAAACGACAGCAATATCCTACCTTAGAAGAGATAAGAAATTTAAGGGCAAACGATTTTGGCAAACATGAATACAAACTTCATAAAGAGAGAATGCTTGGGCGTTGCTTCCTGAAATTGCTTGGAATTTGTAAGTTTGAACTACGAAGCCCTAATGTATACTTGATAAGGAAAACAATTTTAGAAAAGCCTTAAATGCAGGTCCCTTTCTGTTAGCCTGGTTCCAGGAACACAACAGAAAAAACAGATTAAAATAACTTGGCAGGGTTCTGAATATATGCTACAGAGAAAGAAGACCTTAGCTGAAGTGGGAGGTGACACCGTTGGCTTAGAATTTAAACCAACGATACCGTCACTACCTAGGCAAATGACGATGATTTTTCGCTTATTTATTACTCCGAGTGAAGGCATACTAGTTTGCCAGAACATACGTTTATTAGAGGCATACAAATAAAGGCTGAAAACTTGATGCTCCCCTTAAGCTTGGCATTGCAATTAACTAAAAACGGAGACAAAATAAACACCCATGTATCATTGACAAGGTTACTGTGATGGTTGACAAAGACAAACTAACAGTACTCGACTTTATTTTAATTAAGCATGTTGATTTTATTTTGTTTTACTCTGTTAATGAAGTGCTGCCAGAAGGATTAATAAGAAGATATGTACAAGATTAATTAATAAAATAATCTTATTTAAAAAATGGAGGTTCAACAGTTTAGGTTAAAGCAAATAACTGAACTTCAAAAGGAAATAGAAAGCGACTTGGATAAGTATAGGTTACTAGAAAGAAATATGCTAAAGCTTTAAATACTCTTTCTTATGTAATTACTGCTCCTCACTGTAGCTAGCGTAAGCGCTGGGTCTAGTGTTGCTATTTTAGTACTGGGTTGGAGCGCCAGCCTCTTTAGCATTAGGGAGTCTTGGTTTAGGTTTAGGTGCCATGTCTATGATTGTAAGTGCTGTTTTAAAAAAATTAACTCCTAAATTACAAAAGCACACTGCCATTGTTGCCCTAGCATCGGCAAAACTCTGTTCATTAAGATTAAGATACAGGATGAAAACATTACAGACGAGGAATTCAGAAGCTTATGGCTGACGGTGATGATTACAGATGACAGAAAATTGAACTTCAAAAGGAGTGGAGAAAGACTTTTACTTCACGACAGGTAGACACTGATGTGATTAAACAGAACATTGAAAAACAAACACATGATCAGTTAAAACCAAAATAGGCAAAAAAAAAAAGTTTAGCAAATACTATTTTTTTGTTACTCACTGTGTTTGGCAGGACAATTGCAACTCTTCACGAACAAAGGATCTTTTAGGGGCAGGCTTTTTGGACGTAGTAGCACCGCTAGAAGAGAGAGTTTCTCTTAAATAATACACGGGAGGGTCTGTTTTCATATTCGCTCAACTTCATATACATCTACACTCCACATACATCTTCGACCGCAACCAACATATTCTTTGATAACTGTCCATTAAGTTCATCCTTCATCTTTCCAATCACTTTCTTGTTCACAGTTGAATGTAAAGGACTGTCTTTTGGATAGTCGCATGTGTCGTACCACCCATCAGCTCCTTTAGCCACTTCTGTTCTAAGTCTTTGTAAAGTCTTCTGTGGGAACGTCTAGAATAAAGAGTCAGTGTCTGTGTAAAGGACTCTTGCTTCTGGTACAGCGGTTTAAAGTAGTCGTACAGAAATTCTAACATTAATAATTTAGATAGCTCTAATACGGTAAAGCCGATAAACACTGGCTTGTCCAACTTAACAATCCTTTTTCTTCATCATAATGCCAACCAGGCTGTCGTTAAAAAATCTTCTAAAGTCTTGATAGTTGGGGTTTAGAGGCAAACTTAATTGCTTGGTTTTCTTTTGTAACTAATTTAACATCTTTACGATTGTGTACGTTCTCCATGGTTTTACCAAAAACAGCTTTGTTCATCAGTTTAAAGAAGTCTTTTTCTGAAGCATCAGTTGCTTGGGTTCTAAGATCAGTATTCTTCTTATGTATGGCCTCATAAAGGGTTCTTGATCACAGATAATTATTCTGTGAACAGCTGTCAGCTTTAATCCGTGTCTTAGGTAAACTGTAACAGTCTGTAATGACACACATATTTAGTTTTATGCTTAAGATTAGGCACAAGTTTAGGAGGTTCGATGGAACTCATCTTTAATCTTTCTGCGGCTAGGGGGTAATCGTTGTGAAGATCGTGTCTTGTCTGCACATGTCTCGTGGTGTGTCCTACACTCTCAGATCAGCGGCTTGTGTTACAGAAGAGTGTGACACTGACAGGGCTTTTGCTGTTGTCCCCTCTCCTCTCTCAAACCGCCCCCACCCCACCCCGTCCCCCACCCCCACACTTTAACATGAAGTACACTTTGCCCGTTTGAAAAAAAAATCTAAACAAAAACTATAGTTGATGTTCAGTAGTTACTCTCATTTCATGTAATAATTTTAAAACCTATATTTATCAATATATGCATAATCTTGGAAATAAAGGTCAATATTTCTAGCTATTATATACACACATTACAAACATGCAATTCAACTTGTATCAGTGAACCTTTTCCCACACAGTCTACACAAGACCTTTAAACGTTCAAAATGTTCAGTGAGAGAATGACCGTTTTGTTCCATAATCCTTTCGGCCACCCCCCCTCTCTCTCTCTCTCTCTCTCTCTCTCTCTCTCACACACACACACGCACGCATGCACGCACGCACGCACGCACGCACGCACGCACGCACGCACGCACGCACGCACGCACGCACACACACACACACACACACACACACACACACACAAAACACCCTAATGGTACTACCAACAACACACTTTAATTTGAATTTGCCGGTAGAAATAGTAGTAGTGATTGGAAATGAAGTATTATTTTAATTATAATAATTATTCACTTATTATTGTTATGCCTACTACCATTACTGTTATCAGTAGTATTATTTTGCTTGTAGTAATTATGTTATCCTCTACGTTTCCCTTTAATTAGGCCTACGTTGCTCTACATGCAACCATAGTACATATAAAATGTAGCAACAATGAAGAAATATGTATATATACAATGGTGTAAATACGGCCCCTTTACAAATGCTAACTAACTTTTCATTCACAAAGATTTTTGCCAACGCCTGGCCAACTTCGGCTCACAAACACTCATCAGGCCAGCACATCAGGCAGGCCAACGACTCACGCGCGCGGCAGGCTATTGCCGGTCGCAAAGTTCTGTCAGAAAGTTTTAACACGTACTTAATTATGGTACTCACAGAGAAGAGCGAAATGCCAGCTTTTGTCACACTCTCAAGTACTCACTGCGCTATTGCTCTCGTACAGAAATTATAGTCTAAAAACCTCTGTACAGTAAATATAACTTAATGATGTGGCACCAGTCTCGAAGCTTTCAAACACACAAAGCGTGTTCGATGAGGAAAGAATGCGCGTCTGGTAGTGTGGTGGCTGACTCGTTACGGGCCTAGCTGGGGTCAAAAGGCAAAGCGTTGAGTGAACTAAATGCTGTGGCTCTGAGTGGGCTGGCGCGGCCGTGTGTGGGGGAAAGTGAAGGGGGCTTTTTGTGGTTCACACTTGAACGACGTAAATTCGAGACAGCCGCCAAAAGCACTTATCAAAGTCCTGAATATTGATCACAGGACCATTTCAAAGTTCCTTCGCGGCCGCCTGAAAAGGCAGCCTAAAAAGGAGGTGTGCAGGGCGTTGAAGCAGGTTTTCAGGAGAAATGTTTGCCAAGCGGTTACACGTAACCGTTACTATTTTTAGAACCACGTCATACTATCGTCAGTAGTCCAAAAACCTGCTAGCAGGCGGTTACGCGTAACCGTACTATTTTTAGAAGCACGTTACAGTAGTTCAGAAAACTTGACAGACAGGTGGTTATATATAGCTGTTTCTGTTTTAGAACCGCGTCATTCCAATTGCCAGTAGTTCACAAAACTTGTCAGCATTAACCGTTACTTTCTTGGGAAGCTTGGAGCTGATCTGTTTTTGGTAGTGTGAGATGGCGTGACCAATACTCCCAAAATTCAGGGACTTGCAACATATACCTCATGGGAAGACCGACAGTGAAAAACTGTGGATATCCAAAAAGGATCTTTGCAATAGCACGCAATTTGCGCGCATGATCATCAGAATAATCACATTTCTCTTTAAGCCATTGTGCCCAGTTTTGAGCAATCCTACCTTCTTTCCTTTGCTCATCAAACCATTTTTTTGCACAGGATTAAAAAGTTCCCAAACTGGATGTAATAAAGTTGATGGCTGTGTTGAGAAATCTAATAGATTTTGATGAGCAACTTGCGATTCCAGAAGTTCTCTCTCTAATTCTGAAGAAATGCCGTCTTGAGACATAAATATTTTTGGTAAAATCACTTCTCTCGCACGTCTGCAGAGCACAATCACTCTCTCGCACGTCTGCACAGCACAACCCTCCAATGTGAAATGGCGAGACAGTTAATACAGGTTGCTAACAACAAAAATGTCACGTGATTTAAGCCCAGCACTTGATTTGATAAGGGTTTACACGCGGGAGACATGTCTAGAACTGTTTTGGGTGATTGTGCTATGCGTCATACATCGAATGTTCTAGAATAATCTACTGGTTATAAATAGGCTAGACGGATCTGAACACCGCTGTTGCTGTTGCCGCTGCTGCTGCCAGAATCGATCATGACTTTATCAATAGCTGAACGGTGCTGTAGTTGCCATGCAAGCTGGTTTGCCGCTTGCTTGATGTGCCATGGGTGATAGGAGGTGCATATTTTGTGAGCACACAGCATACACACGCGCGGTAACAAGCACCACTATTGATCGTTTTGGCAGCTAAGGCCTATTTCAAGTCTGGGTTTTTCCAATCTCTCTCCCGACAGCAGGTTGTAGAGTATTGATTTGTGCCTTCCTTATAAACTCATTAAATATAAAAATAACTAATCAAGATGGAAGACTAGTTGTTTGTTCTAATTTATTAATAGTGTTAGAAGTAGAAGAGCGCACTGTAAACCCTTAATTTTTATGCCCTGGGAGAGAATGTAAATATGTTTGTTCACGATCACCAATGTTATTCTGCATGGAAACCCCCGTTTCAATGTACTAATTACGTCAATATTTGGCAGTTTTGGCATGTTAATTTTGTTTAGAAAAAGGTGTTAATTTTGGCCAAAACTGACATGAGATGGACGTGATTTGTATGTGAAAATGGGGGTTTTTGTGCAAAATAAGATGGGTGGTCTTGAACCAACATATTTACATTCTCTCTACATCTCTTTGCTCTTAAAAAGTTTTTGGGAGTTCAAATACAAACACCGAGTGATCTTGTGTATGGAGAGACAAAGAGATACCCTGTTTACATAAATTCTGCCGTTAGGTGCATACACTACTGGTTAAAGTTGACAAGAATGGATGAGTCAAGATTACAGCGAAAAGCATATAGAACATTATTTGAGTTAGACTCTCGTGATAAGACAAACTAGGCGTCCAACATTCGCTATAAGTTATACATGTTTGGTTTTGGATGTGTGGTTAAACCAAGGTGTTGAGTGGGTGGAACAGTTTGTCGCTGGCTTTAAAGAAAGACTTGTACTTTGCAGATGGCAAGAATGGAATTTTCATGTCAAAAATAGTGACAGATTTCGTGTATATAAGACTTTTTGCACAATAGCAATCAATAAAATGCATTTAACGTTGAATCTAGACATATAATCGAAAATTGTATGTTGCATTTATTGATTTCGAAGAAGCTTTTCACACGATAAATCGAAATATTCTTTGGCCAATTCTCTTAAAAAATGGCATTAACGGTAAATTATTCAGATGCATTAAAAGCATGTACAATGATGTCAAAGCCAGAGTTCGATGTGGTTCTATGTTAACTGATTACATTGCCTGCACATCAGGATTAAGGCAAGGAGATGCTTGCAGCCCTGTTTTGTTTTCTCTTTTCATTAACGAACTGGCGGTTGAAGTAATTAATAAAGGAAGACATGGCGCTCGATTTTCACTAGATGCATTCGAATTGTTTATTCTGTTGTTGGCTGACGATGTCGTTTTGATGGCAGAGACAGTTACAGGTGTGCAAACACAACTGAACAGCTTACAACATGCCGCTGCATCTCTTCAACTTAAAAGTTAATATGACTAAAAGCAATATCATAGTATTTCGGAAGAGTGGATATTTGAGTGTGAGAGAAAAATGGTTGTATAACGGTGAAAGAATGCCTGTGGTTAATGCGTATAAATATTTAGGAATTTTTTTCTCTACGCGCTTGAGTTTCACTGCTGCATGCAAAGACCTTGCAAGCAGAGCTAAGAATGCTTTGATTTATGTTCTGAAAAGGTTATATATGTCAGATAACTTTTTTAATTTATGAAATTGTTTGATTCTCAGATACAGCCAGTTGTGCAGTATGGCTCTGAATTATGGGGCCTAGACAATGCTGTTGTCCATTGTGAATCAGTCCATTTATTTGCGTTGAAGAAATTTTTAGGAGTAGACAGCAAACACCCAATGACCTTGTTTATGGTGAAACCAATAGCTATCCAATATATATAAATTATGCTGTTAAGTGTATTCGCTACTGGCTTAAGCTGATACAAATGAAGAATCACAGGATTCCACGCAAAGCTTATGATATGTTATTTGACCTTGATATAAAAGGTAAGAAAAATTGGGTAACAAATGTACGATTATGTTTGTTTAAATATGGATTGGATTTGTTTGGGCAAGTCAAGGCGTTGGAAATGTTCATGATTTCATATGTTGTTTCAAGCAAAGGATGATTGACTGTAGGTGGCAAACTTGGTCCGATCATATTCAAACTAGTGATAGATTCAGCTTGTATAGAGCTTTTTGCAGTGACCATAGTTTAAAACCTTACTTACATTTAGATATTGATAGGCACTTAAAATATATTACGACTAGATTTAGGCTCGGGATTTCTGAGCTGGCTTTACATCGCTTCCGATACAAAACGTCTATGTTCAACGACTTAATTTGCCCCTTATGTACTGAAGGCGAAGAAAGTGAGTGCATTTTGTTCTCTGTTGCCCAGCTCTTAAACATATACGAGAAACTTTAATTAAGCCTAAATACTATAGACATCCTTCACTGTTTAAACTGAGTTTGCTAATGTCATCGACCAAACCTGAAGATGTGCGTAGTGTTTCTTTGTTTTTGTATAAAGGATTTAAAATGAAGATGTTGTGACTTCTTGAAAGGTACATGAATACATTTATATCATCGTTAACTTGTATTTTGAATCTGTTGTATATCTTTACTCAGTTTCATGTTCACATTCCCCTTCATGATGGGCTGAGGCCTAATATGAATAAAATATCTTGAGTCTTGAGTCTCTCTCTCTCTCTCCTCTCCTCTCTCTCTCTCTCTCTCTCTCCTCTCTCTCTCTCTCTCTCTCTCTCTCTCGCATGGGTTTTATTTTTTTGAGCCACTTTGGGGAACCTAAGTCACATTGTACATGTGCTGTTAATTTTTGTGTAAGTATTATTTTTGTGTATAAGTAGTGCTTTTTTCTTAACTTTATCTGTACGTTTCTTTTGTTTGTTTGTTTGTTATTTTCCGGGGGTGGCGATCGGGGATGGGGGCGGTGGATTGGTGAGGGACGTTGGCCACTCGGACTTAGTTTTTGGCTAATATTAGGATCTCTCTGTCTGTCTGTCTGTCTCTCTCTCTCTCTCTCTCTCTCTCTCTCTCTCTCTCTCTTCTGTCTGTCTGTCTCTCTCTCTCTCACTATTCACGCCCTCTCTCTCTCTCTCTCTCTCTCTCTCTCTCTCTCTCTCCTCCCCTCTCTCTCTCTCTCTCTCTCTCTCTCTCTCTCTCTCACTACTCTCTCTCTCTCTCTGTCCTCACATTCGCCTTCTCGTCTGTCTCTGTCTCTGCCACACACACACACACACACACACACACACACGCACACACGCACACACGCGCACGCACACACACACACACACACACACACACACACACACACACACACACACACACACACACACACACACACACACACACACACACACACACACACAATTGTATTTAGTATTGAAAAGAAAAAAGAACAAACGAACGCAGAAAACTGCTTAGAAAAGGAAACGGAAGACCGAGACAGGGAAATACCCACTTATGTTAATGCTATTAATCTCCAAAGAAAAAAGATGAGCTTGCACATTTACGAGAAACAAAAATAGATGGACTCATTCTTAGATCCAAAGCAAGATGGGCTTCACTGGGTGAAAAATAAACCAATTATTTTTGTAATCTAGAAAAAAGACATTTTGTTAGCAAACAGATGTTGAAATGAAGTGTGTCGTCAGAAACAGATGAAGTGACTAGATCATACAACGAGCATTTGTACAAGAAAGGAGACGTAAGGGATATCGATATCAGCAAGTACATTTGAAATCTACCACAGGAAAATAAAGACGAATCAGAACAATTAGAAGGATTGATTATTATCCAAGAAGCATCAGAAGCCCTGAAGAACATGCAGAATGACAAAAGCCCTGGCACAGATGGAATGACAGTCAATTTTTATAAGTTCTTTTGGACACAAATATGAGAGTTTGTAATCAGGTCTTTAAACGAAGGTTTTATAAACAAAGAGATGTCGGTGTCTCAAAGAGAAGGAATAATCACGTGCCTACCAAAAGCAGACAAACCAACAGAGTTTTAAAAAAAAACTGGAGACAAATTTCATTGCTAATTTTTTTTTTTTTAAACAAAATAGGCGCCACATGTATTGCTAACAGAATTAAGACTGTTCTACTTCATTTATTCAATGAAGATCAGACAGGTTTTATCCCTGGACGATGTATTGAGAAAATATAAGAACAATGTATGACTTAATATTTTACCTTGAAAAACAATATCTACCTGGCTTACTAGTATCAGTCGACTACGAGAGGGCGTTTGATTCAATAAACTTGTAATGCGTCAATAAGGTACTTAAAACGTTTGGATTTGGAGAAAATATACGCTGCTGGGTTTCAACATTTTATAAAAGCATAAGACTTTTCATGACTGTGAACGGGAAAGTATCTCAGGATTTTGAGATACAAAGGGGGTGCCGTCAAGACGATCCCATTTCACCATAATTATTTGTTTTGTGTGCAGAAATTTTTGCATGTAAAATCAGGGAAGACGAGAGAATAAAGGGCATTACAATGCTCGATACGGTTTTCAAAATTAGCCAGTTTGCAGATGATACAGTATTTATACATTAGAAACAGATAGAATGTCATATGAAAAGTTGTTTGAGACTATTACAGAGTTTGAAGCTTTTTCAGGATTTAAACCGAATTAAGAAAAAAAAATTTGTAAATGTATGGAAGACTGAAGAATTCAAAATATCAATACCTGCCGAAAGGAAAATGAAATGGAACCGACCCAAATATAAAAAAAATTAGGAATTTGGTTCACAGACGATACATAAAAAAGACAGAAATCAACACAGCAGATACATTTAACGAAGTCAAACAATTGTTCAGAATTTGGTCAGAACGTATATGTACACCCCACCCCTAGCAGGATTGTAGTACTGAAGTCCATGATACTTTCAAAACTCATATACCTGTGGATTTTGTTACTAAACCCTCCCGAAAACTTGCCTGTGAAACAACAGAGACATTCTGCAAGAAAGAATCCAGGAATGTCTGTCGAACATCAACCTCACTGAAGACACTGGCAAGAAATGGAAAGCCTTCAAAGAATCCCCGTACAACGCTGCAGCTGACACCCTGGGCTTTGTTGAACACAAACATAAAGACTGGTTTAATGGAAACGACCCAGAGATCAACAAGCTCATAGGCAAGCTCCTAAAGACCCTCAGTGACAAGACTTGCCAGAAGAAACAGCAGAAGTGCCAGCAAGCCAAGCAGCTCCCCTAACAGAAGCTCTGGCAGATGAAGAACGACTGGTGGGAAAAGAAAGC
>CM031612.1:13645943-13652724 GCA_018398815.1 Conus ventricosus | reverse complement strand
AAAACGTCTGCAAGCTGCTGCTGACACCAACGACATGAAGACATTTCACGAAGGCCTTCGCGCTATCTATGGACCAAAGACCACTGGGTCAACACCCATTCGTGCTTCTGGCCAGACTACACTGTTGACAGATGAGATTGACATTCTTGATCGCTGGGCTGAGCCCTTCAATGCCCTTTTGAATGGAGCCTCGTCAATAACTGAAGAAGCAATCACAGCGCTCCACAACTGCCAGTGAAGGAATCTCTGGCAGACCCACCCTCCAATGCAGAGACTGCGAAGGCTCTGAAGCAGACCACATCCGGCAAAGCACCATGAGCAGAGGGGAATTCCAGCAGACATCTACAAGAATGGGGGCGAGGTACTACTGGAAAGCTGACCAACCTTTTCCAGTCCATATGGGAAAATTTGGAAAAGTGCTCCAAGACTTCAAGACGCCTCTATTGTACAAAACTACACGAGGAAGGGTGATAAAGCGTCCTGTGACTCATCATGGGTTTCCCCCCTTTTTGTGTATCGCAGGAAGATTATTGTTAAGGTCATCTTGACAGTTTCATCCCCCCATATAGAAAGACTACATCGTCCCTAAAATCACAGAGCGGGTTTTGCGCATCTGACATGGATTTGCTGTTCACCAGCTACAGGAGAAGCGTCGTGAGCAGAAATCAGGAATTCCAAAGGGGTTTTTGTTGATCTCACCAAGGCCTTTGATACCGTTAATCGGACTGGCTTGGGGGAAGATCATTCACAAGTTTGCTTGCCCGGAAAAGTTCTCTCACTGTATTTTTCATTCCTGATGGCATGCAGGCGAGGGTGAAAGAAAATGGAGATACTTTGTGACCATTCCCAGTGAAAAATGGAGTGAAGCAGGGATGCGTTTTAACTCCCACCTTTTTTCCCATTCTATTTCCTGCAATTTTGATTGATGCATTCAGGGATTTGACAAGGGGGGTTTTACATCCGTTACGTTTCATTTTGGCAAACTCTTTTACCTTCGACGACTTCAGGCCAAGACCAAAGTATTTGATGCCTTCTGAGGAGTTCCTCTTTTGCAGATGACTCTGCACTGGCCGCGCACTCCCATGAAAACATCCAAAGCTCACAAATCGCTCTGCAAAGGGCCGGGTCAACGCGTTGGACTGACAATCAGTCTTGGCAAGACCCGAGGCCATGTTCCAACCTTCACCGTCCGCTGCTGGCAGTGCTCCACCATCACCTGTTGTCACACAGAGATCAAAACGTGGACAAGTTCTGCTATTTGGGCAGCACTGTAAACAGCAAAGGATCTCTGGATGCAGAAGTGTGTTGCGCATCTCTGTCTTTGGCAGACTTTTAAAAGTGTCTATGGCAAGACCATGGCATCAGATTGCGCACAAGGGTTGCTGTATGCAGAGGTGTGGTTCAAGACCCCTTGAAGGCCAACCTCAGAAGCTGCAACATCGACATGCTACCGGGGAAAAAATGTCGCCCTTGACAGAAACAGTGGAAGTAAACAGTGTACCCAGGAAACGAAGACATTTGAGCAGCTGCCATCCAGGAAGGAGGAATTGGAGAAAATGGGGCCCATCCTTGCAGGACCCCATTCCATGCAGCGTCTGTGAAGGGCTTTGTGCCCCCAGAATTGGTCTTCATTCCCACATGAGGACCCACTCAGCAGATGATCTGCCTGCCTACTCATCCGTCGGACACGACGGAAAATCCATTCCATTCTATTTTTTTCTTTTAATGTTGACTAGTGGGAATTTAAACTTTGATCAGATTTGCAGACGTGTAGGATTTCCAAGGACGAATGTAATATCTGCGCGCGCACACACACACACACACACACACCACACACACACACACACACACACACACACACCACACACACACACACACACACGAGAGAGAGATTCGATGATTTTTTCAGATGATTTATTCATTTAGGCCTTAGCCCATAATGAAGGGGTATGTGAAATGTAAAGGACAGAAAATCATAAGCAATCATATGATATGCATCAAAAGGGAAAATTTCGTTGTCACATATTCAAGAAGAAACAATTTCTCTTATTTTAAAAGGCTTTGTTCAGAAACAACGAAAAAGGTTTGACAATTTCAGCGAAGGGGATGATAAAAGCAAATTTAGCTTAAACAACGATGGCTGTCTATAATTTTGGGCTTAATAAACTTTTCTTGATGCTTTAAAGAGCTGGACAGCACAGGACAAAATGTATTTCTGTTTCCTGTGATTCTCTACACAGCGGGCAAATAAAATCACAAGTACTACCGTTCGTTTATCTAAAAATGGCAAGTTTATCGGATATTCCTAATCTAAATTTTTGCTGTCACATGCTTTAAATGTCTATCCAAATCTATTTTCTAAGTAAGTCTTCAAGTTATGAAACATGAGAAATTTCCTATAACAATCAAACCTGTCACTATTATGAATATGATCAGACCTCTTTGCCATCTGAAATAAACCCAAATCGCTGGCGAAAAAGATGTAAAAAAGACTTTTATATTTTCAACTCCCGGGTTTCAACCCAGACGATCCAAACCCGTTTAAAACAAACAGAGGCGCACTTTGGTTACCCAATTATTTTTCCCTTTTGTATCTAGGTGACACAACATATTGTATGCTTTACGATGGTAATCTAGAATCTCCATGAAAAGCAGTTTCAGCCAAAAAACGAACACATTTAACGGCAGAAGCAATATAAATAGGAATCGACCATTTTCGCCATAAATGAGTTCTTTGGGGAGTACGTTGTAAACACCCAGGAACTTCTTCAAAGCAAAAACATGAACCGTTCACAATAATAGCCGCTTTTTCCAATCCCCATAACTCAGAACCATATTGCCCCAATCGGTGAACCGGGGTGTCAAGAGTTTGATAATAACGTGAAAGAGAATTATTTAGAGTATATAACTTTCTCATAATACAATCAAAACTTTTTGGCCTTACTAGACAAATCCTTGCATGCACCTACGAAACTCGCGTGTTGAGATATTATACCCAATACCTGTAGGCATTGACAACTGGCATAAGACTGTCTTTATACAACCACCGTTCACGAGCACTTAGATACCCTCCTTTAGGGAAATACTATAATATTGCTTTTCCATATTAACTTTTAACTGCAGAGATCCAGCGCACGTTGTAAAATATTCAGTTGGGTTTGTAGACCTATAACAGTTTCTGATATCAAATAACATATCAGCCAAAAAACAGAATAAACAATTTCAAAAGCATCAATCGAAAGCAAAGCACCATGTCTACCATTATTAATCACTTCAATAGCAAAACTGGGTTGATAAACAAAGAAAAAAGATAGGGCTGCATGCATCTCCTTGTTTAAATCCTCTCGAAAAATTGATATAGTCAGAAATATTCGCTCAACAACGAATCCTTGTTCTTACTTTATCATACACTTCTAACACATTTATAGAGTTTTACTTTAACACCATTTTAATTTAAAACAGGCCAGAGAAGATTTCTATTAATGGAGTCAAAGGCTTTTTCAAGTCTATAAAAGCTACGTTATAACTTCCTATTATAAAAAAAATGTTTCTGTACCAGTGCGAGCAAAGTAACATATGGTCAATAGTGGAATAACCCTTTTTAAATCCTGCTTGATGATCACCTGTGATGTTATTTTCTTCTATCCATTCCTGCAGTCTAGGGTTAAATAATGGTTCCAAACAGTTTACTACTAATGTCACTGAGGGAAATCCCTCGGTAATTGCTGGGCTTATTTACGTCACCCTTCTTGTTGAACGGCAGCATAACAGATTCGCCCGTTTTCCGGAAATTTTACCACTATCAAAAAATTTTTATTAAACAAATTTCAGAAAAAAGTTTACCACTGGTCAGACAAATTTTTATATAATTCCCCAATGATACCGTCTGGCCGGCTGCCTTCGATTTTTCATTTTTTCTTAATGCTAACAATACTTCTTCTTGAGTGATTGGCCGGTTCATATAGCCATCATCGTTCACATCAATCACTTCTTCGATTGGTGGTTGTCAACATTTATATCTAATAACGTTGAAATATTGAAACCATACATCAATAGTAATATTGTTTCTGGGCTGTTTTCGTTTGAATGAAACTCTGTTTAATGGTTTTCCCAGAACTCCTTTTGACATTTTATAGATGATACAAGTTTATTCAGTAAAGACTTATTGAACTCTTTTTTCTTTCCTCTGTAACGATTCTTTACTCTCGCCTAGCGATTGAATAAGCGTTCCTGTTTCTATTTTCAATGAGCGACGACTAATTTTGTAATAATCTCCTGGGAGTTCTTTTGCTAGCAACACACTCATTATCATACCAATCGCTGAATGTTTTACTGCTATCCCAAACTATGCACCTCTTCTTCAATCAGCACTTTCTTTTATGCAAGCATTAAAACAAATTTAGCGCGCGATTTATGTCCACATCTAACAAGTATATTGCCGCTTCTAGTTTTATTTTAGTTCAGTACTACATAACGTCTCTTGAAAAACCAGCGTTCACATCGTTCCATACAAATTTTTCTATGACACGTTTCTGCACTTGATTATTGTCATGCACAATACCCTTTTTAGGAAAAATAACATGTAGTGACACAGGCAAAAGATCAGAGTCAATGCGTTCCAAGACATTCAATGTACATGAATCATTAAAACGAGCAAAAAGATCACCAAGAAAAAAATGAAATAATCGTCAACACTGCATCCTGAGTCGGAAAAGTATGTATAGCGACCTTCAAGGTCACCCTTACATGCCCATTTTAAAATACACAAATCAAATGCAGTACAAAAAATTCAATAAACATCTTCCCATAGTTATTCAAAGTGCTGTCTGAGATTGTCGTTTAAAACTAAGAGGATGGCTGTCGAATTGCAGATCGAGTTATTGTTCAGAGTACACTTGTGAAAATTTTGACGTTCTACTATTTAAATCACCATTATAATAAAATACACATCTCTAGAAAACAACAGATCAAAGATACATTCTTCTAGCAGATCAATTTCCATTGTTGATGTCAAAAAAGGACATAAAACGGAGAACCTTCAGGGGGTATATAAGTACAAACAAACAGAACATCCCTATCTAAACCCAAACAGTTTTTATCAAACAACAAGACACAGAAGTTTTTGTGATTAACGTCAATAAATTTAACAAAGGGAAAATAAATCATTTTTTATCAAGCAAATTATCCCACCCGATCTCCTCCCTTGTTTTGAAAATTTAATCGCAGATTTACAGAATATTTCGTAACCAACAAAAGCATCAGCATGGCACTCTTCCATAAATGTTTAAATTAAACACACAAAATCAAACTTATAAATAAAGGACAGAAAATCATGATCATTAAGTTTAGAAACAAACCATTTACATTCCAGGATAGAAAAGAAAAAGGTTTATTACATCTGTACAAACCGAGCTTGATCTTCATCGCACGTGCTTTCAACACATTGAACAAATCACTGCCGTGACCCCCAAAACCCGCCCAAACCCCTGCACTGCCACCAGTGACAGGTGTTTCAAACCGGTGCATCTTTTTTGTGCCTTCCCCTTTCTTGCTACACCAGTGTACGGAAAATTCTTCTCCAGTGGCCGGCCACCCCCCTATTGGACTCTTTTAGGTTGCAGTGGTCATCCAGGAAATCTTTTTTCCGTCAATAAGTAGATGATTCAAAGATCATCGTAGCTCGTTTCCCTTCAGACCTTGCTTTTTTCAGATGAGGGGAAAGGTTACGTCTTAGGTTCGCACACGAAAAGAAAAATCCTCACCCACAAAAATATCACTACCTTTCAATTTCCCCTTTTCTTTCAGAATGCGCACCTTGTCCTTATAAAAGGAACATCTGGCATTACAGGAGAGTCCCGGTTTGGGATTAAGCCCGTGAACTCGATCAAATTCGACATCCCGAGTCAATCCAAGTTGATCAGTCAAAAGGTCATGGATTTTGCCTCGCACTCTTTCCCCAGATTCATTCTGACTTTAAAATGCCGTAGAAGATTAAATTGTTTGCGTTTTGATCTTCTTCTAAATCACCCGTTTTTAGTTCTAATGTTCAATTCTGAATGAGGTCAGAATTATGTTTTGCAGATTTGAATTTCTTTCTTAAATTCCCACCTCGGGCCCTCAGATCTTTCACACCACTTTGTAACGCGCGAACTGTCGCTTAGGCATTTGAACTTCTCCCCAAGTCCCGTAAATTTATCTCCCATTTTCTAAATGCACAGTTCATTGATGTTTAACATACCCATAATGTCCGCATTGGTAAGAAAGGAGGGGGAGGAGAGGAGAGAGAGGGGAGAGAGAAAAGGAGGAGAGAGAGAGAGAGAGAGAGAGAGAGGAGAGAGAGAATGTCCATAATTATCTTAAAGTATGTATGTGTACGCCGCGCACACCAACCACGCATAATGTGTACAATATATGTTCACAGACGCACATCAATACAGACATACATATTACACGCTGACACACAACACGCATAACAGACAAAAAACTGACGATTCTTAAACCACACTCAATAAATTTCTAGAAAACATATTCGACAATGTTGAAGTACCCGGGCCCGATTTCACCTGCGTGGACAATTGGACTGAAAGCAATGCGATTTCCATTCAAATTTTGCAGAATTAATCTAAAACGAAGGATGTTTGCTGTATTCCTACATGGTTTTCCATTGGGTGAAAAGAGAGGAGAGAGAAGAAGGGGCGAGTTGGTTTGGATCTGTTTCTAACTACTAGTCTAATCTTGACAAGAAAGGTTTTGTTGATACCCGAACACAGTTGTGTCTGGT
>CM031612.1:13640943-13643443 GCA_018398815.1 Conus ventricosus | reverse complement strand
TCGCCCTTGTTTTTTTCTCTCTCTCTCTGGGATACGTTCGCGAGAAAAACGTCATTAACAGGGAAAACAGCAACGATCTTTGTTTATGAACAAGACAAGAGCGCGCGCACAATTATCATTGGAATGTAGCAAAAATAGAGTCATCCTAAGAATTCCTACACTTTTCGTAGAGATCATAAATGATTTCCCATGTTCGTTGTTTCCCTTTAAAAATAACAAATGTTGCCGGGGCCAAGCAAATAGGGAAAAGAGTTGTGTGACACCCAGGGATAACATCAATAATTATTTTCCTCGAGGAAAAAAAATAGGAAAAACACTTGTGATCCATGGAGAAAACGGGGAAAACAGCTAATTTCCTCAGAAAATCAGTTGTCCTTCTCAGGGTTACCAGCTTAACCTTAGCTTTTCTGAAGGGTGATAGCTGTTTCATTGACTTTAGGAAAGCGTTTGACAGGGTGTGGCACAAGGGTCTGTGGCAGGTGCTCAGAAAGTTTGGCATAGAGGAGGGTCTCGTCCAAACCATCCAGGCGCTGTATAACACCGCCAGCAGCGCAGTCCTCCTCAACAACCAGATAGGGGACTACTTCAAGACCACAGTTGGAGTCCGTCAAGGCTGCCTGCTATCTCCCGTACTGTTCAATCTCTTCCTGGAAAACATCATGCGTGAAACCCTCCATGACTTCCACTCCACTGCCTCCATCGGAGGAAGAACCATCAATGTGTTCGCAGATGACATCGACCTGATGGGAGGCAGCAACGAAGAACTACAAGACCTGACAAAGAGACTGGAAGAAAGGGCAGGTGCATATGGAATGGAAGTGAGCACAGAAAAAAGCAAAGTCCTGGTCAACAGCACAACCAACACCCATGCTGAAATCTACATGAACGGACAACAGCTTGAAGAAGTGGGCGCTTTCAAATACCTTGGCGCCACTGTCACCAAAGACGGTCGCTCTACAACAGAAATCAAGACCAGACTAGCGATCGCAACAGCAGCAATGGCAAAGCTAAACAAGATCTGGAAGAGCAGGGAGATCAGCTTTCCTACAAAGATGAAGCTGTACAAGTCCCTGGTGCTGTCCATCCTGCTGTATGGCTGCGAAAGCTGGACCATGACAGCACAGACCACCAAGAGAATCCAGACGTTTGAAACTAAATGCTTCAGGCGCTTGCTCGGGATCTCTTGGCAAGACCGGAAGACAAACGACCTTGTGAGGAGCCAAATAGCATCACTTGCAGGCCCCCAAGAACCCCTCTTGGCAACAATCAAGAAGAGGAAGCTGTCGTGGTTCGGGCATGTCATACGCCACAATTCACTGCCCAAAACAGTCATCCAGGGCACGCTGGAAGGTGGCAGACGAAGGGGACGACAAGCCAAATGCTGGATGGACAACATCAAAGAATGGACCAGGATGGATGGCCCTACGCTGATGCGACAGGCAGAGGACAGGGCCGGATGGCGGTGCCTGGCTTCGAGAGTGTCTCTCATCTCTCCTCTACGCCCATCATGGGCAAGAGAATGATGATGATGATGATGATGATGATGATAGCTGTTTTCCTGCCAAAGCAGCGATCATGGGCTAATGAAGGTATACGTGTGTCATCATCTTGTTGGGGAAACCCAAATCTGTATAGAAGATTATAGTGTCAGAAAGCATACACCTCGGCGCTGTCTTTGGTTCAGTGACTTCATTTGTCGGTCTGTCTGTCTGTACGTCTGTCTGTCTGTCTGCCTCTCTCTCTCTCTCTCTCTCTCTCTCTCTCTCTCTCTCTCTCTCTCTCTCTCTCTCTCTCTCTCTCTCTCTCTCTCTCTCTCTCTCTCTTCCTCTCTCTCCCTCTGTCTCTCCTCTGTCTGTCTTCTCCGTCTCTGTCTGTCTGTCTGTCTGTCTGTCTGTCTGTCTCTCTCTCTCTCTCTCTCTCTCTCTCTCTCTCTCTCTCTCTCTCTCTCTCTCTCTCTCTCTCTCTCTCTCTCCTCTCTCTCTCTCTGTGCCAGCCTATCTGCAGAATGAGAGGTGGGTACCAGTACAGAAAATCGTACCTGTATTATTTATGAAGCAGTATTAGGCACCGGTATCCAGTCTGCTGCTAGTTAACGGTCCTATCTCGACAAAAGATCAGTCTTTTAATTTTACGTAAGTATGCAGGTGCTCTGAAACGTTTTCATGTCCAGCGCCGGACAAATTCAGTCGACAGTGTGTGTGTGTGTGTGTGTGTGTGTGTGTGTGTGTGTGTGTGTGTGGTGTGTGTGTGTGTGTGTGTGTGCGCGTGCGTGCGTGCGTGCGTGCGTGCGTGCGTGCGTGCGTGTGTGTGTGTGTGTGTGTGTGTGTGTGTGTGTGTGTGTGTGTGTGTGTGTGTGTGTGCAGATCTGCATGTTCATGCGTGTGTGTGATCTGTGGGCTTATGTGAGCATCTGCAAATGTATGTGAACATGTATGTGTTTTTGTGTTGGCCTGTGTTTATGGGCGTACACACATGTATGTGTGTGTGTCTGCCATCGCGC
>CM031612.1:13633443-13635943 GCA_018398815.1 Conus ventricosus | reverse complement strand
GAGAGAGAGAGAGAGAGAGAGAGAGAGAGAGAGAGAGAGAGAGAGAGAGAGAGAAGAGCGTTTATATATAGTAAATGTCAGTTATTCGGCTGCTGTCGCAGCAGGTTATGACAAATGGGGGTGGACGAGAGAGAATGGTCGAAAGAAAGTGTATCTGTCATGACTTAAAACAATACCAAAAAGAAATTGAAAGGGGGGAGAGAGAGAAAGAGAGAGAGAGAGAGAGAGAGAGAGAGAGAGAGAGAGAGAGAGAGAGAGAGAGAGAGAGAGAGCTGAACTAATATTTTACCAGTATTACGTATACTATATGGTGACAGGAAGAGGAAAGAGAGAGAAAGAAAGAAAGAAAGATAAATTGACAGACATTGCGCGCACACACACACACACACACGCACGCACGCACGCGCACGCACGCACGCACGCGCACGCACACACACACACACACACACACACGCACGCACGCACGCACGCACACACACACACACACACACTTACACACACACACACACTGACATTCTTTCGTAATTTGTTTCATTTTTTTAAATTATAAAATCGTAGTGATATAGAGTGACATAGAGACGTAGCGATAAAGACGGTGTCTGGAAATCGTAGTGGTAATCATAAATAGTTGTATAGCTACAAGTTATGAAGGGAAATCGTCTTGCGAATGACACTGTAGTGATATCGGGTAATAGTCGTTTGGATATGTAGATTAGTGTTCCGTAGAGCTTTAGCCCGTTAGTGATATCGACACGTAGTGATTACGGAATGTCCCCGCTGAGGTCAATGCTCATCTGTGCTCGTGCAGTGTGTTTACCTGTCCTGAAACACCCAGCGTGAAGTCGACTGCAAAAGATTCCAATTACGACCCTCCACAAGGCTAAGTCCACCTTTCTGCTGTGTCTTCACCGTCACTGATCCTTTACTAACAGCACATGTACATTACTGTACACATTCTAAGTCTATTGAACAAGAAAAATATCATAATTCAAAATTAAAATATTATAATTCAAAAGTTAAATCGCTGACTTAAAAAAAATGAACTGCCTTGTTTAAAGTCACGTGACCACTCAGAGAGAGAGAGACACACACACACACACACACACACGCACACACACACACACACACACACACACACACACACACACACACACACACACACACACACACACAGAGTCGCGCGCGCGCCCCTGAAAATGTGTCAATCGGCTTTTCAGATGCGTGTTTAAATAACAGAAAGAAGTGAAACTAAATTCTCACCCTGACCTTGTGCTAACCCTGATCTTAACACTTATCATCCCGTCTGACATACTTATCTTAACACTTATCATTCCGTCTGACTTACTTTTCAATTTTTACTCTTATGAATTTTTACTTTTTTCCTCAAATTTGCAATTTTTTCCCATCAACTATTTGGAAGGTGCAATTTATTTCAAAATTGCAGCCTTAGAGGTAAGCTGAGATTTATGAAAAACAAGTTCTTGAAAAAAAAAGTGAGTTTCTGTAAGTAACCCTCTTTAGGTCATTGGCAGGTTCGTAATCCCCATAATAGCATTATTAATACTCTCTGTCTCTATCGCTGTCTGTCTCTTTCTCTCAGTATTACTTAAACTCCATCCCTCTCTCCCTCTCTTTCTCTCTCTCTCTCTCTCTCTCTCTCTCTCTCTCTCTCTCTCTCTCTCAGACACACAGACATGCACACAGACACACACACACACACACAACGAATAACTGCCATGTACGAAGACAGAGAGGCAACACACGGCCAAGGAATGCATCGCATCTTTTAGAAGCCATTTCAAAATTGCAGCCTCAGAGGTAAGCTGAGATTTATGAAAAACAAGTTCTTGAAAAAAAGTGAGTTTCTGTAAGTAACCCTCTTTAGGTCATTGGCAGGTTCGTAATCCCCATAATAGCATTATTAATACTCTCTGTCTCTATCGCTGTCTGTCTCTTTCTCTCAGTATTACTTAAACTCCATCCCTCTCTCTCTCTTCTCTCTCTCAGACACACAGACATGCACACAGACAGACACACACACACAACGAAGAACTGCCATGTACGAAGACAGAGAGGCAACACACAGCCAAGGAATGCATCGCATCTTTTAGAAGCCCTTGTCCATCCCAGTCCACCCCCCCCCCTCTTCTATACTCCCCTCACTCCTACCCCCAAACCCCATCCTTGTTTTTTTAAACAGGTAACGATCGCCGATTAAACAATTCCTCCATTATCGACTTCTAGTCTCTAACATGCAAAAAAAGAATGGTGTAGACTTTCTCTTCCTCCCATCCGCACCTTCCTATCTGCCATTCCCACCTCCCCCGCCGCCCCGACCTCCCACCGAACCCCCACCCCCACCCCCCAACACACACCCACAGCACTCCTTCCTCTCAGACGACTCACAAGAAATGGGGTAGACCCTCACCATAGGTGGCAAGCCTTCCTACACCTTCGTTTTATCCAGGAACCCTGAATTATTTCCCTTTCCTTTTCTTTC
>CM031612.1:13590943-13630943 GCA_018398815.1 Conus ventricosus | reverse complement strand
AATAACCAGGTGCAAATTTCGCCGGAAATTAATAACCGGCCTCGATAATCAATAACGGGCCAAAAATCAATTTTATGTGCAAATCATTTACCAAAATCAATATTAGGTGTAAAAATCAATAACCGGTTCAATAATCGATTATTAGGCGTTATTTGAACCTGGTTATTGATTATCGGGCTTATTGATCAATAATTTGCACATGAAAATAATTTTCATTCGATGAAAATCGATTTTCGGACGGAAAGTGAATTTTTGCATTTCACGCTTCACCTCTCTCTCTCTCTCTCTCTCTCTCTCTCTCTCTCTCTCTCTCTCTCTCTCTCTCTCTCTCTCTCTCTCTCTCTCTCATTCCAATTAAGTGTCACAGAGGTCTAAATTTAAAAGTAATGCCTAGGTCTCTTTTTGTTTGTTTGTTTTGTTTGTTTTTCTTGTTTGTTTGTTTGTTTTGTTTTGTTTTGTTTTGTTTTTGTTGCTCCATATAAAATTTTCATGAATATCCCATAAATAAATATCTGAGGAGAGAGAGAGAGAGAGAGAGTGAGAGAGGAGAGAGAGAGAGAGAGAGAGGAGGAGAGAGAGAGAGAGAGAGAGAGAGAGAGGAGAGAGAGAGAGAGAGCCTTCGCTTAGTCATGTAGCAATAGCACAACATATTCAAACCCCTACCTTGTTTTGGCACTACGAAAAGTATCGAAAAGTAGCTAAAAAGCGACTGCCCTCTGTCACTAATGGACATTTTTGGTTAGCTCTATATAGATGGCAAAAAAAAGAAAGAAGCTCGAAGGCTGACTTGCGATCTCTATTGGCTACTGTCCTTTAGTACTACGTGGCAGTAGCTCTACATACTTTCGTGTGTTTTGTTTTCTATTTCTTTCTTTAGCACTACGTGGCAATAACTCTACATGATGAAAATGTTGAACTGCTGCACTGGCAGCGCTGATTTTTGTATTGAACAGACTAGGCCTATTACTCATCATCAATTAAATACCGATATTGTTTTGAGCACAACGCCTTCTGCCCACCTTGTTGAGAGAGAGAGAGAGAGAGAGAGAGAGAGAGAGAGAGAGAGAGAGAGAGAGAGAGAGAGAGAGAGGGTGGAAGAGAGAGAGAGAGAGAGAGAGAGAGAGAGAGAGAGAGAGAGAGAGAGAGAGAGAGAGTTCTTAGATTATCTCTTTCTGTCTCTCTGAATCTCTCTCTCTCTGTCTCCCCATCTCTCTGTCTCCGCATCTCTCTCTCTCTCTCCTCTCTCTCTCTCTCTCTCTCTAATTATCTCTGTCCCTCCGTCTTTGTCTCTCTCTAATTATCTCTTTCTGTCTGTCTTCTATGTCTCTTTGTCTCTCTCTCTCTCTCTGTGTCTCTCTCTCTCTCTCTCTCTCTCTCATTATCTCTGTCTCTCTGTCTTTGTCTCTCTCTAATTATCTCTTTCTGTCTGTCTTCTCTCTCTCTCTCTCTCTCTCTCTCTCTCTCTCTCTCTCTCTCTCTCTCTCTCTCTCTCTTCTCTCTCTCTCTCTCTCTCTCTCTCTCTCTCTCTTCTCGATTTCTGTATTTTGGTAATTTCAATTATCGTAATTTAATACAACTCGGAACTCTGAACATTTTTATTGTACTTTGGCCTTTGGCCAGGGGCTCCTGGCCATAATGCGGAGGAGGGATGGAACTAGGAAAGAAAATGATTTACAAAAAAATATATTTTGACGCACTAAACCATCCACATATACTCAGGGACTCGGGAATTTTAACGTAAGGTCACCAACCCGTATAGCTATGGAAACACGCGTGTACTGACACATTAACTAAAGAACTGTAAATGAACAACAAATTAATGAGTAACAATGACTCCTGTCACCAAATACAGAGAAAAACAAAGCAAAGCAAAGAAAGGATCAATACAATCTTGTAACATTTAAATGTATCCCGTCTCTTCTCTCGGGTTTAAAGCATAAAATATGAACATTGCAACATATCTAGTCAGGATACAAGTTAGATTCTGTAACAAGTATGACAATCCGGTCACGTACGATACGAGATCACGCACGGCACGATGTCACGTACGACACGAGGTCACGTATGGCACGAGGACACGTACGGCACGAGGTCACAAGCGACATGTGGTCACAAGCGACACGAGGTCACGCACGGCACGTGGTCACGTACGACACGAGGTCACGTACGGCACGGTAGGTAGGTGGTGGAACATAAACCTGGGGGAATATGGAGGTTGGGGAACATAGACCTGGGGGATAAGATAAGATAATGTTGCTTATAGCCCAGCCGACCGACCTGGGGGAACATAGACCCGGGGGAACATAGACATGGGGAACACATGGCGCCTTCCCTAATGGGGACCTACTGACATTATCCAGTAGTGATTGCGCTACACCATCCCCATACAAACGGGCCGTTGTCACTATTTTTCTTTCTTTCTGCTGTAGAGCAAACGGGCATAGCGATATATACACGTAGTTCTAGAGAACGCGAACATGAATAGCTTTTTCGATACATGGTCAATTGTAGTGATAAAGACACGTAGTCTTAAAGGGTCGTATGGTTTACGACACGTAGATCTATCGGTCGTAGGGCTAATAACTGGTAGTGCTTTAGATACGTAGTGATTGCGCTACGCACCCACCTCAGCGACGAGGCGTGTTTGAACTCTATCGACATGGTTGTTGCTGTGCTGTCGTGCTGCGTGTTGTTTGCTTCGGCATGTAGTTTCTGTGTGAATGCTGTTGAAACTGTCACGACAACAGACTTCGCTTAGTGGTAAAAGAGGAGTACGACAAGGGGACACGGTGTGTCGGAAGTGTGTCATGTGTCGCTGACAACCCGCGTGAAGCAGGTCACGCTACAGCTTGTGTGCCTGGTCTTGTTGTGACGCCCTGTGCCGTCAGTACGTGGTTTTCCCTACGTAATATTCATCAAAGTGGGAACGTTGAAACAAATTCAGGGCCTGACCTAAGCGAACAGGTAAACCCAGCTAGTGATCACAACGCCACACCGGACGCTGCCTCGCTTTCGAACGATATAGTGGCTAGGCTTTTCTTTTCAATCGAACGACAGTTGAGTGAACAGACGCAGCTGCTCCGGTCAGACATCAAAGAAATTAAAAATGATCTGGAACAAGTTAAACACACTTGCAATGAAATAAACAATCGCTGTGATCGTTTTAGAAAAGGAACACAACACATTGGCGGATACAGTTACAGACTTAAACAACAGACATGGAACAACTAACACACGACCAGAGAGAGGGCAGAATGCAGACAGACAAACTGACCGATACGATCACTGGACTGAAGACACAACTTGACCAATTGAGACAGGACACTGACAGATTAGAGTATTTTTCCTGCAGGCATGTTTTGCGTACCACAACGAGTTCAACGAGAAAATTGCGAGGCTTACGCTTGTTCCGTTATTGATATCTTAAACAGTTTTGATGGTCCTAAATCCTGGTCATCAGATGACATTATTAGGGCCCACAGAATTGGTCAAGCGTGATCCGATCAGCCTAGACCTATGATCATTAAATTCAGCAAATGGAAAGACAAAATGGCGATCATTGCTGATAGAGATATTAGGGGAAAATAAGGAAACGTTGGTATTAGTGTCTCCTCCGATCTAACTAGAGCACAGCAGCAAATAGTCGCTCAAGCGAAGAGGGTGGGAAAAAGAGCATTCTTTCAGCGTGATAAAATGATCATTGGCCTCAGACTGCCAGACCAACGGCGAGGTTGTGGAAGGTCGGACTGATCCGACAAGCGTGCCAGGTTCAAAGGGACAAAAGCGAATCCAGCTGACAGTGAATCTTCCAGGCCACATGTGACTCGGTGTGTTAGGGCGGATGGTGCGGGTGGGAGCACTGCCCGCTCTCCTCCTGCTGATGGCGGTGACGCACATGCGAAAGCTGGATATGGCGGTGAGGGTGACGTTAGCGTCCTCTCTCCTGGCAAGGACATCTCCACTGTTGGACACGGTTTTCTGAACACAGGCGGGAACGTAATGATGTTCGTGGATCTACCGGTGCACGTGGGGCCAGCACTGCAGGCCGACAAACAGGTTTGCAAGACTTTGTTCACGTGGGCTCCATGCCAAAGAACCGGCCATCGGCTGTCGTCAGACCGAGGAAGAAAAGGCGGTGTCAGTGACAGAACTAGGTCAAAGCAACTGCCATAGGACAGGCCGCTCAACCGTCCGCAACAGTTATCATTCTTCAGTTGGAATGTTGAAAATCTGTATAATAAAATAAAAAAACGTATCATTTCTGAATTATGTTTCTAGTTTTGATTTTATATGCTTAACAGAAACCTTCCTTGGTTTTTCATTTGATTATACTGGTCTGTTATTAAATCATGTAAAATTTATTGCACCTGCCATCAAACTTTCCTCACTCGGCCGAACATTGGGCGGAATATCACTATTAGTAAGAAAAAATATTGAACAGTATGTTTCACAGATCAAACTGGATTATAATAACGTTGTTGCATTGAGAATCAACAAAAGACTATTTAATCTTGACAAAGATGTCATCTTAACTGCTTCTTACATTGTTCCTGGAGGAGGCCCGTTGTGTAATTCAAAAGAATTGCCAGACGGGATTTTAATGTTAGAAGAAAATCTTGTCCAACGTGTACGTGAGGATGAAGTGTATTTTATTATAACAGGCGATTTAAATGCTAGGACTGGTCGTGAACTAACTGATGATGAGGATATGGCTAATTATGCCAATCACGTTAACTATGATAAGAGAGATGAAACGATGTTACGATGTTCTAAAGATAGCTCTGTTAATAATTTTGGAAAATCTTTACTTCACCTCCGTTTTATGTTTGAAGCTATTGTCTTGAATGGTGTGTGTGTGCTGTGACAGATATGGTGAATTTACGTATGTATCCCCCCATGGCTGTAGTATCATCGATCATTTTATAGTTTCGAGTTTTATGAAAACAAAGTGATCGAGTGGATTCATGACATTTACCTGTTGAAGTGGTATTGAAACAATTGTATTATGACGCATGTGATTTGACCGAAAAACTGCAAGGCGAAGAAACGAATTATCTGGACAGACGAGTATGCAGACATTTATATAAATGAACTCAATAGCAATGAATTTCACGAATGTTTGGGTTAAGCCTATCAGATGCTAAATGTTGATGTAAAGTGTTGTTTAGAACATTTTGTGAACGGTCTGTATGGAGCTGCAACCTGCATGGCGAGAATGGTTGGGAAAGGTTGTAAGAAATGTGATGAATAATTTGATTCAGAGTGTGAAAGAAAGAAACGAAGAGTGAAAAGGTTGTTAAAACAGTTCTAAAGATGTAAGAGAAAAGAGGTCAGAGAGGAAAGAAAACGTACTTATGTTACAGAAAGAAAAGAGTATGTTGATATACGACGACTTAAATTAAAGAACGAACATTTGAAGAAAATAGACTTACGCAATTACGGAGTGCTTTAAGCGATCCAAGGCTTTTCTGGTTTACAGTCAGATCAATAAACAGGAAATCTCTCATCTTCAATGAAATAACCTCCCAGCAATGGTACACTTCTTTGACGTCTTCAACATATTTGACAATACCGCAGATGAAACTGATAATGAAACTGAAACTGATTTTGATAACGTTTGTGACCCACTTTTCAATGATTGTATTACTAAAGATGAAATAACAGCAAGTATGTGACGGACCTTTTTTTTGTACGATCACAGTTTTCACAGTAACTCCGCTTACCGGTGTAACGATCCATTTTAAACTCCCCTCCACTTTTTAACTGCCCGGGAGTTAGAATTAGCGCGTGCCAATTTTAACTACCCGGGAGTTAAAACAAACCACGCCAGAATGACCCCCCTCCCTCCTGTTTTAGATAAACTCCCCCATCCCAAAACATTCAGTTTTATGTGTTAGTCACGATATGAGAAATAAACATTTAATATACACCCCATCCCTCCCTCCCTCCCTCCCTTCCCCTCTCTCTGTCTGTCTGCCTGTCTGTCTCCCTCTCTCTCTCTCTCTCTTTCTCTCCCCACCCAACTTTCTTTCAGTCTCCCGCTCACTCTCTCACTCTCCTTGCTTGTCTGTCTGCCTTTTTGCTTGTCTCTCTTAATCTCTCTCCCTCTTTCTTCGCTTGTCTCTCTGTCTGCCTGTCTATTTGTTTATCTATCTCAGTGTCTCTGTTTCTAGTGTCTCCCCCCACCTCCTCTCTCTGTCTGTCTATGTTTCTTTCTTTCTTTTACTCCCCCTCCCCCTTCTCTCTCTCTCCTCTCTCTCTCTCTCTCTCTCTCTCTCTCCCCTTCTCTCTCCCTCTCTCTCCTTCTCTCTCTCTCCCTCCCCTCTCTCTCTCTCCTCTCCTCTTCTCTCTCTCTCTCTCTCCTCTCTCTCTCTCTCTCTCTCTCTCTCTCTCTCTCTCTCTCTCTCTCCGCATCTCTTTCTGCATGCTTCTAGTCAGCTTTCTTTACTGTTATTAGTGTTTATCAAAGACAGATTGGATTAATAGACTTTTATGTTAGCCTAAGATCTTTATCCTTGTCAAGTGAAGTTTTAGCCTAAGATCTTTATCCTTGTCAAGTAAAGTTTTCAAGTGTCATGTGTCAAGTGTCTCTTTGCAGTGTGTGTGTGTGTGTGGGGGGGGGGGGGGGGGGGGGGCATTCCTGGCATAAGGCCGGAATGACCCCCCACCCTCCCTTGTATTTTGTAACTCCCCTGTCGTCAGTCTGGATCAACATTTCTTGATCGAAAGTAACTCCCCGGGAGTTAGTTTAAGCACGTGCATATTTCAACTCTACCCCCCCAGGGTAGAGTTAAAATACGCACGTGCCTAAACTAACTCCCGTGGAGTGGGGGGTAGAGTTGAAATACGCACGTGCCTAAACTCGTGGGGAGTTACTTTCGATCAAGAAATGTTGATCCAGATTGACGACCAGGGAGTTAAAAAATGCAGGGTGGGGGGTGGGGGTGGGTGGGGGGGGGGGGGGGGTCATTCTGGCCTTATGCCAGGACTGCCCCCCCTCCCCCCACACACACACTGCAGAGAGACACTTACACATGACACTTGAAAACTTTACTTGACAAGGATAAAGATCTTAGGCTAACATAAAAGCCTATTAATCCAATCTGTCTTTGATAAACACTTATAATAGTAAACAAAGCTGACTAGAAGCATGCAGAGAGAGAGAGAGAGAGAGAGAGAGAGAGAGAGAGAGAGAGAGAGAGAGAGACAGAGAGAGAGGAGAGAGAGGGGGGGGGGAGAGAGAGAGAGAGAGAGAGAGAGAGAGAGAGAGAGAGAGGGTAAAAGAAAGAAAGAAAAACAGACAGACAGACAGAGAGAGGGGGAGTGGGGGGAGATACTAGAGACAGAGACACTGAGATAGATAAACTAATAGACAGGCAGATAGAGAGACAAGCAACGAGAGAGGGAGAGAGATTAAGAGAGACAAACAGACAGACAAGCAAAAAGGCAGACAGACAAGCAAGGAGAGTGAGAATGAGCGAGAGACTGAAAGAAAGTTGGGAGTGGGGGGTGAAGGGTGGGTGGGAGAGGGAGTCAGACAGACAGACAGAGAGAGGGGGGAGGGGAGGGACGGAGGGGGGTGTATATTAAATGTTTATTTCTCATATCATGACTAACACATAAAACTGAATATTTTGGGGTGGGGAGTTAATCTAAAACAGGGGGGAGTCATTCTGGTGTGGTTTGTTTTAACTCCCGGGGAGTTAAAATAGGCACGTGCTAATTCTAACTCCCGGGAGTTAAAAAGTGGAGGGGAGTTAAAATGGATCGTTACACCGGAGCAAGTTTACCGAAAAACCGGTTGGTTAGGTTGGTTAACTGGTGTTCACCTGTACACCGTATAAGCCGAGTGAGCGCGGGTAGTTAACCAGTCTCCGAAGAAATTCCGGCTAGTTCGTCTACCCAGTCCAGCCGACGAGGGACTCAGTTTAGTTGTTGTGACGGCCAGGTATGTTGAGTTAGTTAACAAATTGAGAGTCTAAATCAAAATCATTTCTCCCCACGGTTAGGTGTTTGCAACTTCTTCAGTGTCAGTGAAGGTTTTGTTTTTTAAAAAAAGGGAAAAGTGAGAAAACATTCATGGCTTTGCTATGCTTTTAATTTGCTACGGTGTAGGAGTAAATTATCGTTTAACCTCCGTCAGATAAAAAGAAGAGGAAGCATGCTGTGATCGAAACAGGACATGGCTTATGCTTTATTATTGTTCCAAAAAGGAAAAAAAGGGGGTGGTTTATTCTTTGTTAAAGGGTTACGATGGTGAGCTCCGGAGATGAGCAATGGAAACTGTCGTGTGTTCATGGTGTTCCCGAATTACTTTGATGTATACTGTGGGATGCCAAACGGAAATCCTTCTAAAATTCTGATGTGGGGAGCTAAATGGAAACCTTTCTCAAATGTATGTATTGCTGATGGATCCCAGTGATGAATAACCTTTCACTTGCGTATTTATCACTGATGGATAAATGGGAATGAATGGAAATCATGTTGAGAGTTATTTAAAGCCGGCTTATGCTATGTTATGGTATGTAGAGAACTGTAATATGTTCAATCTGGCTCACCTACCCTCAACTCCGTTTCGGGCAGGCGAGCCAGAATAAACATATTACAGTTCTCTGCCAAGTAAGACTTCAACAACGAATTAAAAATAATAATCCATCACACATTCTCTTTTAATAACCAAAAAATAACGACCCTACAAACAAACATACTGTGTAGGGTTATCCGTTTTCAATACTAATTTACTAAACTTTTAGATTTTAGTTTTTGCTTAATCCTGTGTTTTTCCTGATCATTTTCAATAACATCATTTTCGCGCAAACATTCTTCAAATGAGTCTCTGTCTTTCATGTGAAATAACACTAACAGTCTTTAACTGTTCTCTAAAGTCTTTTAAAACCGAGTTATATTTCTGGCATAAAATCCACACACTTATCCCATCATGTCTTCCGCTGAAAGCCAGCTTTGACAAAGTGTTTCTCTTTTTAACTATATCTTTTTCTGCTGAACAGTCATCTATAATAAAGAGTGTCTGCGTTCCTTCAAACACTTTATAAAAGTATTCTAAACACTCACTTAGTTTAGTGCTAGGATTAACTAAATATACGTCGTTGTCTGCCCATATAAACCTTCTATCATGATATGCCTTGTTCCTTTTAAGTGTTGGACAGAAAATCACAATATGATCAAAATTATAGCGATAAACTGTTTGTAAATAAGTCTAGGACAAATATTGTTTTTCCACAACCAGTCTGCCCACAAATCATTGAACAATGAGGGGATTTTATCATAAAGTTTAACTGCTCCATAGTTTTATAACAGAATTTAATCAAAATCCAGTTATTATTTTTATCATACTCTCCGTCAAAACTTGTTCAGTATAATAAAACCCTATGAGGCCTAAATGTGTAAGATTAATCCAATTCAGTTCTGTAAGATTGTTTCTATTTAAGTCAACATTGATTTTGTTGCTTGTTGTTATGATCTTAATATCCTCACCATTGTGAAGAACGACGATGGTAACGTTAAGGCGTTTAACGTCTAAGTTTTGCCAGCTAATATTAATTCCTTTTATAAGGACGTCACTAACGCCCACAACCCCATCCCTCTCCACATCTTTAAAGACAGAAATTTCAAATATCATTGTGAACGTGTCTCCTAATTTTCTGCTTGGAAAGAACTGTAATTTTGTAGAAGCTTTTTTTACAACTGTTTCTTTTCTGTGGAGGATGTACTGTTTTTTCCCATACGGCGTTATTTCAATTTCTTTCCGGACTATTGTCGTCCGGCATAAGACTTACATGTAAAGGGCCAGAGTTGAATGCTTTTCTGAAACTTTTTTGGCGGCTAAAATATGTAAAATGGGCTTATTGAATTCAAATTTTATGTCCCATTCTAAATATGGTTCTAAGTGCCATTTGAGGTCAGGTTTTCGAACTATTTTATATTCATACTGGCCAACATTATTTGCCTCTAGATTGCGCAGTTGTTCTAGTTTAGGAAACTTTTTGCTGTCGCAACCTCTTTACGTTTATAATCACCATCTTTAGTGTACTCAAAACCATACAAAGCGCCTATCTCACCGTTCTGTTCAAAGTCCGCAACGTCTGCAAGGTCTTTTAATTCTAAGGTTATACACCTTGCAGGCGCTAATGTAACTCCTGATTCTTCTGGCCCACGCGACATTATTTTTTAGTAACGTATTATTTTATTTCCAAAACAATGTGCAGGTTATCACATTTCACAACTTTCCCCGCTTTGTCTTTGATTTTTATATTAAATGATCTGACCCTCCCACAAACTAATCTTTTAAACTGTAAATTAGGGAATTGTATAATTTCATAATCGCAATATGCAGCTTTCCCTGACGGAAGAGCTCTTAAAACAGTTGAGGGCCTTCCATCATATAAGTTTTCATCAGTGCTCAGCTCATCCAAATGAACATAGAGTAATGAATGTAATGCAAGATCGAGCGGATTTTCTCCCTCATAAGTAGTTTTGTTTGACGTAACTCTAAAACTATGAGTGGGTCGATTGGCAGTTGTAAAGCCTAACATTTTAGCTAGCTCTTTTTTCAAAATAGTACCCTACTTCTTCTTCTTCAGGTTTGAAGGTCAACATTGTTTTCAGATTCGCATTGTTAAGTTTGAGAGTAATGTTAAAGTTACTCATTGCTTCTTTAGTGAGTAAAACCCGTAATAACCATCAGGTATGGTTAACTGGCTAACTAATTGGCCTTTATTATTAACTTTTTTAATCTTATTATTCTCCTTGGCTTTGCTTATATTAAACCATACGACTTTGTAGAATATTTCATGGAGCGCGACCGTTCTGGTTCCGCATTCGTCATTAATAGCATGTTCTAAAAACGAAGGGCGGTCTTGAGTTATTGTGTTAAAAACATTTTTAAAACAAATTAAAATGAGTGCATTCAAATATACTGATGCAAAATATTCTGTTGGGCCGCACTACAATCTTAAAAATATAACAACTGGCACCCTCGACATTTCTGTGACCCAGACTGACACCTTTCATAAAAAGGTGAGTACTCCATTAAGCCAGATATTTTAACCCCCCTGTTAAAAAAGACTACATCGCAAAGTGTGGTTTAGTCATCCGATGCAGTTTTATCAGAACCAGTTAAACTTTGCTGTGTTTTGTGCAACAACTGGGTGTGGAGTGTCGTATGCTGATCACTTAAATCATCCTAATCCTTTGGTTAGGTCAGTGTATAGATTTCATTTCTATTACACCTTCAGACGTATTTTGACTGAATTGCAAGCACCTTTCCCAAATGACAAACCGTTTAATCCATTTAGCAACAGAATAGCCATGAAGGCTTTTGAAAGGATCTGTAACGAATTCAATATTAACATCAAGACAGACTTTAGACAAAAGTTGGATCTTAATCATGTCTTAGGCACCCCATATTATTGGGGCGCGCACAGAAAGATATAACTATGACTGGAATCCTCCTTACACATCTTTCTCTTCAGGCACAGGCGTTCACCTCGGGTCCATAGAGCAAGAGCATAAAACAGTGTGGACAACATTTATCTTAGACACTTCTAAGGGCCTAACTAAAGCAGGAATAGAACGAATAAATGACTCTATTCGTACTTACGTTTGGTGTTTGCTAGGTTCACAAGCACAGGCAAGATCGAGCATAACTGATCCTTCATGGCTTTGATGCACAAAAACAATACTTAGCAAATTTAGAGGACCCATTAATTCTACAGTTGATTTACCTTCAAGTATAAAAAGTACCAAGATTTTTTAAACAATACGCAAGATCGAAAGTAGACTTTGCTGTTGGCACTGGTTTATACATGCTACCTTCTGACCTTAGACTCCAGGTAGGAACAATAATGAACTACAACAATGAAATTCTTGTTGCAGGAAATGAACAGAAGGTTGGACAAAACGACATAAATTCTGAGCCAGTATATTGCAAGCAGTAAAAAAACAAGATGACCCCCCAAGAATAAGTCACCCAATCCCCGTGGTCCAAAGCCCGAAGACCGTTGAAGACTCAGCAAAGCTCGCGGTCTCTGTTCGCGATGACCATGAATATGAAAAGACAGCGCTTGTTCTTGGATTAACTGGCCTAGGATTACTCGGTCTTTATTTTACTAAATATTAACCCAACTATTTAAAAGAACTAATGTCCATAAGTGCTCGGCCATAAAGCCAACTACTTTGCTTGCAGTAGACAAAAGCCAGCTAACAACACCCCCTAATATACCCGGTAAAGAGTCTATAGCTTTACCGGCTAATTTTTTTAATAAATCCGCAAGATGATCAAGCTGTTTTTTTTACCCATGATTTATCAGGTGGAGGCGATGGTGGTGGAGGCACTGGACTTTGACCACCGCCGCCTGTAATAGCCAACACCAGTGTACTTATTGCAAATCCTAAGGCCGTTATAACGCTTGCTAATGTGACTCCTTGCTCTCTAAACATGTTCTTATTCTTTCTGCTAGCGTTGTGTCTTCATATAAAATTCTTTGGATAGTTTCTCTTATTCTGCTCACTTGAGTTTGTAATTGTTCTCGGTTAGTAGACAACACTTTCTAGTCTTGCTGATCTCTCTTGTTCAGATCTTTTAGTCTTTGGGTTATTCTTTCTTTAATATCAGACCCTAAGTTGGCGTCATCAGCCTCAACGAGTTTTTCTTTTTCTCTTTTTATATGCTCATCTATTTCACCCAGTTTTGCTAAATTGTTTGTTAATTCGCCTCTGATGCTTCTCAAAGCATGATCAAGAGCCGCTATTTCTCGCATGGGCAGCGGCGAGTCGCGTATAGTCTTTAATGCTGTTTCTTCTGAAAAACTGGTTTCTGCCTCTATTGCATTTATTATTTCATCTGCTGATTGATTTAATTCTTTAAGTTCCATGTTTTGTATTTGGTTAGCTGTTGGAAGTTCTTGCAGTGTGTTTTGAAGTTTAGCAACTGCATCGCTATCTAATTTTGGTTTAGCAATGCCAAGGCGAAATTTTTATCGCTCACACTGAGCCTTTGTCTAATTGTACCCATGGCTAAAAACTTTGATGAGTCTGGTTTAGTTGTAAGCCGAACAGATTCTCCTTGGTCGCTCCTCACAAACAAATGGTCATCTTTTACTTCAAAATCGTTAGGGTCTATAAATTCGGGAGGTTCTGGCCTAAACTTTGGTATAATGATCTGACCTTACTTTCTGTTAATTCACGCCGCAAAGAGAGCCCCGAGCGATGCTGTGTCAAAGGGATCATTTCACTCATGTCGTCTCCAGGATCAAAAACATCATAATCTTCATCTTCAATGCCTGCCATGTTTCTTTAATAATTAACTTTTTTATTTTGTTTTATAAAAAAAATGTCACAAGCATATGGCTCGATTCTTGACCCGCATAGAAGGCTGAAAGAGCCCTTTGGCGTGAAGGGAAATAAGCGGAATATTACTGTTCCAAATAATCCATCTACTATTGATGCGGATCAAATTCTTAGTCAATTTCCAGACCTAGGAGCAGATGAAGTGATTGTGCCAGGCTCTGCGCAACTTACTTTCAAAATAGAACTCGCATCAGAAACAGACCCAAACAGGACAGTTGTCCAGAATCTAGGACGGGCAATCGTTAAGAAAATTTCTATAAAACTTGAGGGGCAAGAAATATTTTCTTTACAACAATGCAGACATATTTTTAACCTATTCTGATCTATGGCTAACCGAAATGAAAGGGCTGATCTTGCGTTTCAAGGAATAGATAATGAAGAAGCACTAAAACATAGAATAGGCGCTGGAGATGCTAATAAAGCCGGCAAAAGTATGTGGCTGTAAATTTTGCGTATGGTAATCGCTTTTCCATTCCCTTAGATTTTGAGTTGTTAACAGCGCATGCGCCATACTTTCAAGGAGCATTAAAAGACAGATTGTCATATGAACTAACTTTTAATGAATACAAACGCGTTATTAGATCAACAGACACCGGAGCAAAGTACAGCATTTCTGACATCTCGTTAGAGTTTGACGTTGTTAGCAACCCTAATTTAGCAAGGCTGATTGAGCAACAATATCAGTCAAAATTAGCAATATATTACGAAAGAGTGATTCATCATACAACATATCCCAGAAGCAAGGCCGACGCTATATGGAATTTTAGTTTTAGCGTCTCAGCAAGATCGCTTAAAGGTATTTTATTGCTGTGTGAAGATGAAGAACCATTTGAAAGAGGAAGTGAAAAGTTTATTAATCCTAAAATAACGAAAGTACAATGTTCGATTGAGGGCAGTCCTAACCAAATCTACGCTAGCGGGCTTAAACCTTATCATCATTTTGACGAAATAAGAAAATTGTTTGGGGGTGGGAGGTGTAGAAATCCAACAGTTGACCTTGTGTCTAAAGATCTACACCTTCACAATGTTAGACTCGATGATTATTTAACAACGAAATACGGCTTATGGATTGACCTAAGGTCGACAGAGGAAAAATCAGTTGCATGGAAGTGGGAGAACGGTTAGAGACGTAATAAACATTCAAATTGATAAAGAAAAAGATGGCGATAAACCAGTTAATGCACATTTGTTTTTAATATATGATGCGCAGCTGAATATTCAAGATAACAGATTTAAAAGATATACAATACTAAATTATTTTTATTTTATAAAAAGCATGTCTGTTAAGCATTATCCAAATGTGCCTACAGCGCCGCCAAGAGAAGAGATAGTAGAAAACCCTAGCATAAAAACCTTTAGATTAACCAATATTTCACAAATGCAACAAAAACTAGAGCAGGACCTTTCAAAATACAGCAAAACCAAACGAAGGTATTCTGCTGCCTTTAATGCTGTTACATATGTTAATACTGGAACATCGACTATAAGTGCTCTATCAGCAGGAACGAGTGTTGGTCTCTTAGCAACGGCATAGGCGCACCCGCGGCTTTACCTCTAGGCAGTTTGTCTTTAGCTCTTGGCCTGTGTTCATTAGCTGTAGGTGCTGCTAGCAAAAAATTAAAAAACTAAACTCCAAAAGCACACAGCTATGGTTCAACTAATAACAGCTAAACTTAGCTCGTTCAAACTGACAATAAATAAAGCACTAGCTGACTCTAACATCACGGATGAAGAATTTAATCGTTTACAGGCCGATTTTTATGACTACAAAAGACAAAAGTTTGATCTTCAAAGAAAGGCGAGGACAAGTTTTTCTCAACAGCCAGACCCCGAGCAGATAAAAAAGGAATGCTTAAAAAAAGTAAACGAAACATTAAACTCTGTTCTAAACAGCTCACAGTAACAACATCGAAGGGTTTTATACTTTAGTTTATGAGTCCAAGCGCAAAAAGACCGTTGATAATTTATTCTGATTAAGTATTTTTTTTAATTTAAATAAATATTTTGAGTTAGAAAAGAAACTCAACATGGCTAAGATATATGAAGGACCAGACGAATTGTTTGAAGGAATGCTTGAGAGAGAGCGTTTATCAAGAGCACTGAATGATATTGATTTAGAAGTCATTGACCCAACAAACGTACAGGCAAGTGTTGTTCATGCTATTTCTCAAGTTCCAAGTAAACTAACAATAGACCCGCCAGTTAAAGTAATGTTAGCTGTTTTAATCGACTAAAATAACAATAAATGAAGAAAATCTAGAAGTCTGGTCTCGACTAAAACAGACTATTCTTTCTCATAATGACTTAACGCCCGTTGGGCAGACCAACTGCTTACACAGTTGACGCTGCCGCTGAAGAAGCCAAAATGAGAGGCTCTGGTTGGTCAGAGGGCGAAGTCTTAGAGATCAGATTAAAACAGTCTAAGTATGCGCCGATTGTCGGCAAGGTTACATTCCGCTGCCCCCAGCATTAGTTGCAAAAAAGCAGTTCTAAACATAAAGAATACAGACAACAAATGTTTCATGTGGTGTGTTCTCGCAAGGCTGCATTACGCCCGCAAAAACGCAGAGAGAGTGTCTAACTATCACCCTTACAGCAATGATCTTAACTTTAGTGGGGTGTCCTTTCCTGTTGGGATAGACCAAATTGATCAGTTTGAAGAACAAAACAAACCAATAACTGTTAATGTATACACATGGGATGAGGAAACAAATCTACTGCCAATTAAAGTGTCCAAGAACAGTCCAACAATAGGTGATCCAGGCAAAAAATCATGTTGACTTACTACTAATGCTTTCGCCAGCGGGGCTACCGCATTACACATTGATACGAACAATGAGTAGATTATTGCGGCATACTTCAAAAAATCATGGCAAACAAGAATTCTGTAGAAAATGTTTAACAAGAATCCCATCCGCTCCAGCCGCGCTTGAACATATAAAACATTGTAAAAGTTCTGTAGACTGTAATACAGAACTAATTACGCCCCCAGAAGGCAGTAAAGTTAGTTTTAAAAACTGGAAACGGATGCAAACAAGTCCATATGTTGTTTACGCAGACTTTGAGTCGCTTATTGTTCCTTATGAAGGGCCAGCGCCACAAAAACTTCGAAAAACAGTCTTAATGAGTAATCATCAGATCTGTTCATTTGCATTCATTATTGTCAGGTCGGATGGCGTTCATTCAGAACCAAAATTGTATAGAGGCCCAGATGCTGCAGAATACTTCTTAGAACACATGCAGCAAGTGCGTAATGACTGTTCTAATAATCTAAACTTATCTGAAATCATAATGGCGCCTGAAGACCAACAACTGTATGACTCAGCCACTCACTGTTGGATTTGCGGTTTAGGCCTCTCATCAGACGCAGAGAATCCAACAGTAAGAGACCATGATCACATTAGCGGAAAGTTCAGAGGAGCAGCGCACAGTAAATGCAATCTTCAACTAAAGTTTGATCCTAAGACATGGAAGCTGCCCATCTTCTTTCATAACTTGCGAGGTTACGACTCTCATCTTATAATGAAAGCAGTGGACGATGCCTTCAGGGTGTCATGCATTGCACAGTCATCAGAAAAGTACATGTGCTTTAATCTAAATAACATGTCTTTTTATGACTCTATGCAACACATGATGGGTTCATTAGAGTCGCTGGCTATGTCCTTAAAGTCCTGCCCAATAACGGAAGAACATTTTGACTCAACTCTTGTTAGAAAGGGCGTTTACCCTTATGAGTACATGAACAGTTGGGAAAGGTTTGATGAAGACACACTTCCTCCTAAAGGCGCGTTCTTTTCTAGTCTCAGAGGAAAGGACATCAGTGATTCTGATTACCAGCATGCTCAAGATGCGTGGCAGAAGTTAGATTGTAAAACGATGGGAGACTATCATGACTCCTACTTGAGGGCAGATGTATGTTTGTTGGCGGACGTCTTTGAAAATTATAGAAAGAACTGCATGAAACATTACAGCCTGGATCCCGCGCATTACATTTCTGCGCCCGGGATGAGTTGGGATGCTTTCTTAAAGTTTACTGGAGTACAGATTGATTTATTGTCTGACCTACCAATGATTCAGATGATTGAAAACGGATTGCGTGGAGGAATTAGTATGGCGTCGCATCATTACTGTAAAGCAAACAACAAATACTTGGACGACTATGATCCAAGTAAAAGGTCTAACTATCTTATGTATTTAGATGCAAACAATCTGTATGGTTGGGCAATGGCGCAATCACTTCCATTACGCAACTTTAAAATGTACACAGGCGGTGATCCGAAATATTCAAAAGGCATTAAAGTGGTTGGGCGGTTTAACGCCTGATCAGCAGCGTGGTTTCATTCTAGAAGTTGATTTAGAATATCCTCAGGAACTCCATGACCTGCATAATGACTATCCATTAGCAGCAGAAAGTCTAAAGATGAATCCAAGAGAGCCGCCTAAACTTGTGCCTAACCTTCGCGGCAAAAAAAATTATGTCTGTCATTACAGACTTCTGAAATTTTTTATTTAAGACATGGTTGAAGTTGACAGCAGTTCATCGCATAATTGCTTTTGATCAAGAACAGTTCATGAAACCATACACATGAAGAACACTGATCTCAGAACTAAATCCACAGATGCTTCAGAAAAAGACTTTTTCAAGCTGATGAACAACAGCTGTTTTGGAAAGACTATGGAGAATCCGCACAAGCGTAAAGATGTCAGATTAGTCACCAAAGAGAACGAAGCAATTAAGCTGACTTCAAAACCTAATTATCAGGACTTCAGAAAATTTCATGATCACCTTTTTGGCATAATGATGAAAAAAAAGAAAGTCAAATTGGACAAACCTGTTTTTATCGGGTTTACCGTTTTAGAATTATCAAAGCTTTTAATGTTAGAATTTCTTTATGACTACTTTAAACCCGTGTATCCAGAGTCCAGAGTACTTTACACAGATACAGATAGTTTTGTTATAGATATCCCTACTGAAGACATCTATAAAGACATGGAAACCGAAGTGGCTAAAGGCCATGTGGGATGGTACGACACATCTGATTATCCTAAAGATTCGCCTTTGCATTCAACTGTTAACAAGAAGGTTTTAGGAAAGATGAAGGATGAATTATCTGGAGGGGTGATTAAGGAGTTTATTGGTTTAAGGTCGAAAATGTACAGTATTTCGAGCCAGGAGAAAATCATTAAGAAAGCAAAGGGAATATCTCGCAGTGTTGTGCAGTCAAACATATCACATGACAACTACAAAGAAGCATTGTTTGGCAATAAGACTTTTCATCATGACAACGTAAAACTACGATCTAATCTACATGAGATCAACACAACAGTTGTAACAAAGAAGTCGTTAGATAGAACAAACACAAAACGTGTGTTTGTTAATCCAGAGTTTTCATATGCAATCGGGCACTGGAGAACCGCATAAACAGGGGGGTTTATATTTTTCATCAACTTTTATTATAAAGATCAATCATAGCTTCATCAATTCATTTAAATCTTTTCTCATGTTTGCTTGACGCGTTCGAATTTTTTTTTATTTTCAAGATATTCTTTTTCCCCAATTTGGGTTTTTGGATTGTAGGTGATCTGGATGATTTAGCATGCATTGATTAATCCCCGAAAATGTTTCCTTAATAGCATTACACGCATGAAATGATTCCCGTATCATTTTCAAGGTCTTTTTCCTTTACCATTCTTTTTTCGTTCTGCACTTCCTTCTGAGCTTCCATTTTAAACTCAAATAATTTACGTAAATTAATTAGCAACTGGAACTGTGTCTGGCGGGATTATCTGCAGTTCTTCCTTCACAAAGATCTTTGAGGAGCTGGTTGTTTTTTTTGTGTCAGTTTCTCGTAAATAATACACAGGCGGATTCACTTACAATTCTTTTTATTTCATACGGGGCAACACTCCAAACTGGATCGGTTGCCCTGATGCGAGTGTCCCCTTCTGCTTTCTCCCGGTAAATAAAGGTACCTTACTTTTAAACCAAACGGTAATAGTTTGCCGGATGAAGTCTCTCCTTCAACAACATTTATTGTTTTTCTTTTGATTGCTTGTACTGGTTTTAGCCCTTTAAATTCTTCATTATTCATTGCGCGCAAAACTGAGGGCAGTCTTCTAACCCATTCTGTGTTGCGAGAATTGTCAATCAGCTCTCTGTGATACTGGTAGGAAAAAAGTCTCTCAGCTAACTGTTTGTTAAAGTTTTCAACTAAAGCCTGTGATCTGTGAACTCCTGGAATGCCTCTTTTGATGGTAACTCTATGTTTCAACAATAATTGATTCACTTGCCCTTTAAATTCTTTTCCATCATCGACTTGAATCATGCGAGGATAAGTTAAAGGACCTCGTTGATATATCAGTTGTATGGCAACAGCAACAGCAGAAGCACTCTTTTGTGTTAATGGTTCCGCATCTTTGTATCTTGAAGCTACGTCAATGACTGTGAGTGCGTACTTAAATCTTTTTCGTCTAATCGTATCAGAGGGTAAATATAGAAGATCCATTTGATGGGTGTCGTTCGGTATTGTATTCACAAAGTGCGGTCTCTGTATTCGTTTGGGTGCAGGTAAATAAATTTGCCAAATCGCTTGTTTAGATAACCATTCTTTTGCTGTTTGTTCACTGACTCCAGCTGCTTGGCTTAGCTTTTTAATTGCTGTTATTCCCTTCCAATATCCTTTTGGCGAATAATAGATTTTGTTCATTTTTTACTCAGCCAATATTACGTGCAACAAAATACACAACGGTCATACCAAAGACAATAAACCCGATTTCTTGCATCTTTTGTTTTTCTGATGGTTGATAAAAGTCACTGAATTTTGGTGGGGGCAATGTCTCAATTGGTTTGCCTGTTACAAGATAATATTGTTTTATTGCTTGATCAACATCTTTAAATGTGTAAGCTGCATGCCCCTGTTTTTTCAGTGTGTTAATAAAATCTAACTGCTCAATTCTCTGCTTTTCATAGCGATCTTGTGCTGCGGCTAGTTGCTCCACAGCTTTGTTATGTCTTCTTCTCTCGCCTTCATCTCGCAGTTTACTAAATGCGTAATTACTTCCACCAAAGATAGTTCGCCCTACGGAAAGATGGTTCACTCCGCGGAAAAGTGAAGCCAGATGGCTGGCACATTCCATGCTGCCACTCCCACCCTGACATGCTATCTTTCCACGCGTGTCCAACATGGCGAGTAAGGCAGGAGGCAACTGGTGGCGCCGCGCCGAACTGTTTTAATTCTCGGAAGAAGGGGTTCCGGTGTTTTTCTTTTCCAAAAGACGAAGAAAGGTGAGATCATTTTCTGTGTTCCATTTCCTGAATACGTTGTTTTAATTAAGAGAGAGAGAGAGAGAGAGAGAGAGAGAGAGAGAGAGAGAGAGAGAGAGAGAGAGTCAGTTCAGCTGCGTGAGCGAGGAAATTGCTCCCGCGATGTTGTCATGCAGAAGCCGAGAGAGAGAGCGTACATGCACGCGCGCATGTGTGTGTGTGTGTGTGTGTGTGTGTGTGTGTGTGTGTGTGTGTGTGTGTGTGTGTGTGTGTGAAAAGAGAGAGAGAGAGAGAGAGAGAGAGAGAGAGAGAGAGAAAATGCATAGGATACTACTAGCGCTCACATACACACACTTATAGGTGCTTGCACACACACGCACGCACGCACCATGCATGCACGCACGCACGCACGCACGCACGACCACCACACACACACACACACACACACACCACACACACACACACACCACACACACACACACACACTTGTATGAAGATGATACGCATGTGCATAAGCAAGTGACCATGTGCTCACACGGCGCACATATGCACACACTGAGAGAACGTCTACAGACTGGCGTTAAAAAACAGTTTCTATATTGAACCAAGTTTCACCATTCTTTTTGTGTTCTTTGCAGATGCAAGAAGTGGGTTCAGAACTGTAGGCGTGAAGATCTTGTGGGCAAACCAGCTGTGTACCTTCATGCAAACTGCTGTATTTGCTCTGAGCATTTTGAAGCCAATCAGTTCATGGACCACACCCGCAAGAACTGTCGACTGATTTGGAGTGCAGTACCAACGATTTTCAGTGTACCAAATCCACCACCAAGACTGACCATAAAACGACCACTTCCCACACGATCGGAGCTGCCACCAGCCAAAAAAGCACGGAGGCAAAAGGCAACATCAACATGTGATGCAGGTAATCAACATTATCATTTTACTAACTAACATCATAGTGCACATAGTATTTGGAAAAAGTACAGTTATGAATGCTGTCAAACACTGTCTGCATAACTCGGCATCCCGTTGACTAACAAAATCCTTTAGCAGTTACTTGTTTATGTGTATGTATGCTTGCGCCACCGTGATTTAATGCAGGCTTATTTGTGCGTGCCCACGTGTGTGTGTGTGTGTGTGTGTGTGTGTGTGTGTGTGTGTGTGTGTGTGTGTGTGAGAGAGAGAGAGAGAGAGAGAGAGAGAGAGAGAGAGAGAGAGAGAGAGAGAGAGTGTGTGTGTGTATGTGTGTGTGTGTGTGTGTGTGTGTGTGTGTGTGTGTGTGTGTGTGTGTGACACAGACAGACGGACAGAGATAGAGACAGAGACAGAGACAGACATTAAAATGCAAATCCACTTTCTGTCAACAGATGTAAGCACTGCAAAAGATGCATCTGTTGTGCAAACCGATTCTCTGTCAACTGGTCCTGGGGAGTCCACTCCATCTGTTCAACCCTCTGTCTCTGCTCCTGGACCCTCGTCTGCCCATGTTCCAGCACTGTCTTCCTCCTCAGCTTATGGGCCTTCTTCACACACACACACACACAAAACACAACACACACACACACACACACACACACACACACACACACACACACACACACACACACACACACAAACAAACAACATACACACACACACATAGACAGATGAGACAAAGAGAACACGAAACTTGTAAAACATTGTGTTCCATCACTTCCTGATCTGCCAGTCGGCTGTGTTATGCACCGGTAAAGTGGGAGTGGCAGGCAGAGCCTGCTCGCCGCGCAGCGCTCAGCCGGCTTCACTGTGGCTAATACTGCGGACAGAGTAACCGCTCAGCGAGTGAACCGTCTTTCCGTAGGGCGTACAGTCTTTGCTTCCACTAAAAGCGAGCGCATTAACCACAGCGCCGCCTATCATCATTACGAGTGAAGCCATTTTTTATAATGTATTTTTTATTTACATATTTATACTGTCTGGAATTATTCCTTGCTTGACTAGAAAATCTTTCGTGGCAAACGAAGCTGCAATGATAGCAATTAGCTTTGCTGAATCCTCAAAGTCTAGTTTGCCAAGATCTGCTGGTTTAATTCTTAACAAGCTTTTACCAAGCATTGAGTATCCTACACTTAGACCTCCAATAACAGCAGAATGGTATACAAGGTTAGCAACAGTTTTTTCGGTGCTCATTTTTAGAAAATAAAATAATTATAATTAATAAAAAACATGAACAGCGATGATCTACTACAGCTACAAGCAGCCTAAACCTTCCTGAACTTATGAATGACCAAGTTGATGGCCAAGCTGTTATGCTCCAAAAGGAGAGGTTGTATTCTTTGGCGGCGTGTGGAAAAACAAAACAGTTCCTCGGAACTGAATTCAGAATTGAACAGATTCAACAGATGTCGCCACAAGACATTATAAAGTATCATAACAGGTATGAGGCGCAGTTGGGGTCGAGAATGGTAAAAAGCGTTGGGCAAACGGTTCTTAGTTTGTACACTAAACTAGTCAGTAGATTTGCTCCCATTGATTCTGAACAAGATCTTACGTATGATTTAACGCAAGATCCAGTTTTAACAAAGTCATTGGAGTCTCTAGGGTGTGATCTATACTACAGATTTGGAACATTGTTATCGCCATTAATCATGGGATTAATAACTTTTAATCATATAGATTTTATTTCCCTTCAAAATGACCGAGCCAGAAAATCAGCAGAATCAGAAAACACTGAATCAGGTGGAGAAAGTAACCAAGCCAGAAAATCAGCAGAAAACACTAAATCTGGTGGAGACCAGTGAAAAGCATCCTCATCCTGGGCGTGTTAAAGCAGGAAGAAAATTAGCAGAGTGGAACAGACAAAAAAAATTAATGTTACAGAATATAACTCATAATGAAAACATAACACCGCCAACGCCAGAACAAGTTGATTCAATGCCAGCTATAAAAACTCCATGTGATTCAAGGCCTACAGCGCCAAAGTCTTCATGGAATATTGAACTTAAAACTGTTGCCATTTTTGGCGCCCTTGCTGCTGCTGGGGGCGGTTATTACTGTTATAAAATATATAAACAATGGCACCCAAAACAAAAGCAATCAAAAAAATCTGAACCGCTAAATACAGAAAACAACAGCACGCCAGCACCGCCAATAACAAAAGATCATTTTGATCCATTTCAGATGGAATAATATTTTAAGAACTTAATTTTAAATTTTTTTAATAAAAATAGATCATGGCGTATTATAAAATGATGAAGTCAATAAATAAAGACATGGAGTCTATAAAAGACATTTCCATAGACCAGAATTGTAATCAATGCGGTTGCTTAGGGTGTAAGAACTTCATTAAGATCTATGCTGACCGATCTCGCGCAGAGAACGCTGAGCAAGACATCCTCAACGATGACGCGTTTTTTGAGGCGTGTGTGTACTATATTAGACATCTACTATTTAAGATAAAAACATAGATTGTATTGTTTTTTGACAAGATAACTTGAATAAGAACTTGGTTGTACTTAGAGGATGACTTAGTTATGATCTTAGGTTAACTTGGGTAAGAACTTAATTAAGTACTTAATCAAGAACTTATTAAGAACTTGAAGTAACTTAATTAAAAACTTAATTAAGAACTTGGGGTGACTTAATTAAAAACTTAATTAAGAACTTGGGGTGACTTAATTAAAAACTTAATTAAGAACTTGGGGTGACTTGGGGGTGGGAGTGTGTGTGGTGTACACAGAGCTTTATTATTTGTCATGTGTAACACCACTTGGTGCAAGACAGTACTTGCGTTTTTGTGATGCATTGGCTCTTTTGTTGCAAGTTCAAAGCAGCCACCAAGTGCATTTAACAAAAGCCTGATTGAATAAAACAAGACAATTGTATAAAGAACACCCAGCGACCGTCTAAGACAGCCTTTAAGTGGTTCACAACGTCTAAATAGACAGCCTTTGTATGTGAAGTGAAGCGTAGACAGCAAAGCGACGAAGCAGCAAAAAAAGTCTGATCTCACTGCTGATAACCTTTGACCGCTCTAGGGTGGAGCGCTGAAGAAACAGCTTGCCACTGTGGCCTTTGACCGCTCTAGGGTGGAGCGCTAAAGAAACGGCTTGCCACTGTGACCTTTGACCGCTCTAGGGTGGAGCGCTGAAGAAACGGCTTGCCACTGTGACCTTTGACCGCTCTAGGGTGGAGCGCTAAAGAAACGGCTTGCCACTGTGACCTTTGACCGCTCTAGGGTGGAGCGCTGAAGAAACGGCTTGCCACTGTGACCTTTGACCGCTCTAGGGTGGAGCGCTAGTTCTCTCTCACTGCTGCGGACTTTGAGAGGAGTGTGTTTGGAGTTGTATTGGCTCTTGTACGGGAGTAGTCCAATAATTTCTAATCTCCTCACTGCTTGAAAACATTAAATTCAAATCCTTCCTCATAGAGTAGACTTCTATGAAAGAAAGACTGACTGTAGAAAACCTTTTAGCATATGGATTCAACAAACGAGCAATCTCTCTTAGTTTGCGAGAATATGAAGGGCCTGCCGCTCTCAACTCATCCAAAGCACTAACAAATTGTGCATGGTACTCAACATGCTCGTCAAGTATTGTCAGCTTAGAAATCTCCCACTGTCTTTGTTCTGCCATGATCAAAATATTATATAAACAAAACCAACCTGCACAAAACCCGGTAAATATCTTCTCACTACAACACACACCTTCACAGCCCAACGCCGCCAAGTAAAATGACAATACAAACCGGTCTTGCTGACGTGGCGGCCACAAAGTGGGAGTGACACGTGACAGTCTAGAACATTCGCTAACGCGCCGCCAGGTGTGCTTTATTGATTTTTTGGTCGCAGTTTGTAAGCAGGCCGTGCGCTGTGTGAACGAAGGTCGCTCGTCTGCGCCAGCCGTAAATTAAGCGATCAGGTTTCAGCCTCGTGTCAGCCTGTCTGTTACAGTTTTGTAGGTAGAAATTAGTCAGAATAAGTGTGCGGATTTTATGTCAAAAATATAACTTAGTTTTAAAAGACAAGTAAGTTTTGTAAATTAGTATTAAAAACGGATAACCCTACACAGTATGCCTGTTTGTAGATAATCGTTATTTTTTGGTTATTGAAGTCTTACTTGTCAGAGAACTGTAATATGCCGCTTCTAGGTCACTTTCGCCCGAAAACTGGTTTGAGGGCGAAGGTGAGTTAAAAGCAGCATATTACAGTTCTCTCATGCAGTTAAAGTAAAACTTATAGTCTCGAATAGCACAAACCTGTTCTTCAGTAACGTTTTAGCCATTTTAAAATAACACAACTAAAACACAGTGGTCACACCGGAGCGCAGTCAAAACACAACCTTCCTGTGCGGTAGCTTGAACAACAATGGCGGAACCGGCCTTGTCACGTGACAGCCTCGATGCGACGTAGCAATCTAGAATTTTCCAAATCATTTGCTGATGCAATGTGGTGCAACCCAGCCGAGAAGGCCGCAAGCCGTAAATTAAGTGATCAGGTTTCAGCCCCGTGTCTGCCTGTCTGTGTACAAAGTTTGTAGGTAGAAATTAGTCAGAATAATTGACTTAGTTTTAAAAGACAAGCAAGTTTAGTAAATTAGTATTTCCTGTTCTCTCTATGCGTTGGCGTACTCGTGTACACACGTGCATGTAATTGAGAGAGAGAAGGAGAGGGAGAGAGAGAGAAAGAGAGAGAGAGAGAGTGTGTGTGTGTGTGTGTGTGTGTGTGTGTGTGTGTGTGTGTGTGTGTGTGTGTGTGTCTATGGCTCCAAGACTAGCTTCTCCTCCGTGTCAAAATAGAAATATTATTTAAACCCACAAGCAATCCTTCACTACACGTTGTTCTGAGGGCAACTTGACCTTAACGGCCCCACGCTGTAATTAACACACCGCAAAGTAATCGGATAGCCTAGTACGCCACCGTGTATATGGGCGCGTTCAGCCACACGCTGCTTTTCCCTACGTTACTCTATGGGTCGTGTTCAGCCCCGGCTACTTTCCCCTACGTTACTCTATGAAAACTTTAGTAAATTAGTATTGAAAACGGACAATCCTACACAATATGTTTGTTTGTAGGGTCGTTATTTTTTGGTTATTAAAAGAGAATGTGTGATGGATTATTATTTTTAATTCGTTGTTGAAGTCTTACTTGGCAGAGAACTGTAATATGTTTATTCTGGCTCGCCTGCCTGAAACGGAGTTGAGGGTAGGTGAGCCAGAATGAACATATTACAGTTCTCTTATGTAATGTATAGTGAATATCTACCTGGTGCTAAACAAGAATGCGCATGTATGTAAGGTGAATATTGATAATGGGGAATAGTTGCTTTTGATAAAAATGAAAAAAGAATGATGATCGAAAGCGTTTTCTCCTGAGAGGTAGTGATCTTGTAAAATGTTAAAACATTATGTTATGATCTTGTGAAATGATCAACACCTTTTGTTTATGAACGAGATGAGAGAAGGTAATGATACACTAATTATACTTTCGCTCATTGCGAAGGTCTATATGGTAGTCTTTCCTCGCTAACGCGAAGGTTATGATTTTGAAGAAAGATGACGTCTCAGCGAGTTGAACTTTTGAGATAGTAATTTTGAAAGAAGTAAAGTGTCTCTTTTTATTAAAACCTTGTCGATTTTGGCTGTAGATAAAGTGCTCTGTTCACGATAAAAATAGGAAGCCATTATTAACTGTGAGTGTGATTAAAAGACTATTGATAATAGGTAGATAGTCAAAGAAGTTTTCTCAGTTCCCCCAGGTAGAGTTTGACCCTGGTGTCCGTGGGAACTGGTTGTCCCTACCTCGAGTCGTAGTCGCAGTGTCGTCGCGTCGTCTTTAGTCTTTACCTGCGTCTACCCCTGCTTGCAGACTGCGCCCCCTTATGCCAGATTAGTGACTCGCACAGAGCTGCTCCGTCATTCTGCACTGTTTTGAAGAAGAATAGTTTCAGTTGCGGACTGTGAAACCAGGCCAGACAGTGCATGTGACAGATAGAGAACTATAAAATGTCTGTTCTGGCTCAGCAGCTCTCAACAAAGTTTCGAGCTGCTGAGCCAGAACCAGACATTTTATAGTTCTCTAACTAGTAAACCCTACAAACAAACATACTGTGTAGGATTATCCGTTTTCAATACTAATTTACTAAACTTTTTAGATTTTAGAGAACTATAAAATACCAATCCTGACTCAAATCACCCTCAACCAGTTTCGGGTGATTTGAGTCAGGAATTGGTATTTTATAGTTCTCTGACAAGTAAGACTTTAACAACGAATTAAAAATGATAATCCATCACACATTCTCTTTTAATAACCAAAAAATAACGATTTTTTACAAACAAACATACTGTGTAGGATTATCCGTTTTCAATACTAATTTACTAAACTTTTCAGATTTTAGTTTTTGCTTAATCCTATGTTTTTCCTGATCATTTTCAATAACATCATTTTCGCGCATACATTCATCAAATGCGTCTCTGTCTTTCATGTGAAATAAAACTACAGTCTTTAACTGTTCTCTAAAGCCTTTTAAAACTGAGTTATATTTTTGACATAAAATCCACACACTTATCCCAGCATGTCTTCCACTAAAAGCTAGTTTGATAAAAGTGTTTCTCTTTTTAACTATGTCCTCTTTCTGCCGAACAGTCATCTATAATAAATAGTGTCTGTGTTCCTTCAAACGTTTATAAAACTGTTCTAAACACTCACTCAGTTTATTGCTGGGATCAACTAAAAATATGTCATCATCTGTCCATATAAACCTATCATGATATGCTTTGTTCCATTAAGTGTTGGACAGAAAATCACAATATAATCAAAATTATAGCGATAAACTGTTTGTAATAAGTCTAGGACAAATATTGTTTTTCCACAACCAGTCTGTCCACAAATCAATGAACAATGAGGGTTTTTGTCATAAAGTTTAACATGCTCCATAGTTTTATAACAGAATTTAATCTAATCCAGTTATTGTTTTTATCATGCCTCTTTTTAAAACTTGTTCAGTATAATAAAATCCTATAAGGTTTAAATGTGTAAGATTAATCCAATTCAGTGCTGTAAAGATTGTTTCTATTTAGACTAATATTGATTTTTTTGCTTGTTGTTATGACCTTAATATCCTCACCATTGTGAAGAATGACGACGGTAACTTTAAGACTGTCAACGTCTAAGTTTTGCAGCTAATTAGAATTCCTTTTGAACGCCCACAACCCCATCCCTCTCCACATCTTTTAAGACAGAAATTTCAAATATCATTGTGAACGTGTCTCCTAACTTAATTGTGGAATGAACTGTAATTTTGTAGAAGCATTTTCAAAACCGTTTCTCTTCTGTGGAGGATGTACTGTTTTTTTCCCATACGGCGTTATTTCAATCTCTTTCCGACTATTGTCCTCTGCATAAGACTTACATGTAAAGGACCTGAGTTGAATGCTTTTCTGAAATTATTTTGATGGTTAAAAAATGTAAATGGGCTTATGAATTCAAATTTTTTGTCCATTCTAAATATGGTTCTAAGTGCCATTTTCTGTCAGGTTTTCGAACTATTTTATATTCATACTGGCCAGCATTATTTGCTTCTACATTGCGCAGTTGCTCTAGTTTAGGAAACTTTTTGTTGTCGCCAACCTCTTTGCGTTTATAATCACCATCTTTAGTGTACTCAAAACCATACAAAGCGCCTATCTCACCATTCTGTTCAAAGTCCGCAACGTCTGCAAGGTCTTTTAATTCAAAGTTATACACCTCACAGGCGCTAATGTAACTGCCGTTCTTCTGGCCCACGCGACATTTTTTAGTACAGCTTATTATTTTATTTCCAAAACAATCTGCAGGTTATCACATTTTCACGACTTTCCCCGTTTTGTCTTTGATTTTTATATTAAATGATCCGACCCCCCACAAACTAATCTTTTAAACTGTAAATTAGGGAATTGTATAATTTCATAATCGCAATATGCAGCTTTCCCTGACGGAAGAGCTCTTAAAACAGTTGAGGCCTTCCATCATATAAGTTTTCATCAGTGCTCAGCTCATCCAAATGACATAGAGTAATGAATGTAATGCAAGATCGAGCGGATTTTCTCCCTCATAAGTAGTTTTGTTTGCTGCAACTCTAAAACTATGAGTGGGTCGATTGGTAGTTGTAAAGCCTAACATTTTAGCTAGCTCTCTATCAAAATAGTAACCTACTTCTTCTTCTTCAGTTTGTAGGTCATACATTGTTTTTAGATTTGCTGTGTTAAGTTTGAGAGTAATGTCAAAGTTACTCACTTTCATTCTTTTAGTGAGCAAAACATATAATAACCATCGGTAGGGGTTACTGGTTAAATTATTTGTCCTTTATTATTAAAACTTTTTTAATCTTATTATTCTCCGTTGGATTCGGTTTATTAAAACCATACGACTTTGTTTAATATTTCATGAAGTGCAACCATGTCTGGCCATGCAATTATTATCAATAGCATGTTCTAAAAACGAAGGACGGTAGGGAGTTGTTATGGTGACAAACATGTTTTATTACGAAATTAAAAAATGTGTGCATTCAAATATACAAATGCAAAATATTCTGTTGAGGCCGACACTACAATCTTAATATTTAACAACTGATACTCTTGACAGTTCTGTGACTCTGTCTGACTCCTTTCAAAGTAAAGGTTGTACTCCATTGAAGAGCTATCTTACCCCCTATAAAAAGATAATCGCGAAAGTGTGGTTTAGTCATTCGAGAGGCAGTTTTACCAGAACCGTTAAAACTTTGCTGTGTTTTGTGCTTTCAACTGGGGGTGGAGTTGTCGTATGTGATCACTTAATATCATCTGTTCCTTTGGTGAGGTCGGTGTGTACAGATTCTGTTTTATTACACTTCAGACGTATTTTGACTGATCTGCATAAGCACCATTGCCAAATGACAAAACGTTTATGCCCTTTAGCTTCAGAATAGGTCATGAAGGCCTTTTGAATTGGATCTGTAACGTAATTCAATATTAAGGCTAAGACAGACTTTAGACAAAAGTCGGATCTTATTCAATGGTTTAGGCACCCCTTATTTTTGGGGCGTGAACAGAAAGTATAAATATGACTGGAATCCTCCTTACACATCTTTCTCTTCAGGCAGGCTGTTCACTCGGGTCCATAGAGCAAGAGCATTAAACAGCATGGACAACATTTATCTTAGGGGAAAACGCTTCTAAGGGCCTAACTAAAGAAGGAATAGAACGAATAATAAACGAATCTGTTTGTATCTTACGTTTGGTGTTTGCGTGGTTCGCAAGCACAATCGAGATCGAGATAACTGATTTCTTCTACTGGCTTTGACGCACCAAAAACAATACTTAGAATAATTTAGAGGACGCCTTAATTCTACAGTGATATTACCTTCAAGTATATTAATAGGGTACCAAAATGTTTTACTTATTTGCAAGATCGAATTAGTAGACTTTGCTGTTGGGCACTGGTTTATACATGCTTGCCTTCTGACATCAGGCTCCAGAATAGGAACAATAATGAAACTACTATATTGAAATCCTTGTGGCAGGCAATGAAAGAAGGTCGGACAAAAACGAAACTAATTTCTGGAAGCCAAGTAATATTACACAAGCAGTAAACAAACAAGATGACCCCTATGAATAGTCATCTATCCAGAAGCCCAAGCCTAAAGTACCGTTGATTTCTTAATAAATATTGGACCATGAATATGAAAAGGACAGCACTTGTTCTTGGATAACTGGCCTTGGATACTTAGGTCTTATTTTACTAAAAAATTACCCAACCATTAAGAGATCTATGTCCATAAGTGCTCGGCCATAAAGCCTATTACTTGGCCTGCAGTAGACAAAAGCAGCTAACAATGGCCCCCCTAATTTACCCGGTGGTAAAGAGTTCACGGCTTTTCTGGTTAATTTTTTATAAACCCGCTAAAGATGATCAAGCTGTTTTTTTTACCCACGATTATCAGGCGGTGTTGGAGGCGATGGAGGTGGAGGCGCTGACCCGGACACCGCCGCATGTATATAGCCAATTACAGTTGTTTGTACTTAGTGCAAATCCTTAGGCGTTATAAACGCTGCTAATGTGGGACTCCTTGCACTCTAAACAGCGTTTTTTTTCTTTCTTGCTAGCGTTGTGTTTTCATATAAAATTTTTGGGTTAGTTTCTCGTTTATTCTGCTCACTTGAGTTCGTATTTCTTCTCAGTTAGTAGAGCCGCTGCTAGTCTTATTGATTTTATTGTTCAGATCTTTTATTCCTTGGGTTATTATTTCTTTAACTTAGCCCCTAAGTTGGCGTCATCAGCCTCTACGAGTTTTTTTTTCTCTTTCTTTACGCTTATCTATTTCACTCAGTTTGCTAAGTGTTTATTAATTCGCCTCTGATGGTTGGTAAGTGCGATTAAAGGGCCGTTAGTTCTTCTCTTAGGCAATGAAGAAAAATCAAATGTTTTTGGTACTGTTTCTTCGGAAAAACTGGTTTCTATTGCTTGATGTATTTCCCCTGATGTTTGACTTAAATCTTGAAAGTGTAATATCATAAGCGGTTGCATTTGGAATATTTTGTTGGGTGTTCCTGTTGTGTGTTTTGAAGTTTAGCTTCTGACCTCCCTATCTACTTTTGGTTTAGCAATGCAAGGCGATTTTGTTCGCTAATAGGGAGTCGTTGCCTAATTGTACCTATGGCATAAAACTTTGATGGGTCTCGCTTTTGCGGTAAGTGGAACAGGTTCTCCTTGATCGTTTTTCACATACAAATGCCATATCTTTTACTTCAAAATCATTAGGGTCTATATATTCGGAGGGTTTTAAGCCCTAAACTTTTGTTAAATTGCTCCGAAGTTACTTTATGTTAATTCACGCCGCAATGAGAGCATTGAGCGATGCTGTATCAAAGGAAGCCGTTTCACTCATGTCGTCTCCTGGTTCATATACATCTAATCTTCTTTCACCTTCCAAATGCCTGCCTTGTTTCTTTTATAATTACTTTTTATTTTGTTTTATAAAAACTTGTCGCTAAAATATGGTTCAATCTTGACCCGCATAGAAGATGAAAGGACCCTTTGGCGTGAAGGGAAATAAGCGGAATATTACTGTTCCATATAATCCGTCTATTCTACTATTTGGATGCGGATCAAATTTACTGTCAATATTTCAAGACCTAGGAGCGGATGAAGTGATTGTGCACAGACTCTGCGCGACTTACTTTCAAATAGATTCGAATCAGCAACAGACACAAACAGGACAGTTTGTCCAGAATTTAGGGAGGGCAATCGTTTAGAAAATTTTCTATAAAATGAGGGGCAAGAAATATTTTCTTTACACAATGAAGACATATTTTTAACCTAATTCTGATCTATGGGCTAACCGGGAATGATGAGGGCTGATCTTGCGTTTCAAGGAATAGAAAATGAAGAAGCACTAAAAACATAGAAATAGGCGCCACAGATGTTAAAGACGGCAAAAAGTATGTGCATGTAATTTTGCGTTTGAAATCAGCTTTTTCCTTACTTAGATTTTGAGTTGTTTAAAAGCGCTGCGCCTACTTCAAGAGCATTAAAAGACAGATTGTCATATGAATAACTTTTATCGAATACATTCGTGTTATCAAATCATCAGACCACCGATGCAATGTACAGCATTCTGGCATTATCGTTGAGTTTGACGTTGTTAGAAGACCCTACATTTAGCAAGGATGATTGCGCAACTATATCAGTCAAAATTAGCAATCTTTTCGAAGTGTGTTTCATCATACAAACATTATCCAGTTGCAGGGGCAGACATATATGGAATTTTAGTTTTTAGTGCACAGCAAGATCGCTTTAAGGATTTTATTGCTGTGTGTGAAGGATGAAGAACCATTCAAAAGAGGAAGTGTAAATGTTTATAATCCTAAAATAAAACGAATATACAATGTTCGAGTGTGGGTTGTCCTAACCAAATCTACGCTTCGGGGCTTTAAACCTTATCAGCTTTTTGTTGAAATTAAGAAAACTGTTTGGAGTGGGAGGTGTAGAAATCCTACAGTTGACCTTGTGTCTAAAGTTCTACATCTCACTGTGTTAGCTCGATGATTTTTAACAAACAAATTCGGTTTATGGATGACCTAAGGTCAACATGATGGTTAAGCAGTTGAATGGAAGTGGTGAACTGTTAAAGACGGGGGGAATTTAAAACATTCAATTGACAAAGAAAAAGTTGGCGATAAACCCATGTTTTAATGTACATTTGTTAATTTATGATGCGCAGCTAAATATTCATGATTAACAGATTAAAAGATATTAAGTACTTAAAATATTTTTTATTTTAAATAAGCATGTCGTTCAGTTTATCCGAATGGCCTACAGCGCAGAGCCGCAAACGAAGGGTTAGTAGGAAACCATGATCATAAAAACCTTCAGATTAACAAACTTTACGCAAATGCTAACAAAAAACTAGAGCAAGACATCTCAAAATACATAGCCCCACCACCCCCCCCCCCAAAGACAGGTATTCCTGCTGCCTTTTATGTGTTACATAATGTAATACTGGAGCATTAGACTATTTTGCTCTATCGGTGGAAAACGAGTGTAGGCTCTTTCGGCAAAGGGTAGGAGTACCCGCACTTTACCTTAGGTGGCTTGTCTTTAGCTCACGGTCTGTGATTCATTAGCTGTAAGTCTGCTAACAAAAAATTAAAAAACTAAAACTCCAAAAGCACACAAGCTTGGTTCAACTACTAACAGCTTAAACTTTGTTCGTTTAATTAACAATAAATAAAGCGTAGTTGCACTCAAACATCACGGATGAAGAATTTTAGTCGTTTCAGGCCGATTTTGATGACTACAAAATGACAATAGTTTGATCTTCAAAAAAAGGCGTGGGCAAGTTTTTTCTCAACAGCCAGGGAACACCGAGCAAATAAAAAAGGAATGTTTAAAAAAAAGTAAAACGAGGGACATTAAACTCTGGTTCTAAACAGTCACATTAACAAACATCAAAGGGCGTTTTTACTTTAGTTTATGAGTCTGAGCACAAAAAGACCGTTGATATTGATTTGATAAATATTTTTTTTTAATTTAAATAAATATTTTGAAGTTAGAAAAGTTAAACTATCATGGAGAAGATTTATGAAGGTCCAGACGGAATTGTTTGAAGAAGGCTTAAGGGAGAGCGTTTGTCGAAAGATTTAAACGAATTGATCTAGAAGTCATTGTTCCCATACAAACGTACAGGCATAGTGTTGTTCATGCTATTTCTCAAGTTCAGGTAAACTAACAATAGACCCGCAGTTAAAGTAATGTTAGCTGCTTATAATCGACTATATAACATTAAATGATGAAAATATAGAAGTTGGGTCTCAACTAAACAACAGGTTTTTCTTTATCATTATGACTTAACACTGTTGGCAGACCACTGCTCACCACAGTTTGAGTGTGGCCGCTGAAGAAGCAATAAGAGAGAGGCTCTGGTTGGTCAGAGGGCGAAGTCCTTAGAGATCAGATTAAAACAGGTCTAGTATGAGCCGAATGTAGGCAAGGTTTCATTCCGCTACTCCAGCATTAGTTGCAAATAAAAGCAGTTTTAAACATAAAAGAATACAGACAAACAATTGTTTATGTGGTGTGTCTTCGCAAGGTTGCATCAAGTCCGCAAAACGCAGAGAGAGTGAATTACTATTGTTCTTTACATCAAGATCTTAACTTTGTGGAATATCCTTTCCTGTTACGTGGTCAAAATTGATCAGTATGAAGAACAAAACAAACCCAATAATGCGTAATATCTTTCACTGGGTGAGGAAACAATCTACTGCCTATTTGAGTGTCTAAAAACAGCCCAAACAATTGGCGTTACAGACAAAAATCATGTTGGACTTACTACTGATGTTTTCACAGCAGGGCTACCACGTTACACATACTGATACGCCAATTGAGTAAACTTAATGCAGAATACTTCAAAAGATGGGCACATACAAGAATTCTTTAGAAAATGTTTAACAAGAATTCCATCTGTTCAAGCCGCGAGTGAACATATAAAAACATTGTATCAAGCAGTTAACTGTAAGACAGAACTAATTACGCCGAAGAGAAGGGCGTATTGTTAGTTTTAATAACTGGGAAAAAACTGCCAAATCAGTCCATACGTATGTTTAGCCAGACTTTGAGTCGATTATTGTTCCTTATGAAGGGCCCGTCACCACATAAACTCCGAAAAAATCAGCTTATGTGTAATCATCAGATCTTGTTCATTTGCTTTTGTTATTGTCAGTCGGATGGCGCCCATTCGGAAGCCACAAGAATTATATAGAGGTCCAGTTGCTGCAGTAATCATCTTAAAGCGCATGCAGCAATTGCAAACGCCTGTTCTAATAAATCTAAAACCTATCTGAAATCATAATGACGCCTTGAAGGACCGCAACAGTATGGACTTAGCCACACATTGTTGATTTTGCGGTTTAGAAACTAATGTCTACAGCGGAGGGGAAGCCAATCCGACTGTAAGAGTCATGATCAATTGCGAAAGTTCAGTGGGCAGCACACAGTAATGCAATTTCACTAAAGTTTGTCCTAAGACATGGAAGCATGCATTTCTTTCTTACTGCGAGGTTACGACTTCTTTCTTATAATGAAAAGCTGTAGGACAACGCCTTCAGGATTTACGTGCATTGCACAGTCATCAGAAAAGTACATTGTGTTTCACTTTTCAATAACATGTCTTTTTATGACTCTATGCAGCACTTGATGGGTTCATTAGAGTCACTGGTATGGTCTTAAAGTCCCCTGCCTCTTTAAAGAAAGAATATTTTGACCCAACACTTGTTTGTAAGGGTGTTTACCCTTACGAATAAATGAGCAGTTGGGAAAGGTTTGATGAAGACTCATTCTATAAAGGGGCGTTTTTCTAGTCTTAGAGGGAAAGGTCATCAGCGATTAGATTATCGGCTTGTCAAGATGCGTGAGAAGTTGATTGTAAAACGATGGGAAGACTATCATGATGCATACCTGATGCCGATACATGTTTGTTGGCGGTCGTCTTTGAATATTTTTTAGAAGCCTGCATGAAACAGTATATCCTGGATCATGCGCATTACATTTCTGCGCCTGGGATGAGACTGGGACGCTTTCTTAAAGTTTACTGGAGTACAGATTGATTTATTTGTCAGATTTACCAATGATTCAGATGATTGAAATCGGATTGCGTGGAGGAATTAGTATGGAGTGCATTCATTTACTGTAAAGCAAACATCAAAATTACCTAGATGATTATGAGCAAGTAAAGGTTCTAATATATGTATTTTAGATGCAATAATCTGTATGGTTGGGCTATGGCGCAATTCATTCCATTAGCATAACTTTAAAATGTACACTGGGCGGCGTACGAATAATATTCAAAAGGCATTAAAGTGGTTGAACAGTTTAACGCCTGATCGCATCGGGCTTGATTCTAGAAGTTGACTTAAGAATTATCTTCATGAACTCCTATGACCTACATAGTGACTCTATCCAAATTAGCAGCAGAAAGTCTAAAGATGAAATCCAAGAGAGCCGCCTAAACTTGGGCCTAATCTTCGCGGCAAAAATAAATTATGTCTGTCATTACAGACTTCTACAATTTTATTTTAAGACATGGTTTGAAGTTGAAGCTGTTCATGTGTAATGCTTTTTAATCATGAACAGTTCATGAAACATACATCATGAAGAAACACTGTTATCTTAGCAACTAAATCCGCAGAGCTTCAGAAAAAATGACTTTTTCAAGTGAATGGAACAAACAGCTGTTTGGAAAGCTATGGATTATCCGCACAAGCGCAAGATGTCGATTGGTCACCTGAGAGAACGAAGCAATTAAAGCTGGACTTCATAACCAAATTTTAGGATTTTAGAATATTTCATGATCTGGCTTTTGGCATAATGATGAAGGACAAGAAAGTCAAATTAGAAAGCCTGAATTTATGGGTTTACTGTTTTTGATTATCAAAGCTTTTGTCGTTGAATTTCTTTATGAACTACTTTAAAACACGTTATCCAGGTCTAAGAGTACTTTACACAGGATCAGTAGTTTTGTTATAGATATCCCTACTGAAGACATCTATAAGACATGGGAATTAGGGTAGCTATAGGGCATTGTGGGAATGGTTTTGACAATCTGATTATCCTAAAGATTCGCCTTTGCATCAACGTTTAACATGAAAGGTTTAGGAAAGTTGAGACGAATTATTGGAGGGGTGATTAAGGAGTTTGTTGGTTTAAGGTAGAAAATGTACTGTCTTTCAAGCCAGGAGAAAAAACCATTAGAAAGCAAAGGGAATATATTCGCAGTGTTGTGCGTTCAACATATCGCCATGACCCAATACCCAAAAAAGCATTGTTCAATAAACATACTTTTATCATGACAACGTAAAAACTACGATCTAATCTACATGAGATTCTACAAAACTGGTAACAAAGAAGTCTTTTGATAGGAAACAAACACTAAACGGAAGTATTGGTTAATCCAGAGTTATTATCATATGAATTGGGCACTTGAGAACAGCATATTACTTATCTTCCTCAAGTTTTGTTATTAACCCTTTTATGTCTTATTTTTCTCCAAATTTTGTTAAAAGCTCAATCATATCATTATCTTTCAACCAAATTATTTTTCATGTTTGCTTGATGTGCTTCGATTTTTTTTATTATTTTCAAGATTATTCTTTTCCCCATAATTTGATAATCAAAATTTGGGAGTTTGGGATTTAGGTGATATGGATGTTTTAGCATGTGCCGATGAATCCACGTAAATGTTTCCTTAATAATAGAACTCGTATCATATGATTCCCGTATCAATTCCACGGTCTCTTCCTTTATCATTCTTGTTTCGTTCTGCGCTTCCTTCTGAGCTTCCATTTTAGACTCAAATATATTTATGTAAATTAAAAATTAATTGAGCAACTGGAACTGTGTCTGGTGGGATTATCTGCAGTTCTTCCTTCACAAAAGATCTTTGAGGAGCTGGTTGTTTTGTTGTGTCAGTTTCTCGTAAATAATACACGGGCGGATTCATCTTTACAATTCTTTTTATTTCATATGGATCAGCACTCCAAACCGGATCGGTTGCCCTGATGCGAGTGTCCCCTTCTGCTTCCCCCGGTAAATAAAGGTACCTTACTTTTAAACCAAATGGTAATAGTTTGCCGGATGAACTGGCGTCTCCTTCAACAACATTTATTGTTTTTCTTTTGATTGCTTGTACTGGTTTTAACCCTGTTAATTTAAATTCTTCATTATTCATTGCGCGCAAAACTGAGGGCAGTCTTCTAACCCATTCTGTGTTGCGAGAATTGTCAATCAGCTCTCTGTGATACTGGTAGGAAAAAAGTCTTTCAGATAACTGTTTGTTAAAGTTTTCAACTAAAGCCTGTGATCTGTGAACTCCTGGAATGCCTCTTCTAATGGTAACTCTATGTTTTAACAATAATTGATTCACTCGGCCTTTAAATTCTTTTCCATCATCGACTTGAATCATGCGAGGATAAGTTAGCGGGCCTCGTTGGTATATCAGTTGTATGGCAACAGCAACAGCAGAAGCACTCTTTTGTGTTAATGGTTCCACATCTTTGTATCTTGAAGCTATGTCAATGACTGTGAGTGCGTACTTAAATCTTTTTCGTCTAATCGTATCATGAGGTAAATATAGAAGATCCATTTGATGGGTGTCGTTCGGTATTGTATTCACAAAGTGTGGTCTCTGTATTCGTCTAGGCGCAGGTAAATAAATTTGCCAAATCGCTTGTTTAGATAACCATTCCTTTGCTGTTTGTTCACTGACTCCCGCTGCTTGGCTTAGCTTTTTTATTGCCGTGATTCCCTTCCAATATCCTTTTGGCGAATAATAGATTTTGTTCATTTTTATTCAGCCAATATTATGGGCAACAAAATACACAACGGTCATACCAAAGACGATAAACACGATTTCTTGCATCTTTTGTTTTTCTGATGGTTGATAAAAGTCACTGAATTTTGGTGGGGCAATGTCTCGATTGGTTTGCCCGTTACAAGAAAGTATTCTTTTATTGCCTGGTCAACATTTTTAAATGTGTAAGCTGCATGTCCCCGTTTTTTCAGTTTGTTATTAATAAAATCTAACTGCTCAATTCTCTGCTTTTCATAGTTATCTTGTGCGGCGGCTAGTTGCTCCATAGCTTTGTTATGTCTTTTTCTCTCACCGTCATCCCGCAGTTTACTAAACGCGTAATTACTTCCGCTAAAAGCAAGCGCATTAACCACAGCGCCACCAATCATCATTACGAGTGAAGCCATTTTTATAAATGTATTTTTTTAATTTACATATTTATACTGTCTGGAATTATTCCTTGCTTAACTAGAAAATCTTTCGTAGCAAATGAAGCTGTAATAACAGCAATCCTTGCGATCCTCAAATCGTA
>CM031612.1:13557013-13582013 GCA_018398815.1 Conus ventricosus | reverse complement strand
GGGCGCAGGGGATAAGCAGGTGGGAAGGATGATCATAAGCTGTTAATACATTTGGAACAGAATGTTTATCAAAAGCACTTCTTACTCTGTCTGCCTCTGTCTCTGTCTGTCTGTCTCTCTCTCTCTCTCTCTCTCTCTCTCTCTCTCTCTCTGTCTCTCTCTCTCTCTCTCTCTCTCCGCCCTTCTCTCTCTCTCTCTCTCTCTCTCTCTCTCTCTCTCTCTCTCTCTCTCATACACACATATACACACAAAAGCATACACCCCGTGTTTCTTGTCTGACCCTCCTTTGATTTGGTGGAAGATGTGACGATGGATGAAGAGAGAGACAGACAGACAGATAGACAGAGAGACGGGCAAACAGACAGACAAACAGGCAGGCAGACATACACACACACACACACACACACACACACCACACACAACACACACACACCTGTTGGCGCGCATCCACTTTTACCCAGGCATGCCGTTCCTGCAGGAAAAGACCAGTACAAGGCAGATAGATATTCTTTAAAGTTATTATCACCATTCTTACACGGGCTTGGAGGAGACGTTTTCCTGGTTTTTGTCTGCATGTTTCCTTCTTCTCGTCCTGTCAGCAGGGTCACACGAAAACTACTTAACCATGCTATGAAAACCTATTGTTATTTAGAAGTAGTAGAAGTAGAAGTAGTAGTAGTAGTAGCAGCAGCAACAACAGCAGTAACAACAACAGCAACAGCAACAACAACATCAGCTGTGGTAGTAGCAGTAGTAATAGAGTAGTGGTAGTAGCAATAGAAGTGGTAGCAGTAGCAATACTAGTAGCAACAACATCAGCTGTAGTAGTAGCAGTAGTGATAAAGTAGTGGCAGTAGCAGTAGCAGCAGTGGTGGCAGATGTAGCAGCAGCAACAGCAGCTGCAATAACATCAGCCATAGTAGTAGCCGTAGTACTTGAGGTGTGTAGCAGCAATAGCAGAGGTAGCAGTAGTAGCAGCAGCAGCAACAGCAGCTGTAAAAGTAGCAGTAGTCGTGGTGGTGGTAAGAGTAGCAATAGCAGCAGCAGTAATAGTAATAGCAGCAACAGCAACAGCAGCAGCAGCCGCAGCAGCAGCAGTAGTAGTAGTAGTAGTAGTTGTTGTTGTAGTAGTTGCAGTAGTAGTAGAAGGAAAGAAAAAGAAAGAATGAGAGGAAGAAAGAAAGAAAAAGGAAAGAAAGAAAAAAGGAAAGAAAGAAAAAAGAATGCCACTACAACATTATAGTATGATAGATAAAAACGAATGACTTCTAGTAATTACGACAAGTCAGTGGCGATAAAGAATATGTTGAGTCAACAGTGAATTATCATGCTTATTCAGGGTAACGTCTGAGTGATAAGTCCAACGATCCAGACGGTGAACCCACAGTCATAAGAGAGAGAGAGAGAGAGAGAGAGAGAGAGAGAGAGAGAGAGAGAGGAGGGCTGAGCAATTGAGAGAGAGAGAGAGAGAGAGAGAGAGAGAGAGAGAGAGAGAGAGAGGGCTGAGCAATTGAGAGAGAGAGAGAGAGAGAGAGAGAGAGAGAGAGAAGAGGGGAGAGAGAGAGAGAGAGAATGTGAACAGAAATCCCCTATCTGTGCATCTGCCACTTGCAGTCTCCATCAGTGGTTGTATGCGCTGTGTCCTGATACAGACGGTGGGCCGTCATGTACCGGGTCACCTTGTGTGAGGTAGCTCAGTGCAGCAAAGGTGCACGCCAGGCATATACATATATATATATATATATATATATATATATATATATATATATATGGAAGGAAGTTAGAACGGGAAATAGTAGAGGGCATACACGTAATTTGGATTACATTTGGAAAGAAACAGATGTAAACAACAATGAGGGTGGTTTTTGTTTGTTTGTTTGTTTGTTTTGTGTTGCTCTTGGCTCTTTCCTTTGTGGATGCAAAGGAAGAGAAGTGCGGTTGGGGTGTGGTGTACGGATGGGAAGGTGGGGTAGGAAAGAGTGTGAACGACGACCATGACGTAGAAGACGAAGTGGAAAAGAAACAGGAGGATGGGGGAATTGGGGTGGGTGGGGAGGGGCGAGAGGAGATGAGCAGCAGCTGGAGCAGGAGCAGAAGATGAAGAAGTTAAAGAATCAAACAAATCTTAAATAAATGTTAGCGAACTGCCAAAAAAAAAAAACGTGGACAAACGAATCACAAGACAAAACACGACGCGTTTCGACCTCTTAGGTCTTCTTGAGGCAAGATACTGAACAATTATTACAACGAAAATGAACGAGCAATCACTTATCTTCAATCACTTCAGCGCAAGATAGGCGTTGAAAGAAAATGTTTTTGATTCTGTATCGGGAGGGGAGGTGGGGCAATAGGATCGAAACAAGCATAAAAGAGATGGAGGGAAATATTGTTTACCACACGGTCTTGAAAATGTTAGTGATGGTAATTCAAAAAGTCGTCGATAACAAAACTAAATCAGAGGTAGATACAATCCGGTCTGGAATGAAAGAATTCGGAGAAAAGAAAAAAAACGCCCGTACAACAAATAACTATTCAAAATGTTTTTGTAGGAAAATGCTGATGAAATGATAAAAAATCGATAAGGTCATGTCTTAGAACCACGTCATGCATTTTGCTGGTTGGCTGGTAGGTTGGTTGCTTCGCTTTTTAAGCTATTGTTGTTTGTTTGTTCTTGTTTGGTGTTATTACTCCAAGGCAGTGAAAAAGTAAGAGATTTACAGGAAGTTGTTAGCCACATGTAATAAACATTTGAAAACACACCACACACACACACACACACACACACACACACACACATACATACATACATACAGAGAGAGAGTTCTTCAGAACTGCATCATACGTTTCACTTAAACTGAGACGGATGGTTCTCTTACCTCAGCATACAGGCTATATAAACAGGGGTGGTGTGGAACGCACCCAGACACAATCGAAGCCCTTGATTTTGGATGGGATCTAGACTTTTTATGCAGGATGATGTGGCCGAGCCGTACACTACGCACCTATAGTCCTGTTTGGAGCGGATCAGGGCTCTGTAAAGATGGAGGAGAGTTTTCTTGTCAGCGCCCCAAACTGTGTGTGCCACAACTCTCAGAATGTTCAGTGCTTTCAGACATGCAGTTCTGAAGTGTTGGATATGACTTTTAAAGTTCAGTTTTTGATTGAAAAAAACACCCAGAAATTTGGCTTCTTTCACAGCTAGAATGGTGGACTTGTCCAGACGAATTTCAGGATCAGCAAAGCACTGACGAAAATTGTGAAATTGGATTGACTGTGTTTTGGTGCTTGAAAGGATAAACCCGTTTTTCTCGGCCCACTTTGAATCTTATTCGCACAAAGCTGAAGTCGATGCTGTACTCTGGCGTAAGAGGCTCCAACTGCGGACAGTGCGAAATCATCAACAAACAGAGAGGACTCAGAATTCAGGTTGACTGATTTGACAATGTCGTTGATTTTGATACTGAAGAGAGCAGGAAAAAGAATGCTCCCTTGAGGTACACCCAACTCCTGCCCATGGATGTCAGACAGCGTGGTGCCAGCACTGACTTGGAACTGCCGATCAGCCTGAAAGGTTTGAAGAAATAGAGGCAGATGACCACGAAACCCAAATTATGAAGATCCATAAGAATGCCAGAGTTCCAAGAGGTGTTGAACGCTTTTCCCAGATCAAAGAAGATAGCAACCACACGCTGTTTATTGATGAAAACGTTGCGAAGGGTGGTTTCCAGACGGACTAAATGGTCAACTGTCGAATGGTACTTCCGGAACCCGCACTGTTCACTTGCTAAAAGGCCATCGATTTCCAGCCTCCACATCAGTCGGGAGTTGACCATTTTTTCCATTAACTTTAACTGGTCAGAGCTATTGGACGATAGTTTAAAAGGTTGGTAAGATCTTCTCCTGGCGGCCGTTTTATTTGTGGAGGAAGATTTCTTTTCAATAGTTGAGGCCAGCAGATTACCTACAGCTTGTTTATCTGTGATCAGGGCTTCTGCAAGTTTCAGGTGATGGATAGAAGGAGGATTTTTTTCTAGTACTTTTCCTGATTGCTTTCCATACTTTCTTCTTGGAGGCCTTTGCAGTCAACTTGGAGCAGAAATGTCTCCAAGACTGACGTTTACACTTTTTGAAAATGTAGCGAGATTCGGCACGGAGATTTTGGTGGACCCTCGCTTAGGTGGCTGTGACAGACAACATGTTGAGCCTTTTGGTGTTGATTGTGGATTTGTTGGCACTCAGTATTAAACCAGGGAGTTTTTTGGCATCTGAGGTTTGGTAGTAGTAGTCGGAATGGTGTTTTTTGCAAAGTTGATGATGATATTGTTAAAGGTTTCGGCAGGGTTAGGACCTTGCAGAACCTTTTCTTCCACTTATTCTTCTTACATATTCATAGCAAAAAGATCCGAGTTAGCTTTCCTAAAGCTGGGGTGTTCTGGTAAAATGATATGTTCTGCAGTTTTAAGTCTCAAGACTGTTGGATGGTGACCATGTAGATCATCATGAACACTCCAATTAAAGTCCAAGACCAGTGAGCGATCGCATACTGACTATTCTATGCAAGAAAGAGTACCATTTGAAGAAAGGATTATTGATTGATTGATAATATTTATTTCCAAGGGTAACAGATAAGCAAATATATGCTTTTTTACATCCTGCATTTGCTCGCTGAGGGACTAAAAGTGACTAGCAACGAACTAATCATGACTAGCAACTAAACCATACAAACAATGATACTTGTCTTGAAAAAATACATAACAAGACGCAAAGCATATAAACGTACTCCCACTTTATCCTGAATACGCGTGAAATATTCCATAAAGAGGAAAACCCGTCTTGGGCTGGTGTAACCGTTAGTAATAGCTATTCTGGCAAACATCGGCCATCATCTGTGACCTATAATGAACATACTTACAAATTTTCAGAATGATCGTCCAAGAACTTTATGAGATGTTCTATAAAGACGAAATCCATTGTGGGCCGTTAGTAACGGCTATAACGGTAAACTTAAACATCGGGCATCATCCGTGACCCATAATGAACACACCTACAAATTTTCAGAAAGATCGGCCAAGTACTTTCTGAGATATTCAATGAAGAAGAAAAACCGATTTGGGTCGTTATAGACGTTACTAACGGCTATAATGGTAAACTAAAACGTCGGGCATCATTCGTGACCCATAATGAACATACCTACAAATTTTCAGAAAGATCGGCCAAGTACTTTCTGAGACATTCCATAGAAAAGAAAAACCGTTTTGGGCCGTTATCGCCGTTAGTAACGGCTATAACGGTAACTTAAACGTCGGGCATCATCCGTCGCCCATAATGAACATAACTACTAATTTTCAGAAAGATCGGCCAAGTACTTTCTGAGATATATTCCATAAAAAAAGAAAAACCGTTATGGGCCGTTATAGCCGTTAATAACGGATATAACGGTACACTAACACATCGGGCATCATCCGTAACCCATAGTGAACATACCTGCTAATTTTCACAAAGATCGGCCAAGTACTTTCCGAGATATTCCATAAAGAAAAAAACCATTGCAGGCCGTTACAGCCGTTAGTAACGGTAAACTAAAACATCGGACATTATTCCTGACCCATAATGAACATACCTGCTAATTTTCACAAAGATCGGCCAAGTACTTTCGGAGATATTCCATGAAGAAGAAAAACCGTTACAGGCCATTACAGCCATTAGTAACAGATATAACGGTAAACTAAAACATCGGGCATTATTCGTGACCCATAATAAACATACCTACAAATTTTCAGAAACATCGGCAACGTACTTTCTGAGATATTCCATTAAAAAAAAACCCGTTACAGACCGTTACAGCCATTAGTAATGGCTATAACGGTAAACTAAAACATCGGGCATAATCCGTGACCCATAATGAGCATACCTGCTAATTTTCACAAAGATCGGCCAAGTACTTTCTGATATATTCCATAAAGAAGAAAAACCGTTACAGGCCGTTACAGCCGTTAGTAGCGGCTATAACGGTAAACTAAAACATCGGGCATCATCCGTGACCCACAATGAACATACCTATAAATTATCAAAAAGTTCGGCCAGTAGTTTTGTCTGGAGCGAGTGGAACACATTTTGACCATGGACGGACGGACACACACACACACACTCACACACACACACACACACACACACACACACACACACACACACAGCATTTCTTCGTTACCATTCTAAAGTACTCCCTGTTCTATAAGAACTGGGAGTACAAAACATGAATGAGCTGTTTCTCTATCAACATTGACAATGAACGTGAAGAGAAAATGGAAAGAAAAGACATTGAAACAACAATCAAGAATAAATGAATCGATTACGAAAAAAAAAAAGGAAAAAAGAACTCACACACACACGAGTTCACGCGCGCGCGCACGCACGCACGCACGCACGCACGCACGCACGCACGCACGCACGCACGCACGCACACACACACACACACACACACACACACACACACACACACACACACACACACACACACAGAAAGCGACCATACTATTAGATTTCAAATGAGAGAGAGAGAGAGAGAGAGAGAGAGAGAAAGAAAGATGCTTTTTGTACTCCCAGTTCTTATAGAACAGGGCTAGGGAGTACTTTACAATGGGAACGAAGAAATGCTGTCTGTGTGTGTGTGTGTGTGTGTGTGTGTGTGTGTGTGTGTGTGTGTGTATCTGTCTGTCCGTCCGTCCGTGGTCAAAATGTGTTCCACGCGCTCCAGACAAAACTACCAAGCCGATCTTTCTGAAAATTTGTAGGTATGTTCATTATAGGTCACGGATGATGCCCGATGTGTTATTTTACCGTTATGTCCGTTACTAACGGTTATAACGGCCCATAACGTTTTTCTTTTTTGGAATGTCTTAGAAAGTACTAGAGACCGATCTTTCTGAAAATTTGTACGTATGTTCATTGTGGGTCACGGATAATGCCTGATGTGTTATTTTACCGTTATGTCCGTTACTAACGGTTATAACGGCCCATAACGGTTTTTCTTTTTTATGGAATGTCTTAGAAAGTACTAGACCGATCTTTCTGAAAATTTGTAGGCATGTTCATTATGGGTCACGGATCATGCCCGATGTTTTAGTTTACCATTATATCCGTTAGTAACGGCCCATAACGATTTTTCTTTTTTTATGGAATATCTCAGAAAGTACTGGCCCGATCTTTCTGAAAATTTGTAGGCATGCTCTTTGTGGATCACGGATGATGCCCGATGTATTATTTTACCGATATAGCCGTTATTAAGGGCCATAACGGCACATAACGGTTTTTCTTCTTTATGTAATATATCGAAAAGTACTTGGCGGATCTTTCTGAAAATTTGTAGGCAGGTTCATTATGGGTCATGGATGATGCCCGATGTGTTATTGTACCGTTATAGCCGTTACTAGCGGCCATAACGCCCCATAACGGTTTTTCTTCTTTATAGAATATCTCAGAAAGTACTTGGCCAACCTTTCTGAAAATTTGAAAGTATGTTCATTATGGGTCACGGATCATGCCCAATGTTTTATTTTACCGTTATAGCCGTTATTAAGGGCCATAACGGCCCATAACGCTTTTCTTCTTTATGTAATATATCGAAAAGTACTTGACGGATCTTTCTGAAAATTTGTAGGCAGGTTCATTATGGGTCACGGATGATGCCCGATGTGTTATTGTACCGTTATAGCCGTTACTAACGGCTATACGGCCCATAACAGTTTTCTTCTTTATGGAAAATCTCAGAAAGTATTTGGCCGATCTTTCTGAAAATTTGAAGGCATGTTCATTATGGGTAACAGATGATGGCCCATGTTTACCAGAATAGCTGTTACTACCGGCTATAACGGCCCAAAACGGTTTTTCCTCTTTAAGGAATATCTCACGCGTATTCAAGATAAACTGGGAGTACGTTTATAATTATGCTCTGCATCTTGTTAATATTTATTTCTAAGTATTGATATACTACCGACAATTATGGATGTTCATCAGCTAGCAGCAATTGCATCAGTAGCAGCAGTATGCAAGAGAGAGAGACACTTTGACACTTTAATGTCATTGACTTACAGTCCTAATGACATAGGTGATGCGTCATTTTCATTTTTTTAACACAAAAAGAATGATCAGCCTTATGATTCAGTGATGTGCAAACGAGCAAACAAAGTTACTAACATAAAACAAAATTATAACGAAAACCTTCTTTCTAAACCAAAGTGACACTTTATGAAAAGTGGCCACCCAAGGCTATTATAAACTGTTTTTACAATATCAAAGTTCAACATACTAAGGTTCTTATATTTGTATCAGTGACTTTCTTCATATATACATGTATACGACGTTCTCTCTCTCTCTCTCTCTCTCTCTCTCTCTCTCTCTCTCTCTCTCTCTCTCTCTCTCTTCATTACTACCTTACCATAGCACTCCTAGCAGAAATGATTGCTTTGTATCTAAGATTCCAGGCTTCCGAAATGAATTTGGCCAACAAATTCAGAATAATGTCGTCTTCTGATAAAAGCAGAGAAAACAAATCTTTTCTTACCACAATGTCTTTTTCAAACAATGGACACTTTTTTCTCAGGTTATCATAGGCTTTACAGTAGAAAATTAAGTGAATCTCATCATCAACAATGGAATTACACAGAGGGCAAGGTGAATCTGTAGACGTACCAGGCTGAAACCATTTTTTGTTAGCATTAAAACCAAGGGTTCTTAGTCGGAATCTAGCTAAATTAGTCCGGTGCCATTTATTCACAACAACTTTTAGAAACTTTTCAGGTTGAAATATGCTTTTGAAAGAATAGAACCAACGATATTTTTTCTTATTCTCCATGTCTGAATGCCAGTTTTGTTTAAACGAATCAATTAATCTGGTTTTAAATTCTGAGATAAACAACAGCTCATTACCTACACCTTGGCTCATCCAGGCAATCGCAAAACCGTTTTCTGACATAACGTCTTTTAATCGAGAGGCCCAGTTTTCTTTACCTCTTTCCAACAGTATTAACAACATATCATACGCCTGTCTAGAGAATCTACTTTGTGGCAGTTTCAACAATTTAAACCAAAATTTAACACATTTTATATAGGTTTTTACATATAAAGGGTATCGCCCAGTTTCGCCACATAAAATTTTGTTTGAAGTGTGCATTGGAACATACAGAAAACGTTTCATTGCAAAAGTATGCACTCTCTCCATCTGACTATTTATGTATAATCCCCAGATCTCAGCGGCATATGTAAGGAGAGGTACAATTTGCGTGTCAAACATTTTCCAAAAAACAGAAACATCAATACAATTTAGTTTTCTTACCGTCTTAAGTATTTCCATTACACCCTGTTTCCCCTTTTGACAAGTTTCATTCCAAGTTAAATTAAGGCTAAGTCTTGTTGTAAACAGCATTCCAAGGTATTTATAAGAGTTGACAACTTTTACTTCGACATTTCCGTAGAACCATTTCTCCCAAGCAGACAAGTGACCCCCCATGCGAAAAATTATTATATTTGTTTTATCTAAATTTAGTGTTAAACTGGTTCTGTAGTCCCCAAACTGTTCCAGACAGGAGAATTATGTCGTCAGCAAATAATAACAAAAATAGTTCTACAGCATTTGGAATAAATTGGACACCGTGTCTTCCTCTTCTTGATAACTCGATTGCTAATTCATTAATGAAAAAGGAGAACATATTTGGACTTAACAAACATCCTTGTTTCACTCCACAAAAGCACGGGAAAAAATCTGTATATTCATGTCTGTCACGCACACATAGAAGCACTGAATCATACACCCCTTTGAGGGCTCTATAAAGCTTACCACTAATACCATTTCTTCGTAGAGTATTCCACAGTAAATTACGGTTAACGGAATCGAACGCTTTTTTGAAGTCGACAAAAGCCACAGTTTCTTATTGTTTGACAAATATTTCTGTACTAAAGCAAACAATGTAAAAATATGATCCACTGTACTATATCCAGATCTAAAACCCGCCTGTTCCTCTACAATTTTTTCTTCTCTTTCTGCCCAGTTTGTTAATCTCTTGTTCAAAATATGTGTATACACTTTACTGATAATGCTTGTAAGAGATATTCCGCGATAATTGTCAGGATTATTCACATCACCTTTCTTATGCAATGGTATAATAATTGATTTTGTCCACTCCAAAGGAAAGGATCCAGTTTCAAAAAGTTTGTTAAATAGAGTAACAAGGAAATGAATGATGTTAGGACTGGCGTGTTTTAGCATTTCTCCTATGATCTTATCCGAACCCGCGCTTTTCCCCGACTTAACTTTCTTAATACTTGCAATAACCTCTTCTTCAGCAATCTGATCACAAAATAAGGGATCGACATTGTCATCATCATCGTCATTGATGTTATCATTATCAATTTCATCAGCAGGCGACCTCTCACCTTCATTGAAAACGCTGGAAAAGTGATCATACCATTGTTGTATAGAAATTTCATGGTACACTATTTTCTTCCTGTTTACATTTCGTATCAAGGACCAAAAAGTTTTAGAGTCGTTCATTGATTCCTTAAGCTTTTTCATTCTCAGTTCATTAAACGCGTTCTCTTTCCTTCTTCTAAGTTCTGTGTATTCTTTTCTCTCTTGCACATAAATTTCTTTTTTCCGTTCTTTATTTAGTTTGTTTTTGCACCTTTGAAATTGTTTTATGCATCTTTTTACTTTTCTTTTCTTTTTCTCACATTCGTTATCGAACCAATCATTATTTTCTTGTCACGTTTCCCAACAGTGCGGACCATGCATGCAGCCGCCCCATAAAAAGCGTGAACAAACTTTTCAAGAGTACAGTTTACATCAGTATTTAACAAATTATATGCATCATTTAGGCATTCCGTAAAGTCAGCAGTGTGCAGTTCATCCAGGTACGATTCTACATGTTCAGCAGACCATATGATTTTCTCTTCACCCCCGTGTCTAGCAACAGTTTCATTAGCTTCACTAAGCTCTCCCCATTTCAACTCAACTGGTAAATGCCAGGAGTGTAAATTATCAACAACATGTAAACAACAATTTTTCATCAAATCACTAGATATCAGAAAATTCAATAACACTACTACCTTGAGAGGAAATAAAAGTACATTCCCCTTCTTCGTCACCTTCACAGCATCCATTCAAAATCACAAGATCAAAGAGAAAGCAAAAATCCAATAAAGAATTTCCAAAATTATTAATCCCGGCGTCTTTCGAATTGCGAGTGCTACCCAGACTATCTATAAAATCCAAGCCAACAGGTGAGTAATTAACCATATCTTCCAATTCACACTTTGTCACCCGTCCTTGCATTCATATCACCACACACTAAAAGTAAACATCTTTTTTATCAGTGCACTGAAGCAAACTTTCTTCAAGAAGTAGAACACCATCTTTGATATCCAAGTCGTGATATGATGGACTACCCTCAGGGGGGATATAACAAGCAACTAAAATCAAATCTTTATCCAAATTTAACAAACTCCTGTCTATTTTTAATGAAATCATATTATCAGATGTCAACTTAATCTCTTTTATCTTATTCTCAAAAGTCTTTTTCACCAATAACAGCACTCCCCAGAGCGTCTTCCAAAATTAGATAATTTCCTCGTTGGAGCATGAAATTTTATGAAATCAGTGAATATATCAGTGAAAACAAAAGCAGAATCAGTGAAAGTCTCTGCAAGACAAATAAAATCAAACGATGAAACGTAATTAACGAAAGAAACGTCTTTCAGTTTTGAACACACGTTTTCCACATTGTAATTCAAAAATGTAAACTGCCGTGGGTGACCATGCCTGTCCTATTGTTTTCTGGTTCGCAAACTTCTCTCCCTGCTACCCCCTCCTTTGCCCCGTTCACTCCTCCCAACAGTCTGTCTCTTGTCTTGACTCAGAAAACCACGCAGTTCAGTCTGTCTGGCCGAGGTTGAGCTGTTCACTGGATTCGGGGAAGCCCGTGTAGCCGAGGAGAGGCGCCGATTGGAGGGAACAGCCACGCCCTCGCTACCTTGTCCACCCCGCCTGACACGCTCGTCAGACAGAGCTTAATCAGTCCCACTGCCACCAGACTGCACACCTGATGCGACGCGCCGGTCACCGTGAGGAGACACAGAGGCCCCATTCACACCCCCGTCAAGCTGCCGCGGTTCATCACGCACGACCGGCGTGTTGCACGTGTAGCGTACTGGGAGATCCACACCCTCCATCGCGTCGCCCCGTGAACCTCTGAAGTAGGCCCACCCGTCTCCGCCACGTCATCGGTCCGCTCGCTCCCCATCCGCCCCGTGAACCCCGTCTGCCAGCTGCCTAGGAATAACTTCTTGTTTATTTGCTGACGTCACTCCGTTCCGCACCAGTCCGTGTTTGACCACATCGGAGTACGATCGACTGTCAATTTGTTTTGGTCCCACCACCATTTTCCCTTTTGAGAAAATGCTCTTTTTCCTTCTCTTTTTGCCTTTGCAACTATTTGTGATTGTGCTTTTGTTAGATCATTAGAAACAGTTATTCCAGATTCTTTCAGTTTTTCTCGCAACTCCCTATTCTTGATGATGAACATTTTGTCACGCCACCTGGCAAATCGTACCATCATTGGTTTGGGCTGGCCCTCCACAGCACGGCCTGTTCTATGTGCTCTGACAATGTCCTCTGTATCCCACACTCTGTCCCCACCACCACTGTTCAGCACATCAACAACAGCAGCTGCACACGTGTCGAAATTATCGTAGTTTTCGCGTTGTGCTATACCGTAGATTCGCAAGTTATCCCTACGTGAGAAATCTTCAAGTCTGCGTCGATTTTAAGCTGTTCTATTTCTTTCTTGGACTATCTGTGAAAGTCTGATCGTCTCTACTCTGGCTTCATCTGACTCTTCGTACACCTGTTGCATGTCGGGTACGTGTCATTGTGCCCCCGTCCCATTGTGTCCCCGTCCCATTGTGCCCCCGTCCCATTGTGTCCCCATCCCATTGTGCCCCTGGACTGTTCAAAACGTCTACGATTTAGAGCAAAAGTGTCAGATTTCGGCATTTTTGGAAGTATTTTCAAAACGGCTGCCAACAACAACAACAACAACAAAGAAACAACAACAACAACAACAAAGAAACAACAACAACAACAACAACAACAGCAACAAAGAAACAACAACAACAACAACAACAACAACAACAAGAAACAACAACAACAACAAAAGAAACAACAACAACCAACAAAGAAACAACAGCAACAACAACAAAGAAACAACAACAACAAAGAAACAAAGAAACAACAACAACAACAACAAAGAAACAAAGAAACAAAGAAACAACAACAACAACAACAACAACAAAGAAACAACAACAACAAAGAAACAAAGAAACAACAACAACAACAAAGAAACAAAGAAAACAACAACAACAAAGAAACAACAACAACAACAAAGAAACAACAACAATGGGACGGGGACACAATGGGACGGGGGCACAATGGGACGGGGACACAATGGGACGGGGGCACAATGGGACGGGGGCACAACGAGGACCGCCCCCACAAAAAAAAACACGTTTCTGTCATTCAACGCTGTTCGCCTGGTAACACTCACAGTTTCCATTGTCACCCCTTCATTGCCGTCTAACACTGACCTTGCATTTGACAGAAAGCTACACAGCACGGGCACAAAATTGCAGCACAACATGTAGGCCGTAACAATATCGGCCACTGACAATCGCGACTCAGCATTTCCGCTCATCGGTTTCTCCCCGCACACTCGTGAACGCCATGACCTACATTTCAGCGAAGCATTGAAAAGGCCAACTCTGGCTCTCCACAAACTCAAGTCCGTCATTTTTCGCTGAAACAACTGTCCTCGGTCACTGACAAAACCATTCGCGGAAGTACACTCGACAGTTCTAGCTCTTTTTCACGTAACTTCATAAAAGAACGCGGAGCACAAGAACGACAATGTTGACAGGCCACCATTCCCAGCATGCACCCCCAAGAGAGACAGAGAGAGTTTGCATTTTCTTTTTTCTTTTTTCACAACACTATATTCTAGATACAGCAATAATGCATCAATAAATCAACAGTAAACAAGACACGTACTTTTCATTGCGTAGTTACAATGCTTTGAAAGATTAATTAACTTTACATACTGACATTTGCATGAGCTGACTGAGCGTATCAATAATCATAGTAGTGTATTTGAAACAGTAACACTTATAGACAGCAACAATCATTCTGGGAAGCTAAGTAAAATGTATGTTGTTAATGATATAGTAAAAACATGTATTTGGGTGGGCATTGATATATCAAATATACTGCATGTTTACATAACCCGTGTGAGTGTGCAAGTACGTAAACAATTTTCGTCTGAAAGATTCTGAGCTTAGATAGCATTTCAGCTCTTGTGGAAGCGAGTTCCAAAGATGAGTTTTGTTAATTTTTCAGAATGTGTGCTAAATTTTGATTGAATGGCTTCCAGAGCCAATCCAGATACATGTTTAATGTGTACATTCCTTTCTTGACAGAAAACATATCTCTTAGTGGAAGAACTGCAGATTGAATTTTGTCCAGTTCTATGAGGCTCGATGATTTCAGAAGAACTGCTGTTAGGGCGCATTTGTAGATTCTGATTAAAGGTTTCATTGAATTCGTGCTAGCCGAATTAAATAGTGTCGAACATTAATTGATTGCGGAGAGTATAAAAGCATTCAGGAATAATTTTCTGGCATGTAAGAGAGAGAGAGAGAGAGAGAGAGAGAGAGAGAGAGAGAGAGAGAGAGAGAGAGAGAGAGAGAGACTGAGACAGAAACAGACAGATTGATTAATTGATTGATTAATTGATTGATTGATTGATTGATTGATTGATTGATTGATTGATTGTAAAATCCCATCACCAACTTTCGGAAGAGAAGGGAGCCGGTATAGCCCAGTGGTAGAGCGCCTGACTCGTAATCTTGGTGATCCTGGGGTTGCGGGTTCGAACCTCCGCCCGGGCGTTTCGGTACAGGGGGATTTTTCCCTCGGGGTTAACATTGGTTCTGACTCCATTTCCCATACAGTCCTTCGAATGAGACTATAAACCGAGGTTCCGTGTGTGAACGCACGCATAACATCTTGCACACACGTAAAATCCCATCACCAACTTTCGGAAGAGAAGGCCAGTTTGGCCGTTGGTATGGATGACACGTTACACATAGCATGCACCCTGCGTGAGAAATGGAAAGAATGCAGGAAGTGAGGAAAATGAGTGATTGATATTGAACGATATTGACTGGATGACACGGGAAACGACTGAATGAAGCGCCAGCTGGCAGCTCTTCAGTCGGCACTACCCAGGTAGGCAGCCCGTTGTGTAAATGAGTGTGTGTGTGTGTGGACACATGTTAGTGCGGGTGTTTGAGTGTGTGTTGAGCGCAATGAGTTGATCCCAAGAATTGCGCTATATAAAATCTATGCATTATTATTATTATTAATACACAAGGATGAAGATTTTAGGCCAAAGCCTAGTCTTACAATCTGTTCTTGTCATGCATACCTTATTTCAACACATATCACTCATACCGACAATTCATCATGGCAACACTGTAATCTAATTCCCCCACTACTTAATTGTTCAGCTAATTCTACGATGACAGACTATTCATAAACGTGATAATGACATAGTGAGTAGTCAAACAGAAGGAAACAACAAGCAAACAAACAAACAAGCAAACAAAAGCACACAGAGAGAGGTCGGAGGAGGGGTGGTGGTGGAAGAATAGTAGTAGGGGGAGAGAGGAGGGATGGTAGACAGAGTGGGAGTGGGGATGAGCGATTTAATGGAGTAGGTTACATGTCAAAGTATGACTTAAAGAAGACTTTGCGAATGGACGTTAATGATTTTAATCGAATAATCAAACTATTGAGACATAACATTTTATGTCAATATTTCTTGAAAAGTTTTAACGTATTCGTATTTTGTAGACCCGGTGGAAGTGAGTTCCAGATATATGGTCCAGAGTAAGCTAAGCATGTTTTGTATTGATCAATGCGTGGTAGGGGAGAAGGATTTTCTTCGAGCAAAGAAGAGCTGTTCAGTCTTGTAAAAGGGGCATTGATATAACATAGCGTAGTATCTGTCTACAATGTAAACATAAATGATGCCTTGTTGAATTCCAATTGCCTACTCAGAGATAGTATGTTCAACGCATTTATTTTTCACCTGTTGTTAGATGTAGGGCTGGATGGAGTAGCTTTGCTGCACTACTATGGAGAAGAGAATTCAGCCTTTTTTGTGGACATCGTTACTCCCGTCCCACACTGTTGAAGCGTAAATGATTCGTGACATTATGTGTGCGTTGAAGAAAAGTTTAAGCACAGTACTGTTGACGTAGCGCATTAACTGGATATCAGAAAACGTTTTTTTTTTTTTTTTATAGATTACATTGCATGCATCATTGAGATGAGATTGCCATTTCAATTCTTTATCTATTGTTACCTCTAAAACACGATGTCCATCTACCTGTTCGATAGAAGTGCCATTCAACTGAAGTTTTAGGCAAAGTGGAGTCAATTGGTACTTTAGCCGGGTAGCTATAATCATAGATCTGGTTTGGGCTGGGTGTATGACCATTGAGTTAGAATTACACCAGTCTGACACGTCATGTGGACTTTTCTGAGAGATGTTGTTTCTATTGTCTGTAGATCACTACCATTTGTTTGGAGTGACGAGTCATCAGCAAATAAATCTGTCGTGACTTTTTCATCTGATATGGAGGATGGTAAATCATTGATGAAGATGCAGAGAGAGAGAGAGAGAGAGAGAGAGAGAGAGAGAGAGAGAGAGAATGAATGAATGAATGAATGAATGAATGAATGAATGAATGAATGAATGAATGATGAATGAATGAATGAATGAATGAAAGCCCGTTCACAAGACTGGGAGACGAAGGGGGTGGAGGACTGTACATACACCAAAAAAAATAGAAATAAACATCACCAATACAATACAGCAAAGTACATCGCGATTGGATTCCAGATCACGGAATCGATACACAAGTGAATACAATGAGAACACAAGTAACTGTCAATCGGATTTTCCAGATGTTTATCAGCAGTTAAAACAGTGCAATAGTTAAGAAGGATCGTCAGGATTTCGGTTTTCAACCCCTCTGCCGCATGTAGTGCTGCCCTTCACCTCTTCCTTCAATCCTGACAGGCGATCACTCATGTTCCTTGCCGTTTCTTCCAAACACGATTGTAATGTCTGCATGCAGTGTTTGTGCTTCAACAGTAGTGGCATCTGCACAATCACTTCCACTGTCTGTTTCACATGGATTTGCTACACGTGTTTCAATTTCTTGTTGCGTAGATTTAGTCACAGACAAATCATAATTGTAAACTGCACCAGAGTTAATAACATCTTCATCACCACACAGCTTGTCACTGTCAGTGTCAGATGGCAAGTGTAAGCTGGGAAGGACTGTCACTGAGTCACTGTCTGTGACGTACGGTGTCATATCGATGCGCTCTGTTCCATCGTGGGACAGCGAACTTGGTGCAGGCAGAGGGACAGAGGAAGCGGGTTGTTATGTATACTGACAAATGTCAGAACAGAAATTCATTGTTGTTGTCGCTTCTGTTGCCATTGTATATCAAACTAGGAGGGGTCGGTAAGAACAGACCGGACGGGGAAGATACAGCCTCACTTGCCTTATACTTCCGATGTTCCTCAGCCCTTCTCCTGTCCCTGTTGACCTGCGACGGACATTTTCTTCTGAACACCGCACTGTGAGCTGGGGGTCGCGTGGCAGAGGAATGAATGGACATTGTTGTCAACCGAAGGATCACAACAGTCTGATTATCCCTACCTTCGATTTTGTATGACAAGCCATATCACGCAGCGTGGCGTTCAGCACTCTTTCTGCGTTTGATGGAAGACCGTCAACTGACATTTTACACGCTTTCTTGCGATTACTATCAAAATTTTATCGGAGTTGTGAACATTTCGTCTAGTCGGCATCCAGACAAGGGAAGTCAGAATTGAATGAATGATTGAATATTCGTATAGGCCTCAGCCCCTATACACGTATAGATATAACACTTCATCATGCAATACAAAAGGCTACGGCTATGGCAGGCACATCATACAAAACTATGAAGTATACAAAAACAACAATAAATTTCGTGTAACATCAGGTTTAGTGCATGCCATGAGTAAACCTAGTTTAAATAAACAAGGTTCTCGATAATATTTAGGCTCCAAAAAATTTTCTCTAATTTCTTTCAAGCTTTGACAATGTCAACCTCAGGTGATGTCAGTGGAGGAAGGACTAGCGCACAGCCCAAACACACTCACAGCTTGCTTACAATCTCATTCATATATCATGCATTCGTCACATCAAACCACTAGTAAAGTCTATAACTTTACTACACATGATCATAGAACGAAACATCAATGCATATGGAATCAAACAAAATAAAACATTCTCTCTTTCCTGAACTTCACAAAATCATTTATCTAAAACATCATTAACTAACCCGGGTATAAATAGATTTCTACTTTACCTGGCCAGGTGATCTTAACTATTCACGAATCACTGTCTTTTTCTTTTCCCCTTTTTTTTTCTTTTCACTGTCACTTTCACAACACGACACAACTGCTGGCACTGGTATTGGTCTGCTGGCACTGGCGTTGGTCTGTGGTTCTGCTTGACGAAGTGACGCTGCCAGGTATGAGGTCGAACCCCCGGTTCAGATGGAACAGTGACTATCAACATCGATCTGTTCTCCTTTCTTTCTTCCTGCATTAACGCATTGCACTCTCTCTCTCTCTCTCTCTCTCTCCTAGTCTGCTCTATTAAATGGACATGGTTGCTTTCTTTTCCTTTTCTTTTCTTTCTTTTCCTCTTCATTAGTTAGCAACTCTCTCTCTCCACATCTCTCTTTAGTCCTTCCTCTGCGGACTATCTCTGGTGCTAATGCTTAAACTTCACTCCTCTCATCTCCCTGCCTTTCTCCTGCAGAGACTGCACCCCAGAACCTCTCCCTCTCTCTGTCTCTCTGTTCCTTCCTTTTCCTCCTCCTCTCTTCATCTCTCTGCTTTTTTCTCTCGTGCAGAGACTACACCCAGAACCTCCTCATCTCTCTCTCCCTGTTCTTCCTCCTCCTCTCTTCATCTCTCTGCCTTTTCTCTCGTGCAGAGACTTACACCCAGAACCTCCTCATCTCTCTCTCCCTGTTCGTTCTCATCTCCCTGCCTTCCTGTAGGCGAGAGCCTACTCCCCGAACTTCTTCCTCTCTCTCTCTCTCTGTTCGTTTTTTCCGTTCCCCCCTCTCTCTCACTCACGCATTCCTTTATGCCCTAACTCCGTGTCCAAGGGTGAGTACTATTGGTCAGTATTTTTACCGCCTCGTACCCGAAGTTATCTCCCTCTAATTCCATTGGATATTCAAATCATGACAGTCACGCCTACACGCCTTACTCTCTGTGGTGGTCAATTGGTCATTTAATTGATTAGCTTGATTTCCCCCCCACCACCTACTACCTTCTCCCTCTCCCTTTCCGGCGTCGTCGTAAATTGGCTAGATGAGTCTGGGTAGGGCGCGAGACGTCGGTTGACCAGACATCGAGACCTGTCGGTCAGCTACTCAGACTGTCTGCTGTCTCCTCGCTGTGCTTAATTGGCTGGATGAGACGCATGGAGCCGTCTTCGTGGCGCCCAGAATATTTGAGTTAGGGCTTATGTCCAACCAACTCGGCTGGCGACGGACCACGACTTTGCTTGTGTTTATTTTTGACCGTGACAATTTCCCCCTTGCAAAAGACTATGCACCGCATTGTCTCAAAACAACGGTACAAAAAAAAGACAACAACCGAATTTGCTGACACACAGCTACACGTGCAAAGTTTGAAAAATACTTTACAACAAACGGTTTATAAATTATAGGATATATCATTAGTGAATACCGCCCCAATGAGTTATCATTGATGTACGCTCTTGCATTATTTCGACTCATTTTATAACAACCTCTGTGCGCACTTATGCAATTCCCCCACCTGCGGATTTGCCATCTCCCCTTTTCACAATTCTTATGAAAAGCACAATATAATATGATCACGATCCATGACACTTCACTGAGGAATCTCCATCCTCACTTATTGCAAATAATGCATCACCACACAAGCGACTGTATGCTCTAAGCATAACTGCATTTACATGAACAAATCTCACACAAAAATATGAACCATAGCCAACTGGGAATGAACCCATATCCAATCAACATAACTGTAATCAACACATATTATCAACAAAGCACCCCGGATATGACTGACTTCCTCTGAGTTGCAGCTTGCTAGACTACACGACTTAAATAGTCAGCTCCGACATTCTGTCGACCTGGAATGTACTGCACTCGATACCTGTAGGGCTGCAATGCCATTGCCCAACGCAGCACTCTGCTGTTTTTCAACTGCGCCTCCTGCAGGAATTTGAGTGGTTGATGATCCGTCTCTATCACGAACTCTTTCCCATACAAGTATTTGTGGAACTTCTGCACGGCCCACACGACAGCTAAACACTCCTTCTCCACCGTTGCGTACCCTTCTTCACACTTTGTCAACTTCCTGCTAGCATATCTCACAGGGAACTCGACCCCTTCATGCTCCTGTAACAGTACTGCACCTATCCCACCACCTGATGCATCTGTCCGCAACAAAAATGGTTTGGACATATCTGGTAGCTTCAAGATGGGATGGGAACCTAGTCTTTCCAACACTGTCTGCAGTGCTTGCTCTGCAGCGTCTGACCACTCGACCACTGCTGGTTTCCCTGCCTTGACCAAATCGCTGAGAGGACTCGTGATTGCTGCGAAATTTGGAACAAACTCCCTATAGAACCCAATAAAACCTAGCAGACTCCTGACTTCTGTTTTGGTCTTTGGTCTCTCTGAATTCATCATCTTCTCCACCTTTCCCCTTTCTGGCTGCTTTGTGTCGCCTCCGACAACAAAACCTAGGAACTCCAACTGTCTAGCCCTTCATACAGTGACACATCCCTGTATGACTCTTCTGGAAACTTAGGCAACAAAATCTCCCCTTCTTCTGCTGGGTCTCTTTCACCTCATCAATGATTACTGCTGCGCCTATGTGCTGTGTCTCACGCTGAATATATTTGCGGATAAAATTCGCATGGAAAAGTTTTAGTTTCCTATTCACATCAATTCGGTAATCCCGACCGACCTTTTCAGTGATGGTGAATGGTCCTTTCCAATGCATCAGCAGCTTGTTGTGGCCCGTGGGAAGCAGTACCAGGACTTGATCTCCCGCCTTGAGGGATTGCTTCCTCACCTTTCTGTCATATTGCTTCTTCTGCCCGACCCTAGCCTTCTGCAAACTTTCCTTTGCAACCTTACATGCCTCATATCTGTGCCCACCTTTGGAACAGGGCGAGATTGGGCCAATCGGATCAACAGCCACCCTCCTGAATGGTGTGTCAATTAAAGGGGGATGTTTAAGAGGTGCCTTCCTCTTCACCCCTCTTGTGGCTGACCTTTGACATACGTCACATGACATGCAGAAACGCTTGATGTCTGCCATTGCTCCTGGCCAATGAAAGTCATCAAAGATTCGGTCAGCTGTTTTGCTGGTGCCGAGATGACCCGCCATGAGCGACTCGTGACCCACTGACATGACAGTGTCACGATAACCTGCTGGTACCTCTAACTGAGTGGTCACCTTACCTGTCTTCCCCTTGGTGAACACTCGGTACAACAGCCCGCCTTTCACAAGAAATTCTGTCTCACCTCCTCTAACCTCCTCTTTCTCTCCACCTCTTGCCAACTCCCAAGACTTCACGAGCGAAGGGTCTTGTTCCTGCGCTGCCCTAAACTCATCAGGCGACACATCTATGCCTGACTTCCTTGCCGGAACGACTAACGGTTTATCAACCTTTCCCTCCTTCTTGCTCCGTGTTTGAACTGCTGCCCCTGTAGCAGTCAACAACTCAGGATCCCTGGATCCCTTGCACCTGGAATATTTCCAATGATCAAATCGTGAAGGGGTTTCTCCATCACCAACGCAGACAACTCGCCTGAGAAGTAAGGGGTACGTACTTCTATCTTAGCAACTGGAAACTCCCTCACAGTGCCATCGATTAGAGTACAGGTCTGGATTTGCCCTGTCAAATCCCCTTTCTCGACCAGCGTTGTTCGTACTACCCCGCTTTGAACAACCAGTGTCTCGTAACACTTTCACCCTCTGCTGGCCAATCCACCCTTCTTCCACTGGTAACGAACCACTCAGCCTAGTGCCCTCCATCCCTGACACTGACTGCTGTCCAGTGCTAGCCATAGGCTGCACTCCACCCTCTTCAGACTGAATCCCTTTTGGTTCCACTGCAGGTCGTTTCCCTTGACGACCCTTATCCACCTCTTGCAAGGCTGCTGCCTTCTGGAACCTCATGCGACAATCCCTCGCCACATGTCCCTTCTTGTGACAAATGAAACACCTAATGTCCCTTTGCCCTTCCTTCTGCCCCACCACTGAGTTTGCAGACTTTGCAGAAAACTCCCTGGTCTCCTTGCACTCTTCTCACCTGTGCCTGGCACCTGTTTCTCCTGCACCTTAGTGCCCAAACGTGCCTCTCTATACACCTCTGCGAACTTTAACAACTCTCCTGCTGTCTCTGGCTGTCTCTCTTTCAAATGTATGGTTAACTCAGGGCCGCAACCTGACAAAATCTGTTCCTTCATAACTAGCTCTTTCAATTCAGCGAACTCCTTTTTCGTACCACTCAACTCTAACCACTTCTCAAAATAGTGATCTAAACGTGCACCAAACTGAGTGTACGTCTCACCTGCTTGTAATTTAGCTGAACGAAATTTCTTCCTGAATCCCTCCTCTGTGAGGTCAAATCCTTTCATCAACGATTCCTTCACAGCGCCGAAATCAGACTGTTGTTCTGCTGGTAACGCAGTGAAAATCTGCAATGCCTTACCCGTCAGTAACGCCGACAAAATGACTGCCCACTCTTCTGGAGGCCAACCCTGACTGGTTGCAAACGTTTCGAAACGACTGATGTATGCATCAATCGAATCGGTCCCTTCCGAGAATTTGGCAACTTGGGTCGGGGGCATAGCTGCGCACAGAGTCACTGGAAAGTGAACTACCATCATCGGTGGTCTCCCTTTGTATCCTCACTTTCTCTAACTCTAATTGAACCTTTAATCTTTCTGTTTCCTGCTTCATTCTTTCTGTCTCCTGCGCTTCCCTTAGTCTTTCTGTTTCCTGCGCTTCCCTTAGTCTTTCTGTTTCCTGCTTCATTCTTTCTGTTTCCTCCCTAGCCTGATTATCATTAGCCTGAATCCTTAATTTTTCTATTTCCTGCTCTTCTTTAGCCTTTTCCTGCTCTGCTATTTCCAATGCGACACGGCGTCTTTCCGCGCGTTCATCTCTTTCCATCTTTTGTTGGTTTTCCACGAATGCACGCAACTCATCTCCAGAGTAGCCTAAATCACGAGCGACGCTCACAAGTTGTTCAATAGGGGTGTTCTTTTCTTCCGCCATTATATCTCTTTCTTTTTTCTTTTTTTTTGAACAAGATTTTATTACTACGACAGCCAAACTGGTGGTTACCGACACGAGTGACGTACTAGCACAATCCTATGAATGATAATATTAGCTTGGGACAACGTAATTAGTTTTTATAAGACGCCCAGCGCCTGACCCAACTATGAGAGCGAATTATAGGCAATCTGTGCAAAATGAGTACTCTGGGGCTGAATGCCAAGCCTAGTATTAACTATCTTAGAAGCAATGCCAAGCCTAGTATTTAACTATCTTGGGAACATACAGTAAGACAACCCCTTGTCTTAGGATTACAACACTTGAATCCCACCCAGCTTCCTCTCTGAGAAGTTGAACAATTATAATAAATGGGCCAGAATATCCTGGCAGGCTCGCCAATAAATTGTCAACCTCAGGTGATGTCAGTGGAGGAAGGACTAGCGCACAAGCCCAAACACACTCACAGCTTGCTTACAATCTCATTCATATATCATGCATTCGTCACATCAAACCACTAGTAAAGTCTATAACTTTACTACACATGATCATAGAACGAAACATCAATGCATATGGAATCAAACAAATAAAACATTCTCTCTTTCCTGAACTTCACAAAATCATTTATCTAAAACATCATTAACTAACCCGGGTATAAATAGATTTCTACTTTACCTGGCCAGGTGATCTTAACTATTCACGAATCACTGTCTTTTTCTTTTCCCCTTTTTTTTTCTTTTCACTGTCACTTTCACAACACGACACAACTGCTGGCACTGGTATTGGTCTGCTGGCACTGGCGTTGGTCTGTGGTTCTGCTTGACGAAGTGACGCTGCCAGGTATGAGGTCGAACCCCCGGTTCAGATGGAACAGTGACTATCAACATCGATCTGTTCTCCTTTCTTTCTTCCTGCATTAACGCATTGCACTCTCTCTCTCTCTCTCCTAGTCTGCTCTATTAAATGGACATGGTTGCTTTTCTTTTCCTTTTCTTTTCTTTCTTTTCCTCTTCATTAGTTAGCAACTCTCTCTCTCCACATCTCTCTTTAGTCCTTCCTCTGCGGACTATCTCTGGTGCTAATGCTTAAACTTCACTCCTCTCATCTCCCTGCCTTTCTCCTGCAGAGACTGCACCCCAGAACCTCTCCCTCTCTCTGTCTCTCTGTTCCTTCCTTTTCCTCCTCCTCTCTTCATCTCTCTGCCTTTTTCTCTCGTGCAGAGACTACACCCAGAACCTCCTCATCTCTCTCTCCCTGTTCTTCCTCCTCCTCTCTTCATCTCTCTGCCTTTTCTCTCGTGCAGAGACTTACACCCAGAACCTCCTCATCTCTTTCTCCCTGTTCGTTCTCATCTCCCTGCCTTCCTGTAGGCGAGAGCCTACTCCCCGAACTTCTTCCTCTCTCTCTCTCTCTGTTCGTTTTTTCCGTTCCCCCTCTCTCTCACTCACGCATTCCTTTATGCC
>CM031612.1:13507013-13527013 GCA_018398815.1 Conus ventricosus | reverse complement strand
AATGCATACTGTTTTTACACATCAACTTCATTTGCCTACACCCAGTGCAGTACTTAAAGTTTATAATCATAGACATGTTCTCACTGTTTCATCTTTAAGTGAGGGGAAGCTCTGGATGAACTGAATTGAACTGAAGTCCAACTGGATATTATAACTTTGCTAATAACGGAGAGGATAATTGATCTCTCTCTTGTGGTTGGTGGCTGATCCTGCTGTGTAGACCTGTTGCTGTAGTGCTGGGCTGTGGTGTGTCTTTACAACCTGTCTTGTCCAGCGATATGTAGCGTAACCACGATTTATGTCGTAGCCACGGTGTATGGCATAACCATGGTCCCAGGAATTTCTGGGAGAATCAGAACTCAGACCGGGTTTTTCAGATCAGAGGGAGATAACCATGCCCTCTCTCTTGATTTACCTCTGGTGTCCGTCTTGTTACTTAGTTCTGATGTACAGCTGGTCTTGAAGAAAAGTGAATGTGCGACAAAAGTGAAAATAGTTGAGTTTTACGTCCTCATAGCAAAAGCTTTTAGGGACATGTTTTTCATTCACGGTAGTCTTGGTAATGTGCGACACTAGGTGTCTTCTCTTTGTATGCTAAACTTGGTGTTCTAGATCATTCCTTTGAGACTGGCTGTCACTCAAGGTGGTGAAGGGGAGGAGAATTGTCTGTGGATGGGACCAATCGCAAACGAGGGAAGCTACATTTTTGTGTCGGACGATAATTCATACACGCATCTGTAGGACAAATGCTAATTGACCACGCACTGGTCAACACAATGGCATCATCGACCAGCTGTGCATGTGGAGCGTGACGGTCCACAGTGTGCGGACGGTGGATATGGGGGGGGGGGGTGCATAGAGAAGGAGGGAGGTGAGCGAGAGAGAGGGAGAGGGTTCTCTGTAGTGTGCCGGCTATTAGTCTATCGCGGGCGAAGTAGATACGCGAGAGAGAGAGAGAGAGAGAGAGAGGGGGGAAGGGGAAGAGACGGGTGACGTCTTCACGACGTGATGTAAACTTTCCTTGTAACATATGTTGCTAAGATGGGCTGTCTGCTGGTTTCAAAGAGTGTTTCTGACCGACGATGGGGAGAGGGAGGGGGTGAGGGGGGTACGACTGGCAACATTGTTACCACGAGATGTAAATTTTTTGCTGTGTCACGCCGCCACATTAGGGAGTGAGGGGGGGGGGGGGGGGAGGATGGGGGAGGGTTGAGAGGGGAGAGTTGGCATAGATCAGAATAGATTTGAATTTGGTACTGTCGTGTGTGAGATAAATGGGGCAGAGAAAGGGGGAGAATGGCACCTATGTTTGTGCAATTTGTACAAGAGAGTGGCTGCTTGGGACCGATCAGGTGGACTTGTCAAGTGACTCGTCAGACTGTATCAAAAGCCTTTTTATATCGATGCCAACCAGGATACCTGGACGATTTTCAATATTGAGGTAGTTTACGACATTGCTCTCGGTTTTAGTAACAGGTGCTATGCTGCAACCATTTACAAAGCCAGGTTGATTTTCTGCTATGAATTTAGCTGAAACTGCATTATTTCTTGTTGAAAATATCTCTTGCCAAAAATGTATTGTCTCTGCTGGGTATCATAATCAGGCGCCTGATGTATTACCTGGTGTGTTGACATTTGTTGTTGTTGTTGTGTACCAGTGTGATGACACCTTTCTGTTGCTTGTCAAAAAAGTGTGCTTTCTCAAAGGAGTGAACAAATTCATTGATAAGCGTTGATTTAAACCTAGATCAGAAAAACCCGAAAATTCTGCTGTGAGGCCATCGCACCCAGGAAATGAACTGTTTTTCTTTTATTTGAAAAATACCAGCTGCGCTTCTCGTTGCTTTGTGTTTCATAGCCTTATGCTGTATCCCTAACCAGATATTGAAGTTTAAGCTTTCTCAATTGCTTCAAATTTTGTTGACATACAGCCCAACTGAACTGAAATGTAAGTAAATCGACGGCTACAGGCGGACAAGATAATTGATTCTGTGTTGTCAGACTGATTGGTCAGGTTGGTGCGTCTGCGCAGACACACAAAGATCTCGGGGGGTTGTTTGTTTGTTGTTGTTTTTCTGGAACTAAAACACTGACACAATAGTTCTTGAAAAAACTACGCATGTTCGAAATCTAAATGGGTCTAATGTCACGCAGAAGATAAGACAACTGACTTGATATGCTTTGAAGAATCATTGTTAGAAAGACAAGTGAATCAACCTCATAGCTCCAAATGACAACCTGGCACTTCCCCATCCTATCATTCGGTCAAGCTAATTTACAACAACAAGAGGTAAAAACATGAAGTATTTTTTAAACCCAAGCGCTGGGATATAAAAATCGCTATCTATTTTTTTCTTTTCCAGTCGAAAGCGGGCGAGGGGAAAGGAAGAGCGGGTGAAGGAGAAGTGGGTGAGCGAGGGGGCACAGGTTCCAGACCTTGCTGTCCACCCCTTACCTGTGTGAACTGTAGGCCACCGTGACGGCATCGGTGGTCATTTGGGCCTAGACATCTAAACGGTGGGGTGCCGTTACCCGTCCTTGTGGGTGTTCGCGTGTGCTTTCTCCGATGTGGGGAGGGGGAAGGATGAACAGAGCATCATCGGTCACATTATCCTGGCACCAGAATCGCCCCTGGGGACAGGTTAGATTCTGGCCAATCGCACCAAAAGCGTTGAGTTGTGTGACTGGAGATTCAAGTGTGAGATGACGAGCACTTTCTGCCGAAGCAGTAAGAACAGTGTGACTGAAAGAGCTCACAAAGCAAACAAACGAACAAACAAATGAACGAATGCCGATTACCAAAACAGCAAACAACAATACCCTACCGTTTGAGTACCCGTGACAATTTGGGTATCCAGACACTCAAATGGAGACGTACACCAAAGTGGGCAGTCTACATATTCCTCCTTCCTGTTCTCGTTAAATTTCGACCTAAATACTTTTTACCTCGGAGGAAGAAAAGAAAAAAATAAGTAATGAATCTCCACTCCGTTCAAAAATGTTTCGACTTAAAAGCCGATACCCAGTCTCACCCACCCAGACTCATGCTTCTCCTCCCTTTCCTTAAAAAAAAAAAAAAAAAAATGCCTGACCAACCCGTATTAACGAGAAGAAACTTTTCACAAACCAAGATCACATTTCACTTGCTATGTATCTTCTATGTAGTGACAAACAGTCTGCAAACAGTTCTGATCTACCACCAACCTGACCAGTCGGGACTGGTGAAGCCGGTCAGAAGATGTAGGTCAGTCAGGTGGAAAGAGAAGTCTACTCAGTGCATTGAAGGGGAAACCCTTGACTCGTTCGCAATCGTTCTTTAAAAAGAAATGTTGGCTAAGGCAGGAAAGGCATTTAATTTCTGTTGAGGACGGATTAGAATTTATTATGGCGTGTACCGTTCTCTTATCAGCCTTCTTTCGACACCAGACTTCGTTCATACAAAACGCAGCAGCGCCTGGGTTTCGTTCGCTCCAGCACTTATGGAAACAGCATGCGAAGGAATTATCTGACACATGTATCTAGAGTTCCATTTGTATCACTTAGCTCTTGCTTTTGGAAGTGAGATTAGGGAAGGGAATGGGGAAAGGAGGAAAGGTGGTAGAGGGGGGAAGGAATGGGGGTGGGGGTGGCGAATCTCGGTCGCCTGATTCATTTGACGCCCTGACGTTTGCAGAAAGTGAGGGATAGAGCGCACTGGCGTTGAAGTGGTTCCGTCTGCGGATATCTGCTGGAGATAGAAAGTATCTGTCTGTCTCTCTCTCTCTCTCTCTCTCTCTCTCTCTCTCTCTCTCTCTCTCTCTCTCTCTCTCTCTCTCTCTCTCTCTCTCTCTCAGTCTCCGTCTGTCTGTTGTCTTTTGTCTGGGTCTGTCTGTCCGCCACACGTACAGGAAAACAAACAGACATACACATAGACACGCAAAGGTCCATACCCAGACACACACACACACACACACACACACACACACACACACACACACACACACACACACACACATCCCATGAAAATGGTGGGGTCACTCTTGGTGGACATGAGTTCTAACCAGGTTACCTACCCTGCAGACGTCTCAATGTCTATTCGCAAGGGCGGAACTGAACTAAGGACATCTTGGAATTTTGAGTCGAAAACGCAGTCATAAGAGAGAGTTGGGCGTTCAGAAAAGAGATTTGAATAACAGCTTGGAGAAAGTTGTAGTCGACCATTGGAGAGGGTTCCTTGCCTTTGTACCCAGACTGTAAACACACATGATGCGGAGGGCCCACAGGCAGAGTCGAAGCCGTTCATGGTGTGTGAGAACCAGAGTTTGAAGAGAGAGAGAGAGAGAGAGAGAGAGAGAGAGAGGAGAGAGAGAGAGAGAGAGAGAGAGAGAGTACGTTATCATTATATGCATACGTGCGTACGCGCACTTTGTTCTTGTGTTTTTAAGAGCATGCACAACCATGTCAGCATTCATGCTGGTTTGTGTCACTCTCATCACTGCTGGGACATCCAGCCCCTTCCCTTAACAGGATAACAATTTTATTTGTGCAAAAGATGGAAAATAAATTTATTTTCGACAGCACAGCAGGACAATACACAAACACAGAAAGAAAAAAAGGGTAAACTTCCTGTGTAAGAATCAATAGTAAATCAATCCCATCAGTAAAACATCTTCATGCAGGCACAAACACTCTTCCCACACACACCCTCCCACCCACCCGCCCACACGCACACGCACACACACACACACACACACACACACACACACACACACACACACACACACATCACACTCGCATACAAACATGTGCGTACGCAGCTACAGTACACATCTACTCTCTTTAAAGCATGGAACCTAGAATTACGAAAAAAAAGAGCATCATCATTAAAAGCAAGCAGCATGCTCTAGCACCACCTCATCCTGAAACAACAGCAACAAATGCCAACGTATGTTCCTACCGAGGCAACGATATTTATGTTTAAGGAAACGAAAAAAAGGAATCAACAAACTTGACCGAAAACAACCTCCTTCAGAAAATATGCAGTAGCTCTGTAACAATTCTAAAGAGTCTTCTTATAGGGCTGACCAAAATTCAAATAATTTTTATTAAGTTCAGCCATTGCTTTTGTCTCCACGCACTATGGTCACGTGCTGTGATTGGTAGGGACAGCCGTTGGCCTTTTGCCTCTCGCTGTGTAAGCAAGTCACCAACGAGATTTCCGAATGGTCGACCCTTTTTGCATGACAATGTGTGTGTGAGTGTGTGTGTGTGTGTGTGTGTGTGTGTGTGTGTGTGTGTGTGTGTCTGTGTGTGTGTGTGTGTGTGTGTGTGTGTGTGTGTGTGTGTGTGTGTGTGTGTGTGTGTGTCTGTCTGTCTGTCTGTCTGTCTGTCTGCAGTAGCTCTGGACTAGTTCTAACGGGAATTTAAAACCCATTCGTCATGCAGATCTGTATCCACCTTTCTGTTATTGTAGCAGCTTGAAAAAGCAGTAGAAATGGGGTATCAAGGAAGATACGTCATTTTGTCTTCCTTCGATGTGATAGGCATCTTCTTATTGTAGGATGTAAACAGTAATAAATCACAAAACGGTCACGCGTGCACGCGCGCGCGCGTGTTTGTGTGTGTGTGTGTGTGTGTGTGTGTGTGTGTGTGTGTGTGTGTGTGTGTGTGTGTGTGTGTGCGTGTGCGTGCGTGCGTGCGTGCCTGCGTGCCTGCGAGCCTGCTTGCTAGCGTGCGAGCGTGCTCGTTCGTGCGTGCGTCCGTACGTCGGTGTGTGTGTCTGTGTGTCTGTGTGTATATGTGTGTGTGTGTGTGTGTGTGTGTGTGTGTGTGTGTGTGTGTGTGTGTGTGTGTGTGTGCGTGCGTGCGTGCGTGTGTGTGAGCGCATGTGTGTGTGCACGCGCGCGCGCGCATACAGAGAGAGTGAAAGAGAGACAAAGAGAGAGAGAGAGAGAGAGAGAGATTTAGATTTAGATTCAGATCTTTATTCTGTTAGGCCATAGTCCCTCAGAAGGGGGGTATAATTATAGCTATATTATTCTGATATTACGCAAACAAGAGCAAAACCACAAAGATCATAATGTTACAGTTTTCAAACCTGCAATCATTAATAACTATACTGCACACCGTTGTACACGCAATTTAAGCAGCACTATAAGCAGCACTAGTACATAGAAACAAAATTCAAGCATTCACTGATGAAAAAAGAAGAAAAATTCAAGCATTCACTGATGAAAAAGAAGAACCTCGGCTGTAATGAACTTCCGAATCTTTAATGCTTTGCACAAATATAGTGCAAACTGCTTTACAAGTTTTTCATTTCTTGACGTCATTAGCATAATCAGCTTAAACAAGCATGGTCGTCTTTAGAATTTCTCTGGATTAAACTCTTGCCTAACGTCACAAAGTTCCTGGCAAGAAAATACAAAATGGACTTCATTATCAGAAGCTTCGTGGTAAAGGAGATTATGATCACTGAATTCTCCATAACGATTAACATAACAGCATAATTCCATGATACCAAATTTAAATTTTGTTAAGATGTATCTTAAGTGTTTGACGAAGTTCATAGAAAAATAAACGCATTCTATGCACTACGTTTGACACACGATAGATATCATATCTGTCAATCTCCTGAACATCAAAATGCCAGATTTGCCATCTACAATCTATTAACCTCTGACGAAATTCACGGATGAAAGTATCTATGTCCCCAACACCCTGACTTTCCAATACAAAGCCAACTCCATATTCATACAACTTTAATCTTATCCGCGAAGCCCAATTTGTCTTGCCTCTAGCATCAAACTCAACTAAAATATTGTAAGCTCTATGTGACGGCATTCTTGTTAACTTTAACCAGTAACGAATAGAATTGACAACAGATGCTAAATATATATGATACTTGTTTGTCTCCCCATAGATAAATCATTAGGCGTATGCATAGATACTCCCAAAAACTTCTTCTGTGCATGTAAATGAATCTTCTCCACCTCAAAAGCAGCACTGCTGATACCCCAAAGTTCAGCACCATAATACACAATTGGCGGGATCTGAGAATCAAACAATGTTTTAAATAGTGTTAAAAAATTGTTATTTAATATTGTCAGTTTCTTCATGATACGTGATAAGGCGTATTTAGCTCTGCTCATAAGATCTTTACAAGCAAATGTAAAACTCAAGCGCATTGAAAAGAATATACCCAAATATTTGTAAACGTTTACTACCAGCACATTATTTCCATTATGTGTCCATCTTTCCCTAGCAGCAAGATCACTTCCATTTTTAAAGAATATTATGTTGCCTTTGTCATGTTTACTTTTAACTGAAGTGACGCAGAAGCTCTTGCTAGATTGTTCAATTGTGTTTGCGGACCAACAATAGTTTCGGATAACAAAACCACATCATCACCTAATAGGAGAATGAATATTTCTAAGACATCATTTACAAACCGTACACCGTGTCTTCCGGAATTAATAACTTCCAGCGTCAATACATTAGTAAATAATGAGAACAAAATAGGGCTACAAACATCCCCTTGTTTTACTCCTGATGTACAGCATACATAATCTGTAAGAGATCCTCCGCATCACACTCTTGCTTTTACAGAGTCATACATGCTAATACTACACTTATACTATTAACCACGAACACCATTCTTAAGCAAAATAGGCCAAAGGATACATCTATTTACAGAATCGAAAGCTTTCTCAAAATCTATAAAGGCTACATATAATTTACGATTCAGACCAAACTGCTTTTCAACAAACGACATTAAAGTGAGCATAATATTATGATCAATTGTTGAATAATTCTGTTTAAATCCTGCTTGAAATTCACCAGTGATGTTATTTTCCTCGACCCATTACTGAAGTCTTCTATTAATGACAGTGTTATATAATTTACTGCATGTATTGTTCAAAGATATTCCTCGATAGTTGTTTGGGTTATTAGCATCACCTTTTTTATGCAATGGAAGGATAATTGAATCTGACCAAATTCAGTTTTCAACGGAGAGAGAGAGAGAGAAAGAGAGAGAGACAGAGAGAGAGAGAGAGAGAGAGAGAGAGAGAGAGAGAACTCTTACCGATACTTATTTTACCCTTTGGGGATGAAAGACAATACAAAAATGCATTGGATCCGGTAAAGGAAGACTTCTAGATTTTACAGAAAATAGATAAGTTTGTGTGTTCCACTGAATAAGTAAGGTTCCAAAGGAAAGCAGAAACAGTCACGATCCTTCCACCAAAACGTACGCTTTTCGAATGTATGTATGTTATAGTATAGATTGATCCCTCCGGGGGTTGCAACCTTGTCGTGGTCGGAGGGCTTGCTCAGTCCAGTGATCCCGTAGGCTTTGCTGACGAGGGCATCAATACTCGACTAGATGGTTAGTTCTTGTTAAGCTTCTAGGCCTGTATAGCCAAGTTGCTGACTGGCCTAAACTCAACGTGGTAGGAATCGATGCCCCTGGTGGGGTCTCCCATGTCAGAAAGATTAAGAGTGAGGGCCCTGACAAAATAGTAACCCACCTTTTTCCTTTTCTTATCTTCTGCCTTTCTTACTTGGCTCTTTTCTATCCTCGTCTCCACCCATCAACTCTTCTTTCCCACACACTTCCTTTCTCTGTGTTCTTCTTGAGACCTGCCGTGCATGCCGTGCAGTGCGTCCTCTGAAGGGGGGAGAATAGGATCCTGGAAGTTAAGACCGCTGATGTGACTGCAGTGCATCAAGTCATTACACCTCTTTGGCCTGGACTTCCTCTAGACAAGTGGTAGATTGTGACCCACTCAAGCGGCTGGTCGCGCGCATGCCCTAGCTGAGGCTAGAAGGCGGCAGCTTGGGTCAAACGGGTTTGGGAGCTTCCGTGGCAGGGAGGATCTCAGGTCTGTGTATACCTCTATCGAAATCCTGGTGCCTTGACATACTAAATATCCGTATAAAATGGACATCCCCCTTGTTTGGGACTCGATGGCGACTGGAAATCGAGGAAGATCAATTTAAATTAACACAACATGGCTCCAAACCATAAACGACACAAGCAAGATTCAGATACAGACTTGGATTCAGACTCAGAATGTAAAATAAGGAAAATTTCAGGCTGCTGTCCCAGCTGGCTGGTTGTTGAAGGAGTAGATGAGAAGAGACCTCTGTCAGGCTTGAGTCCTTTTGCAATTGCAAAGGGAATCAATGGGCTCAGTGGAAAACCGAAGAGTGTGAAGAAACTGAGGAATGGATCGCTTCTAGTCGAGTGCTCTTCCAGGAAAGCTTCACTCAGAAATGTTGCTGAAATCTGCTACTTAGGTTGATCGTCCAATCAGGGTGTTCCACACAAGACTCTCAACTCATGCAAGGGTGAGATGCAGAGATCTAAGAGGAGTGTCGGAGACAGAGATCAAGGCGGAACTTGCATCGCAGGAGTGACCAACGTTTATCGAGTTCTTGTGTCCATGACAGAGTCCCAACTGGCACCCTCTTTTTGACCTTTTGCTCGACAACACTTCCTCAGTCAATCAAGGTGGGCTACCTGAGAGTTCCAGTATCTTTGTACATCCCTTCCCCTCTGCGCTGCTTCAAGTGCCAGAGATTTGGACATGTGAGGGATCGGTGTACAAAAGAAGAGGTGTTTCGTACCTGCTGCCAGTCAGTCCATGAGGGTGTGTGTCCACCACTCTGTGCCAACTGTGGAGGCAACCACCCATCATCATCTAAGACCTACCCAAACTGGATGAAAGAGAAAGGATTCAGAGGGTCAAGACAGAACAAAGAATCCCGTTCTTTGAGGCGAAAAAGATTGTCATGAACAGTCAACTAACTGGCAGACTTTCGTTTGCAGCTGCAGTAAAGAAGCCATCAATGGTTAGCATAGGCGTGCAGACACGGTCGAGTCATCACTTGCAGAGAGACAGTTGGGAACAAAGTCGGTGGCCTCAGGCAGAAACGCTGTGTGTGAGGAACCCCAGGTTCCTCGGTAGTCTTCACCAGTAGATGCAGCTTTGTCTTCAAAACCCACTCCTGCCTCCCAGGCCTTCAGGGGCAAAAGACCTACAGGCCCTACAGGGCGTCAAAAAGTTGAGATTATTGAGGTTCCACACAAGGCTACCCCGTCAAAACCCTCCAAAGGGCATCCTACAGCTGCCAGCGAGGGAGCTGGTGGTTTCGGAGGAAAAACAAAATCACAATTAAAAAAGAGAGGGACTAATATTTGGTCGGATCGAGAGAAAAAAGCAGAAAAACCCCAACAGATCTGCAGTTCTCGCCAATCTTGAAGATGTTAACATGGAGTGAAATCAGTACGCTCACTTAGAATGAGATGATGAAGAGACACAGAGATACTGAACTATTTACCATCACCTTATCAGCTTTATGATGGACACAACCATATTCAGTTGGAACATCCGAGGTCTGCATTCCAATTTTAAGGAGCTTAAACGTCTTCGCCAAGATTTAAAGCCGGCTGTAGCAGCTCTTCAGGAAACACTGATTCACAAGGAAAAGTCCTTTTCTCTTTCAGGGTTTAATGTACTTTCAAAACCAGCCCAACATACAGCACTGGGGTCTCGTTACTCATCCACAAATCTTTGTTATTCAGCCCTGTCAACCTTAAATCTTTTCTACAAGCTTTAGCTGCCAGACTCTCTTTACATACAACAGTGACAGTTTGTTCCCTGTATATACCTCCATCATTATCTGTCAGTCAACTAGAGCTGGTTAGCCTGATTGAAGAACTTTCAAGACCTTTCTAGCTTCTAGGGGACTTGAACGGCCTCTCTCCTCTCCCCGAGGTCTTCTTCTGGGGGATGTCTTCTCTGAGCTTGACATGTGTTGTCTAAATGATGGCTCTCCAGCATAATCTGTGTGTGTGTGTGTGTGTGTGTGTGTGTGTGTGTGTGTGTGTGTGTGTGTGTGTGTGTGTGTGTGTGAAAGAGAGAGGGGGGAGGGAGAGTGACGCATGCGCGCGCGCTCGTGTGTGTATGTGTGTGTGTGCGTGCGCGCGGGCTCAAACATTTAAGTGAAGCGAGCATTTGGAAGTTAAGTTACACGTGAAACCATGAAACACTGTAGTAGCGCTGACTTCGGTGTGAAAGACTACGACTCTCATGCAACAGTGCCTGAAGTCGCATACGCGCACGCACCGTACGATGGTTCCCTCATGCAGCTAGTTAAGAGTTTTCATATCTATAATATATATTCTTAATTTCATGTTCCCAGATTCTCCATCTTCAACCTCCCCCCCCCCCCTCCCCCCTTAAGTCTAAATCTTTGCCAAGTCATTACTATGAAGACAGTTGAGTTGTTGGCCTGCGCTTGTTTACCCCCCACTATTAGATTGTTCGTCTTTGTATTTGTCTGACTTTATTCAAGTTTAAAAGGCTGTGCCAGTCTTGAATAAAAGTTACTCTGTGTTAGGTTTTCTTATAAGAGCAAAAGTGACCATACTTGTTTACTGTTCATTGTTTACTGTTCCCTGCCTTATTTCATTTTCAATTTCGTTTCGATTAAATCGAGGTTATTTGTATTTGTTTCTGTCTGTCATTGTGTTTGTCTTTTGATCTCCTTTGCATCCTCAAGCGTAGGCTCAAAGATTGTCCCCTACATTTTATACTGTTTGCATAATGTCTTCAGTTTTTCAGCAACTTTTTTCCTCCCCACACTTTCGTTTTGTTTCATTTACTACCCTTCGCTGGCTGCTTTGGGGGTGCTGTTGGATTCTTTTTTGAACCCTTGGTGGTGAGAACACCACGGTATTATGGACTTTGATGCGTCTCTGTTTGACGCCAGGAGTACAGACATAACCAGCCATGTCTCTCTGATGAGTTCCGATCCAGCGGACGAAAGGCCTCAGAGCAGGCAATACAAATAGATCTGTTTCCGAAAGGAGTTACGATGGTTCCCTCATACAGCTAGCGAAGAGTTTTCATATCTATAATATATTTTCTTAATTTCATGTTCCCAGTTTTTTCCATCTTCAACCTCTCCTCCCTTAAGTCTTAATCTTTGCCAAGTTATTACTATGAAGACAGTTGAGTTGTTGGCCTGCGCTTGTTTTTCCCCCCACTATTAGATTGTTCGTCTTTGTATTTGTCTGACTTTAGTAAGGCTGTGCCAGTCTTGAATAAAAGTTACTCTGTTTTAGGTTTTCTTATGGGAGCAAAAATGACCCTACTTTTTTACTGTAGGTTGAAGTTGTACTCCAAGAGGAAGGTTTACACCCACTTGAAACTTTAGCTGTGGCTAGCAGGATTAGAAGAGTACTTTCCACCCCTTCCCGCCCATCTTGTCATCCCAACCCCACTCTGCCTCCGCGTTTGAGTGCAGATGTTGAATAGCTCATTTGAGTTTGTTATGAATAGTATTTTTTTCACTGTTTGTTTCTTTCTGTCATCTGTTATTAACAGAAGAAACCTATTTAAATTATCAGTTGAGCTATTCTTCAATATAATTATCTCCGCTCTTATTTGTGTTTATAGTTACAAAGCTAAAAGTATTTCATTCCTTACTTTTCACAATTTGAATACTCGCTGGAGAAGGCTGGGTGCAGAGAATGGTGCTGACCCGATCCACCAGCTCCAAAGGCACCAGCAGACAATCCTCTTCAGACTGAGGACCGGCCACTGCAGACTGCTGAGCCACCTTAACCGCCTGAAGATCACCTACACTGACCAGTGTCCATGCGGCACTGGACCCCAGACCCCTGAACATGTCCTACTGCGCTGTCCTAGTCACGCAGCTCTACGACACAAAACCTGGCCGGGGGGAGCAGAGTTACAGGCGCAGCTTTGGGGAGCCCGTTCTGACCTGGAGAAGACCGCGGGCTTCATCATGGCGGCCGGGTTACAAGTCTGACGCATCCAGCTTCAATCGAACGCAGAAGAAGAAGAAGAAGAATACTCGCGCATCCCAGTCGTCCCACTGCCACATCCGCCCCGCCCCCCCCCCCCCCCCCCTCCCACCTTTCATCCCCCCCCCCCCCCCCTCCTGTTTCAACTTGCGGCAAGATTTCCTCTTCTATCCTCCATTTCGGATGAGAAGCTTTCTGTCAAAAATCAAATCCAGGCTGATCGCAAAAGATGCTGAAGATTCAAAGGGATTGTAATGCCGTTGTATTTCAGTAAATGGAATTTATTTTCCATCGTCGGAAGGTCCTGTTGAAGAGGAGAGGGACTAAAGACCTGTCTACCGCATTCTTACCTACATACCCCCCCACCTGCCTCCTCTCTTCGCCCTTCCCCCTATTCCTCTCCTTCACCGTGGCTGTCAGCCGATTTAAAACAAACTGGGTTACAGTCAGGCTGGCGGAATTTTATTCTCCACTCTCGTACCTTCTCATACCAAACCAAAAGGGGACGAAAAAAAGAGCGTTCTTCTTCTTCCAATAATAGAGCCGGGCCGTTTTGGCGTAGGGGCTCTGCGTTGTAGCGTTGTCGCTTTGCGGTGTCCCAGGCTTGGTTGGTTTAAAACGAACTGATTTTTAAAACTATGTACATGGGTTGATGGGAGGGTTCAGAGGGAGACTAGGAATGGCTGCAGGTAGTGGGGACTGCAGCTCAGGCGGCTTCTGAACGCCTCCAGTGTGGGTGCTGACGTGGTGGTGGTTGGTAGCTGGTTCCATTCCCTGATGGTGCGGGGAAAAAAGGAGTGGTACTGTACTGGATGGGTAACCCGCTCCCGGTGGATTTTCTGTGCGCTTCTAGTCCTTTTGCCTGAAGGGCGGTAGAATGTGGTGGGGTTGAGGTCTACCAGCCCATTGTGAATACGGTAGAGCATCATTAGTCTGTTGTGGTGCCGGCGCTCTTCAAGGCTGTCCCACTTGAGGTGTTCAAGCAGTCGTGTCGGCAGCAGCGCCTGGTGTCCTGTCGTGGAAGTTGTTGCAAGCGTATCTCGCTGCTCTCCTCTGGACCTTCTCCAGGAGTTGGGTGTCTTGCTGTAGGTGTGGATCCCATATGGTGGAGCTGTATTCCAGTGTAGGTCTGACCATGGTGGTGTACGTGGCAGCTTTGATCTCTTGGGTGCAATCCCTGAAGTTTCATGTGGCTATATGTCAATCGTGAAGATGTGAGTAGCATGTTATGCGCATATATGTAGGCATGCAAACAGAAAAATAAATTGAAAAGAGGGCATCCTGCTCGAGACAGGGGACAAAGGATCGGGGCTGATGCCACACAGACCAGAGTACAATCTCTGTCATAAGGACATGTCAGTTTCTTTAGAGGGTGAAATTAGTTATCCACAAACATGACAGCCATCAACCCCTTGTTCTCCGCACTCCTCCCCTCACCTACTCTTGTCATAGATCTACAGTCTGTTTTAAGGTAAAACTTACAAGATTTTTTTTCTACCCCCATCATATTTAATTACAAATGTTTAATCGGTAATGGTGAAATATCAGTAATTGTTTAGTGGCGTCGAAAGATACTTTGCATTGGAGAGGGAAGAGGGCACAGCCTGAATGACGTCTTAGCGTCCTCCAAAATTTTATAAGGGCGGAGGGGGGTAGTGAAAGGCTGGTGATATTCATCACAGGAAGGGGGGAGGGGGCTTATATTCTTCTTTTTTTCAAAGCAGGGTGGATAGGGAGTCCACAATTCTTGTAAAAGCGAGAGGGTTGGGAGAGGGGAAGGAGGGAGGGGGGCTCAGGGCCCCACCCCTGCTTTTTCAGGATGTTGGAAGAAGAGAGAACAGCCTGTTTAAAAAGCAAGGGTGGGGTGGGTGGGGACACCGTAACCGATGACGCCCTTTTTTTTTTTTTTTTTGCTTTAAATATGGAGGGAGGGTAGAGCAAGAAATATTATTGTGTATTTTCATCAAGATGGAGGGGGGGGGGGAGGGCCCAACCACCCCCTGTCCTCTCCTCCCCCGGTTCCGAGGCCACTGTTGTTAGGTTGTATTAACTTCATTATATTCATACGGGAAATCAGAATCCAGTCACTCATTACACGTTTTGAAATGACCTCCCCTCAGTCGCTACGGGTTGTCTCCGACGGTGGGAGGGACCATTGCATTCCACTGGTCAGCTGCAGCACGCCTCAAGCTGGGCAGCCCCCAGCCAATAAGTTGCTGACCCGCCAGTCTGCCTGCTTCAATGGGTGCATGGAGCTCAGGGGAAAGACCGAAGAGCAGACTGTAAACCCTGAACCAGGCAATTAACAAAAATTCAAACTACCAGCCTTGCGGCTGGCAACCTGGAACATCAGAACGATGTGTTCTGGCCTTTCTGACGACCCCAGCAAGTTGAAGACACCAGGAAAACAGCCTCATTGACCGCGAGCTGAAGAGGTTCAATATCGACATCGCCGTGCTACTAGAGACAAGACTCCCCATCCAACGGCAGCTTCAGGGAGAAGGACTACACGTTCTTTTGGTAAGGACTGGACCCAGAGGAGCACCCACTGTACAGCGTTGGATTTGCAGTTCGAACTCTGTCCTATCCTCAGTTGAACCACCTTTCAAGGGGACAGCGCGAATCCTTTTTCTGGACCAACAAACATCCTTAGTGTCTACGCCCCCACACTCTGCTCTACAGAGCTGGAAGCCAAGATCAAAAAGGTACCTGCAAAAGAACACCTGTTCTTGCTCGGGAACTTCAACGCCCGCATTGGTGCAGACCACAGCTCTTAGCCCCGCTGCATCGGCCGCTTTGGCATTGACAAGCTCAACGAGAATGGACCGAGGCTACTTAAGCTTTGCTGCTACCACGACCTCTGTACCGCGAACACCTCCTTCTCCACTTGCCCACACCTCAGAGTCTCGGAGGCACCCCAGATCCCGTCACTGGCATCAGCTGGACTTCGTGATCACCCGAAGACCCTTGTTCAACCATGTGCTCGTCACCCGCAGCTACCACAGTACTGACTGCGACACTGACCACTCTCTGGTCGGCAACAAGGTATGTCTTCGGCCCGAGCGAATCCACCGCTCCTTCGTCTGCGTTATCCTCAACAGGCTGCAGCTACTCGCCGAACGAGTGTACCCAGAGCTGCGAGGTCGACGATCGAAATGATATTCTCCCTGAGGCAGCTACAAGACAAGTGCCACGAGCAGAGAAGACCCTTGTTCATCGTCTTATTCGACCAAAGGTGTTTCACTTGGTCAGTAGGTCACGCCTCTTCACCCTATTACACCGGACTGGATGTCCCCCCAAGCTCCTGAAGATGATCATGTCCTCCCCTGACAACACGAATGGCACCATCCAGTACCATGGTTCATCTTCGGAACCCTTTCCAATCAAGAGCAATGTCAAACAAGGGTGCCTGCTCACTCCGACACTCTTCTTCTCCCTGCTGCTGCGCCACGCCTTCCGACAGTCTGCTGAAGATGGCATCTTCCTTCACTCTAGGAGTGACGGAAGCCTCTTCAACCTGGCATGCCTCCGAGCAAAGACAAAGGTGCGGAAAGCCCTCATCAGGAAGATGCTCTTCGCAGACAACGCCGCCTTCACTGCCCACATTGAGGAAGTGCTACAATGGCGCATCACTTGTTTCGTTCATGCCTGCACTAAGTTCGGCTCACTATCAGCCTGAAGAAAACAAATGTAATGGGAAAAATGTCAGCAGCACTCCCCGCCTCTTCATCTATGATCACACCCTCGAAGTGGTCGACGACTTAACTTATCTGGGCTCCACCATCTCCGGCAACCTCTCTATGGACGTCGAGCTGAACGTGCGGATCGGCAAGGCAACAACAGCGACGGCCTGTCTAGCGATGAGAGTCTGGGACAACACCATGCTAGCGTCAAACACTAAGATAAAAGTGTACCAAGCCTGCGTGCTGAGCAGTCCTCTCTACGGAAGCGAAGCTTGGACCCTGTACTCTCGACAAGAACGCAGACTGAACTTCTTCCATCTGCGCTGCCTCAGAAGACTCCTGGGCATCACTTGCCAGGACTGCATCACCAACAAGGCCCAGGCAGGGATACCTCGCATGTTCGTCATGCTGACACAGAGACGCCTGCGCTGGCTTGGGTACGTCTGCCGCATGGACGATGGTCGCATCCCAAAGACATGTTGTACGGTGAGCTGGCTACGCTAAAAGGATGTATGCAAGCGCGATCTGAGAGCAGGCAGCCCCAACCCAGCAGACTTGGAGACAGCAGCTTCAGACCTGGTCAGCTGGCGGTCCACCATCAAGGCCGGCATCAAACAAGCAGAGCAGAGAAGAGAGGCCCGTTGGGAAGAACGGAGGCAGTTCAGACGGCAAAGAATTGCGTCAGCACCAACAGACACTCATGACCGAGACTTCACCTGCAGCAGCTGCAACAGAGTCTGCCACTCAAGGATCGGGCTCTTCAGCCACAGCAGGCGTTCCAACTCCACAACTCACTGATCCACAGTGCAACGTCATTGTCTCTCGAGACAGGCGGATACTATCATAATCATATTGGAATTCAGAGTCCAGTCACTCATTAAACATTTTGAAATGACGGTTGGTTTATGATAACCTAGTTAATTTACTCAATATGCTCATTTGGACTTAATTTGTGGGAAGCCCAGGTCTGCAGATTTCATTTGATTGTCCTGATTGCGATGCACATTTTCGAACCATAATTTTGACAGTACTAGTTACAAATAGTAATCATTGCTTTGAGTTTGACAAATCAGCTAAAGCTAATTGCACTCTGAACACGTCCTAGTCCGAGTTCTTTTGCTGACGGGCAGAGGGAGTGGAGAAGTCAGGAGAGGGGTTAGAAAGGTAATTCTTCCATTTTCAATCCCTTCCCTCTGCCTCCCACCTCTCCGATTGCTACCTCTCTTTCCGCCCATGGTCGTTCTCTAGCCTACTCCCATCCCTTGTCTATGCACTGCCGAGTTTATGAACCCAGTCTCTCATGACCAATTGACCAAATGGCTCAAGTTGGTAAAATTCACCCCACCCCCCTTCCCTCCCTCAAAGTTCCCTTTCTCTTGTATGAATTTTCATCAATACGAGTATATCTGCTGTCCATTGTAGGACGGACTGGTAACAGAAACAAATGTATTCGTGAAAGGACCAATATATGCTGCTCTGTGCATGTTAAGACCTAGATCGGCATTGTGAAGTTTTTTCTTTGTGTTTAGAGGCAGCATCTTCATTAGCATGTTTCTGGTGTCTTGGAAGACTGGTGGCCTTAGATTTTTGCTGGCCATACGTGGAAACTGCTTGTTGCTTTTCTTTTGATAACCAGACTTCAAACAGTTGCTTTCATTTTGATGTCACTGCCAATGTGCAATAATAGAAATCTGACGATTAGACGGGCACCTGAGATTAGTCGATCAAAAGGAAATTTAGAGCATTGTTATCCTGATTGTATGCTGAGAATGTCCCGTCGCCACCATTACATACGCCAACGACAAGAAGGATAAACACTTCACTAACTATCCACTTACGACCAATTTCAAAACTTCAGCTAAAAATAGCCTTATTCAGAAAACTAAAAAATCTTAAAGCTACGATTTAATCATGTATGAACGTGCACATGTTTAGAAATGCACTCTTTAGAGAGAAGTATGTGTAAAAATCGTAAACAGAGGAAGAGAGGCACATGTAAGACATGAATTCACTAAGCATTTAGGTCTTGACAAACGGCTGAACAATAACGGCGGTCAGAGACAAGTGAAAACAAAATGAAACAGAAAAAGTGAAAATTGCAAGAGGCAAATAACATTAAACCAACTCAGAAAAAAGGACACGAACATAAATTATGCCTCAGATATCCTACTATCACTTGATTAAAATTTTATTCACTTTGGCATCTCAACTCATTCACATGTGCATCTCTTCTTTTTGCACTCCCAGTTCTTGTGTGTGTGTGTGTGTGTGTGTGTGTGTGTGTGTGTGTGTGTGTGTGTGTGTGTGTGTGTGTGTGTGTGTGTGTGTGTCTGTCTGTCTGTCTGTCTGTCTGTCCGTCCGTCCTTCCGTGGTCAAAATGTGTTCCACTCGCTCCAGACAAAACTACTGGGCCGATCTTTGTGAAAATTTGTAGGTATGTTCATTATTTTACCGTTATGGCCATAACGGCCATTAACGGTTTTCGTTCTTTATAAAATATCTTAGAAAGTACTTGGCCGATCTCGCTGAAAATTTGTGGGCATGTTCATTATGGGTCACGAATGATGCCCGATGTGTTATTTTACCGTTATGGCCGTTAGTAACGGCCCATAACGGTTTTCCTTCTTTATGGAATATCTCAGGAAGTACTTGGTCGATCTCTCTGAAAATTTGTAGGTGTGTTCATTATGGGTCATGGATCATGCCCGATGTTTTGTGTTACCGTTATAGCCGTTACTAACGGCCATAACGGTCCATAACGGTTTTCATTCTTTGTGGAATATCTCAGAAAGTACTTGGCCGATCTCTCTGAAGATCTGTAGGCATGTTCATTATGGGTCACAAATGATGCGCGATGTGTGTTTTTCTTTTTACCGTTATAGCCGTTACTAACGGCCGTTACTAACGGCTATAACATCCCACAACGGTTTTTCTTCTTTATGGAATATCTCAGAAAGTACTTGGCCGATCTTCCTGAAAATTATGTTCATAATGCGTCACGGATAATGCCCGATGTTTTATTTTACCGTTATAGCCGTTATTAACGGTTATAACGGCCCATAACAGTTTTTTTTTAATAGAAAATCTCAGAAAGTACGTGGCCGATCTCTCTGAAAATTTGTAGGTATGTTTATTATGCGTCACGGATGATGCCAGATGTGTTATTTAACCGTTATAGCCGTTACTAATGGCTATAACGGCCCATACCGTTTTTCTTTATGGAATATCTTAGAAAGTACTTGGCCGATCTTTCTGAAAATTTGAAGGTATATTCATTATAGGTCACGGATCATGCCCAATGTTGATTTTACCGTCATAGCCGTTACTAACGGCTATAACGGCCCAGAACTGTTTTTCTTTCTTATGGAATATCTCAGAAAGTACTTGGCCGATCTTTCTGAAAATTTGTAGGTGTGTTCATTATGGGCCAAGGATCATGCCCGATGTTTTATGTTGCCGTTATAGCCGTTACTAACGGCTATAACAGCCCATAACGC
>CM031612.1:13474513-13502013 GCA_018398815.1 Conus ventricosus | reverse complement strand
ATTCTTCACTAGCAGCATTGTAAGCCATCTTGAAGAATCAAGGGTCCGAGGCCTTTCGTTCGATAATTCAGACTCGTCAGGGAAACTGATTCTGTCTGTGCTCCTGTTACCGCACAAAATGTCACCATTGCACAAAATGTCACCATTGTGACATTTTGTGCCAGTTGTGACATTTTGTGCAGTGAAGGACTGCACAAAATGTCACAACTCGCAGTTGTGACAATTTGTGCAACTATACCCCATTTTCGAATTCACTCTTGCACAAAATGTCACAACCTCTGTCAGTCTTGTTAGTCCGCCGTTTTCAAGAAAGCGAGCAGACTATTAAGTGCGTTCGTTCGTGTCCGTTTTTGTTATTTTTGTTTTTGTCACAGCCCCACCTCTCTCTCTCTCTCTCTCTCCTCTCTCTCTCTCTCTCTCTCTCTCTCTCTCTCTCTCTCTCTCTCTCTCTCTCTCTCTCTCGCTCTGTCTCTCTCTCTCTCTCTCTCGCTCTGTCTCTCTCTCTCTCCTCTCTCTCTCTCTCCTCTCTCTCTCTCTCTCTCTCTCTCTCTCTCTCTCCAACTATTGACTCTTTGTATCTTACATGCTTCAATATAATAACTGGCTCATCACCTTCCTATCTGTCTAAACTTGTAAGTCTCTGCATTCCTTCTTGCACTCTTCGCTCATCTTCTGACTCCCGTCTGCTTCGCAAAGGGTGCCACAAACGTCAAACTCGTGGATATCGTCCTTTCTTTGTCTATGCCCCTCAGCTTTGAAACTCTCTTTCCCTGCACATAAGACATTCTAACTCTCTAGCTGCCTTCAAATCAAATCTCAAAACATTTCTCTTCCAGAAGCAGGTTAGAATACTTTCGTCCATACTATGTTTGGACATGATGTAGTATATGACTATTATTACTATTCTCTGTCTGTTTACGTGCGTATGAGTATTTGTATGCGTGCAAATTGAGTGCATGTAGGTGTGTATCACTGAAGTGTACCGAAGGATTGCATGTTTCACGTTACGACCACCCCATGGTCATATGGAACCTATCCATGAAATATCTGCAATTTTGTCCACAAGCAACAGAGAGATGCTGTGTACAAAGACACAGACAGACAGACAAACCGAAAAAAATGTATGCACACCTTACAAACCAAAAGTAAAAACAAACAAAAAAGAGGTAGAGGGAAAGACACCGAGAGACAACATAGACAAATAATGACATAATAAATCGAGAGAGAGAGAGAGAGAGAGAGAGAGAGAGAGAGAGAGAGAGAGAGAGAGAGAGAGAGTGTGTGTGTGTGTGTGTCTGTGAAGAAGATGAAAAAAAAAGATAGAGGAAGAGAAGAAGAAGAAGAAGAAGAAGAAGAAGAAGAAGAAGGACCTGCTCCCCTGCCAGAAGAATAAAGAAAATCCCGTGCTCTTTAAATGGAGAAACAGCAAAATGTATCTAAAACTTGTATAAGAAAAAATAGACAATTATAAACACATGTGAAAATTACATGCATAGTATGCATAGTACGAATGTATGTGAGAACAATTGCTCAAGACTAACAAATGTGCAAAAGGGATGAGCATGCGAATCAAGACAAAACCTGTTGTTTCTATTAGCCTCATCAACCAATATGGGTCATTTCGTCTGAGCTGTCATCTCGTAAACATGTGCAGTGAATACAGACTGTTTTAGTCTGTGTATTATATAAAACTGAAAATTATAAATTGCAAGCCAAATTGAAAAACGCAACAACAACAAAAAAACCCACCCCAACATGTGGACATAATAGAGTATATCCGCCCGTCCATCTACCCACCCATAAAACCACACCCACCCACACCCACACAGATAAGAGAGAGAGAATGGTGACAATTTGTGCAGCAGTCAAAAAAGGCATATGGATGCACAAATTGTCACAGTTGTGACATTTTGTGCAAATTTGCGCAAATTGTGACCATTTGTGCAGTGAATGTCACAGTGACATTTTGTGCAATGGTGACATTTTGTGCGGTAACAGCTCCCTTGGCATCAAATGGAGATATACCACAGTCTATAATTCTGTGATTTTAAAAAAGTCACTTCACCGACGCCTTGCACCTGAAGATATAAAACCAACCAACCAAACAAACAAAAACCGGAGAAACAGATTATTCATCATGTTAACAGGACTAATCACTTTCATTTGCTTTTCTAGAAGCACATGCAAATATGTGTGTTTCGGCTTTAGAAATTTTGTGGGTATCTGTTTGCCTCAGTCGTGGCTGAGTATGGAGTTAGCGGTTAGTCGTTGCCCAGTGCTTCGAGACCATCTATCTAATATGCTGTCGTCTCGATGCAATTAAAAAAAAGGGATCGCAAACTGGAATCTGTTCAATCTACCATCTTCACTTGTCTCTTCAGTTTTTATCTTTAGCTTCTTTTTATATTAAGCTGGTGATAAATTCCGTATTTCTTCTTACAAAATGAGTGTGCTTGCTGTGTTTCGTGACTTTTCTTTTCACTACACATGAATTTTTCTCTGGTCTACAAAGTATTCTGAAGCCGGAGTGAGATCTGTTTACCGTCAAGACAAGCTGACACGATACTGTGCTCTGCAAAAAATAATTAAGTGATTTACTTCCATATAATTAACTCTATTTCCACAAGACTTACTTCCTAGTCGTGTGTCAACACTGAAGATATATTTTTGCGAAGATTTGTGGTAAAGTGGTGTTCTAAAGATAAATACCTGCATTTCGTCATGTTGATTAACGCCATGTAGCGAGCCGGTGTCGAGGGCAGTGAAAAGAGCGGACAGCGAAATGAAGTTCACGTGCTGAACCAGGCAGGAGAATGTTAACAGTTGCACGCGTCTCTAGCGCCCATTTTTGTCGTCTTTAACCCCTTTTGACGTACCTCACGAATTTTGTCGTACCTCACGAGTTTTGTTTCCAATTTGGTAACCATTTCTGTCGCCCTTAACTGCTTTTGTCGTCCGGTGACAAAAGTGGTTGATGTAGACGACAAAACTCGTGAGGTTGCCCCGGAAAATGGACGGCATAAGTGGTTGTGGCGACATAAATGGTTGTTAAGTCAATTAACAACCATTTATGTCGCCACAACCACTTATGCCGTAAGGTGCGACATAAATGGTTGAAATGGACGACAAAACTCGTAAGGTGCGACATAAATGGTTGAAATGGACGACAAAACTCGTGAGGTGATAAAAGTGGTTCAGGACGACAAAAAACGACACAACACGCGTCGGGTGTTAGCCTGACTCATCTTACTGTAGCGCTATGCGAAAGGGTAATCCTTCCTCCGGCAAAACAACGCGACGAACTTCTGGCAAAGAGCGTAGTCCAGCCAGTGAAAAAAAAATAGCAGGAAAAAAAGACATTCGAAGAGGAGGACGAGAACATCATGGCGGTGCAGGCTGCAATAGAAGAGTTAAAAATGCAGTATCAAACTGTGGCAACAAAGGATGATATTAAAGAATACAGGAAAGAAATGGAGTAGCCAGTCTTACGTGGTGGAGGGAGGGTTTTTGAGATACAGAGGGAGACGGATGCCCTGAAGAACGAAATAGCTTCTGTAAAAGCAGAAAATACGCAGCTCAAGGAAAGAATAAGGAACCATGAACAGCGTACCGTGCAAGTGCTGAGTGATCTGAACGACCAGGAGCAGTACGACCGGCGATGGAACCTAAGGGTGTACAACGTGGCGGAGAAGGAAGGAAGAATGTGCCAGGACATGCTGCCGAATATTCTCCGACCTGATCGGCGTCACCACGACGGAGGAAGTGCACCGGAAGGACATGCTGCCGAATATTCTCCGACCTGATCGGCGTCACCACGACGGAGGAAGTCCAGTCGTGTCGGGAAGAAAACGACCCCATCATTGTGCGGTTTTTGTCGAGAAAATTAAAAGGCGGTGTCCTTGCGAATAGGAAAAAATTCAAAAATAAGGGTGTTTCTGTGGATGCCAACTACAAGATGTCGCGGGAGGCATACAGACATTCGGACACGCTTGACACCTGGTCCTCGCAAAGAAAAGTGTTTGCAAAACTTTAAAACAATAAAACTGTGCGACTGAAATATGGGGATAACATTGATGAGATTTTCAGAAAGAAAAGAAAAAAAAACACAAAACACAAGATGTGAAAAACAAGACGTGATGTTGAATGGAAAGCTACAAGACGCAAGACAAAAATCACAAAGCGCAAAATGTAAACCACAAAACATAAGACAAAAACACAAAACGCAAAATGTTAACCTCAAAACGCAAAGCAAATCGCAAAACGCAAAACAAAAAACGCAAAACGAGAGAGAGAGAAAAAAAAAGACAAAACAAAACATGCAAAATACAAACGAAAAACAAAGAGCGCGAAACGTCAAACACTAAGCAAAGAGAAAACAAAAATCGCAACATGACAACATTAAAAACACAAAACACAAAATGCAAAGCACAAACGAGAACAATAAAACGCTAAACGTCAGACAAAAGCACAAAAGACAAAACGCAAAGTACAAACCGCAATACTCAAATCCAAAACACAAACAAAACAAAAAACGCAATGAGGAAAACGAAAAGTAAAAAACGCAAACGCCTAAATGCAAAACAGAAAACGTAACACAGGACAGAAAACGGAAAGCACAAAAGGCGAACACGAAAGTCAAAATATAAAACCCAAAACGCAACACGCAAAGCACGAAACAAGCGCAAAAGACTAACCCAAAATGAAAAACACTAACACAAAAAAAAACGCAAAAGAAAAAACGGAAACTGCAAAACACACAACCAAAAATACAAAACACAAAACGCAAAGCAAAAACAAAACGAAAAACGCATTCTGAAAAACGGAAAACGCTAAAATGAAAAAGAGAAAACCACAAAATACAAAATGCAAAGGGCAAACGAGAAAAGTAAAACGCTAAACGTCACACACAGACCAAAAAACACAAAACGTAAATCCAAAACGCTAAACAGAAAACACAAAACGCAAAGCCATGAAAAATAAACGAAACACGCAAAATATAAAACTAAAATGATAAAATGCAAAATGTCGAACGGAGGACCTAAAGTGCAGACACAAAATGCACAACGCAGAGCACAACGTGCAAAACACAAACACAAAACGCAAAATGCAAAAGACAACAGAAAAAAATGGAATACAAAATGCGAAAGAACAGAAAACACAAAATCAAACAAAAAAGGCAAAACGCAAAAGCCAAAATGCAAACACAAAATGCAAAATGGAAAACATAAAACACAAAACGCAATACGCAAAACGGAAAACAAATAACGCAAAACAAAAAAACGCGCAAAACGCGAAATTACAAAACAACATAAGAAAACAAGAAGTAAAAAACCACAACGTAAAACTGAAAACGCAAAATTACACAAAACGCAAAGCGGAAAACAAAAAACCGCAAAAACCAAAACACAAATCAAAACGCAAAATGGAAAAGAAAACACTAAAGGCCCAAAATGAGAAAGAGAAACACACAAAATGCGAAACAAGAACAAAACAATTATAAAGCAAATCGTTAAACACTGAACGCAAGATGCAAACCACAAACCTAAAGCACAAAACGCAAAAAACAAACCCAAAACATATAACACAAAATAAAAAATATAAAACAGAAAACGAAAAAGAGGAAAACACAAAACACAATGTCAAACACAAACAAAAAACGTAACACGCAAAATCTAAATCAAAAGGCACATCCAAACGCAAAAGCCAAGCACACACAAAAAAGCAAACGCAATATTCAAAACGCTAAACACACACACACACACACACACACACACACACACACACACACACACACACACACACACACACACGCGCGCGCGCGCGCGCACACAAAACGCTAAACACACACACACACACACACACACACACACACACACACACACACACACACACACACACACACAAAATTAAAAGCAAAAAATGCAAAAACCACAACGTGAAACAATACGCAAAACGCAAAGCAAAATAAGCAAAACGCAAATCGAGAAAGAGAAAAACAAAACAAAAAACATGCGAAACACAAAAAGGAAACTACAACGCCAAGTCCAGAACGCACAACGCGAAACACAAAACAAAGAACGTCAAATGTTCTGCTGCAAGCAGAAGGCGACTGACTTTTGCTAATTGATAGGTGTCCTGAGGAAGTCTGTAATATTCTCTATGTACCGAAATATCATGACCTAGAAAAGAACACACTTGCTCCAATTCATGGTCATTCATGTTCAGTATTTGTGTGACAGTTGCAAGGTGTTTTCGCAGCTTTGTGCTGGTGATGTGCTGAGGTTGCTCAACTTCACTTGCGCCAACAATGTCCCGCTGTCCTGCAAGATGATCTTCAGAAGAAAGATATGGTGGAGCAAACACAAACGGATTGCATGGATTTATTCCTGCTCGTGGACGCAAATCACAAAGAAGCCGAATTTCCTGGCACATCAATGCTGTCAGCAGCACAGGAACTCTGCGCCCCCGTTTCCCACGAATGACAACACGTGTAAACCGTTCAACAAGATGTTTCTCCAAGTCTGACAATGCGGCAGCAACATCATCTTCTGGTATTGCATTGCACTCGGCTGCCTCAAAGTCTGTGAGTAGCATTCTGCTTGCTTCTCCACTGCGACGGCGATTGAACATAATGATGTTTGTCAAACAAATCTTTGCCATTGCATGCCAAGTAGCAGTTGTTGGAGAAGATTTCAGTTCTTCCATGCGATGCTTCCTTTCCTGTATCATGTAATTTGTAAGCTTTTTCATGTCTGTGTGGTCTGTTGTACTTGTTCGCCTCTAGAGATGCAAGAGCACATGAAGAAATATGCTCTGTCCAGTCTGATTCACAAAGACTGAGAAACGCAGATGCAGTTTGATTCAAAGAATCATTGGTCGACATCAGTGCTTCACTTCTGAGAATATGTGCACACTTTTTCAAGCTGTGTCCCAGTTTCTTTGCCAATGATGGGTTAGCATAAAAATTCTTTGAATAGTCATAGCCACAGAGTTTCTGAACTGCTGAGATAACAACAGAGAATTTTTCAGGGTGGATGGCACTCCTCATATCAGTGATGCTTGGGTCTTGTTCTCTCACTGCATGCAAGAAACGAGCCAGTTCTCGAATCTTTTGTCTCATGTGATTTCTCATATGTTTCAAGTGACCATGTTTGCTGTAATCCTTTCACCATACTTTATTATGAGGAAATCATTTCTGGCAGTTTTTGAAACCTTGTCCGCAGCCATGGAACTCAAGACGTTTTCTTTCAAGCCTTCACTACAGCTTACTTCTGCTGGTAACATGGCTGAAGATGTGTAAGTGACCTTTCTTCCCTTCTTATCAGACGTTCGAAACCGACACGCTTTCTCATGACAAAATTCACAGGGCAGGTACTTGAGTGGATCACAATTTCCGGATGGTGACCTCCATGGGATGATCTCTCCTGTTCTTGTTTTCAACACCTCAGAGTTAGTTGATAATTTCCTTCATTTCTCAACTTTTCCAGCAAGAAATCCCTTTCCGTAGAACCCTTTGGTTTTGACATAATAGAAGCAACCTCTGTCTCATCTTTGTGTTTGGAAAAGAGATGCTTGCTCAGCTTTGTACAGCATGCTTCACAAAACATGCAACAGTTTTTCTTATCATATACTCTTTTTCCATTCTTTCTGCTTGCAGTGTGAATTGTAACCAGTGAATCAGTTACCACAGAAGTACTCGAGTGGGAGGAAATGTCTGATTTGCTGACAGCTGCAGTTGTGTGTGAAATTGTGTCTGGTGTGGCAAGAACAGCACTTGTGTGGGAAGTGCTGCCTGGTACGCTGACAGCTGCACTTGTGTGGGAAGAGCTGCCTGGTACGCTGACAGCTGCACGTGTGTGGGAAGTGCTGCCTGGTACGCTGACAGCTGCATTCGTGCAGGAAGTGCTGCCTGGTACGCTGACAGCTCCACTTGTGTGGGAAGAGCTGCCTGGTACGCTGGCAGCTGCACTCGTGCAGGAAGAGCTGCCCGGTACGCTGACAGCTGCACTTGTGTGGGAAGAGCTGCCCGGTACGCTGACAGCTGCACTTGTGTGGGAAGAGCTGCCTGGTACGCTGACAGCTGCACTCGTGCAGGAAGAGCTGCCCGGTACGCTGACAGCTGCACTTGTGTGGGAAGAGCTGCCCGGTACGCTGACAGCTGCACTTGTGTGGGAAGAGCTGCCCGGTACGCTGACAGCTGCACTTGTGTGGGAAGCGCTGCCTGGTACGCTGACAGCTGCACTTGTTAATACCAACGGTGAGACAAAAAGTCCTGCTCTCTGAAGGTCCCGAGTCCAGGCGTCATCTGAAAAAAAAAAAAAAAACCCATAATGCCTGTGACATTATAGTCATAAATTCTCCTTGTAAGTGTGACAATCATGATATGACTTATAAGAAAAATGAAGAAAACAAAGGGTCAAATGTCTTATGCATATGATCACATCTTATAATCTGCTGTTCAGATTTATAGTGCCACTGCCAATTAACATGTTTTCAAGTGAGGACATTTGATCCAAACAAGGTGTGACCTTAGTCGATAAATATGTCACAAAGGAAAATTGGAAAGTCCTGTCTGGCATGAATTGGACTTTTCCTAGAAGATAAAGTCCAATGGGAGTTTTAGCATGACATGTTGTCATGTAAGAATTCAAAATTTACCCAGGTATAACAGAATTGGGGGTCAATGCAGAACTTGAAATTCACTCCGAGGAATCTCCAACTCATCGGGAACAAAATTAGTTATTGCTGAAAAAATAATAATTTACTGTATTAAATATTGAGGTGTAATTTTCTTTTTTCTGCACTCTGCCCGTACCAAGGAGGGATTGAGTATGTGACTGCTTTCTATTCCCCACTATTCAGGTAACCACATTCTGTCTTCGGTGAGTGTGAATGTTTGGTACGTATGTATCTGTAGCCCAATGAGAGTGGTGCTTTTCTAAAGAATTTTGCCGGGGACAACTTTTTTGTTGCCGTGGGTTCTTTTACGTGCACTAAATGCATGCTGCACATAGGACCTCGGTTTTTCTTCACATCCGAAATACTAGCACCCAGACCACCGTCAATGGTCCAGGGGTGGGAGAAATGATCCCGGCTGAGACGGAACCTGAACCCGGGACATCTCACTTTCTAGTCGTGTGCACGACCACTCCTAACAAACATTTTGCAAGGGTTGAATAAACTATAACACCAACGATAGGCACTGCATAATTAACCGACTTTAAACTCATGGTTTTAAAAGTATTATATTATTTTTTATTGCTTTTAAAAATGGATTGTGACGAACTATTAAAGTGTGAGGAGCAAGCAAACTACCCCGTAGACCACTGCCATAAAGAAAGATTTAATTCTCTAGCTGCGTGTGGAAAAACTAGACAGTATTTAGGCACTGAACTAAGCATTGAACAGATTCAGCAATTGTCTACATCAGACGTTGAGAAGTACTACACTAGGTACGAAGCGCAGCTAGGATCAAAAATGGTTAGATCGGTGGGTCAGACAATAATTAGCCTATATGCTAAGTTAGTAAGTAAGGTGGCGCCAGTTGATTCAGAAGAAGATTTAAAATACGACTTATCACAAGATCCGGTTTTAAACAAGTCCCTAGAAACTCTTGCCTGTGACATGTATTACAGATTTGGGACGATGTTATGCCCATTCATCATGGGATTAATTACTTTTAATCATATTAATTTTGATCATATTAAATTTAATCGCAATAAAAAAAATGAGCGATCAGGAGAAGAAGACGCCGCAGGATCCTCCGCAGGAGCAAGTGAATGTGCCACAAGTAAGTGCTCCGCAAGTGAATGTACCGCAAGTGAGTAGTGTTACTAAGGCTAAAAATCCTGGACGTGTTGAGGCAGGGCGTAAACTGGCTGAATGGAACAGACTGAGAAAATCAAACCAATCAGCAAAACAAAAATTGTTAGACAGTAACACAACATCGCCACCGCCAACAAGTGTTGCAGAGTGACACAGTTAGGCTGGAGTTGCTTCCCTTGGCTGGTGTATTTTTAGCCTTTTTAGGTCGCTCGGCAGTGTTGCAGAGTGACACAGTTAGGCTGGAGTTGCTTCCCTTGGCTGGTATTGATTTCTTCACAGCCCACATTGCTAGCCAGAAGACCTTGTTTTAACTGCCCTGCCAGAACTCACGAAAGCCAACGTCACTTTGCATATATTTTAAAATGAGCTTTCTTTTCTCATACAAGCTGTTAATTGAAATTCTGGGCCTAAATGCAAAGATTGCTGAAGCGTTTTAATTTCGCCAGCTTTACGTAAAACAGGTGTAATTTCACTTATGATTTTAAACCTCATAAATCTTCAATTTTTTGTCATCAGATTGTTCTACAAAACAATTATGTAAAAAAAACACATCCAGTTCACTTACTGTCATCTCACGTTTTTAATTCTAGAAACGCTAGATTCTCTTTTGACTCTGTCATTTTTTCAATACAGGAACCGCGCTAACACGTCTTCACTCGTAGGCAGCCCCTGCACAGGTATGAGGTCTGGTGATTGCAGGTTTGGTGCCTGGCAGAACTGATGTCATAAACCCTGACGATTGGTTAAACGTACGCATGTGACAGCTCAGACCACCACGTGATGATTAATAATGTAGTATTAGCTGCAGGCCTCCTGTGCAGGAGAGCGTGCAACGCAGTTGCGGTGGCCAATATTGACTGGGGCCAGTCTGAGAGGAGGCAGGACTGCCAAGCCATATAAATGTTAAAATGTTTTAGTTGATTTCATGCTGAGGAGAGAATGTAAATATCTCTGTTCAATATTGCTCCTTATTTATTTTTGTGCACGCAAGCCCCACTTTGAAGTAACAATTCTTTCAATTTTTGGCTTTTTTTCAATTTTTGGCTTTTTTTGCATGTTATTTTTTTTTACAAAAAAAGGTGTTAGTTTTTGGCAAAAGTAGCAAGAAAATAAAGAATTTTTTGTAAAAAGAGGGGGTTGCGTGCAAAATAAAAAAGGGGTGGTCTTGAACGCAGATATTTACCTTCTCTAAAAGTAAAAGGCAAAACACGGTAAATGAAAAACATAAAACACAAAACGCAGTACGCAAAGCGCAAAACAGAAAGAAAAAAGGGAAAACGCAAAACGAGAAGGAGAAAAAAATAAAAATAAAAAAATAAAACGGGAATCATCAAATACTGAGCGTAAGACCAAAACCGCAAAACGCAAAACAGAACACACAAAGTAAGAAACGCAAAACGCTAAACGCAAAACAAAAAACGCTAAATGCAAACCGTGAAATACAAGATGGAAAACAGCGCAAATACTGAGAAAAAAAGTAACACAGAAAATGCAAAACAAAGCAGAAAACGCAAATTGCAAAATGCAAAAACATAAAAATGCAAAATGCAAACAAGAAAGAGAAAAACATAAAATACAAAATGTCCAAACAAAACCAAAAACACAAAACACAATCGAAAAACTCAAGACGGAAAACGGAAAACAAGAAAACGGAGAAAGCAAAACCTAAAATACCCCAAAACAAATCCTCACGGTGAGGTCTCTGTTTCATTGTCAGACACTTTTTCTGCTGATCTTGCACCAGACTGCCCACCGATTGGAGTGATCCTAAGAGTAATTGATCACATTCTGAAAAACAATGTCTTCAGCTTCAATGACCAAATCTACCACCAGGTGTTCGGTAATACCATGGGTGCCTTCCGTTGCGAACATTTTCATGGGGTGGTTGGAGAAGAGGTTCATCAGCACTTGTCCATGGAACATCGAATCAGATACCTTGAAGCGTTTCGTCGACGATGTGATCATGTTCTGGCTGCATGGAGAAGATGAACTGCACAGATTCATCACGTCGCTGAATGAACAGCATCCAACGATTAAGTTCACCGCAAACGTCGGGAGAAAGGACGTTACCTTGACGTGAGCATGAGCATAACAGATGATGGGACATTGACGACGGATCTGCATATTAAAGACACTGATGCATCCGTGATTCTACCCTTCAGCTCATGTTACCCACGCCACTATGTTCGGTGCCTTTGCTACCGGCGAATCTGTTCGGAGGAAAAAGACTTCAATTGGAGATGTCAGGATTTCAAAGGCAAATTGAGCCAAACTGATCGATAATGCTATCAGTGCAGTGTCTTTAAAACAACGTGTTGCCACAAGGACAAAACCAGTGTGACCAGAGTACCATTCGTGATCAGACACAATCCCAGGAATCCACCTCTGTCACAATGGCTGAGGACGTACATGCCAGTTCTTCACACCAGCAACAGGATGAGGAAGGCTGTTCTCGAACCTCCCGAACCTCCCTTTGTTGGGGAAAGGAACTGCAAGAACATCAGAGGCATGCTGATGCCATCAAAGCTGCCCAAAACTACTGAGACTGGGGGAGGGGGGGGGGGGGGGCAAAGGCTGTAACAAGTGTGTGGGTTGTGTCCTGTGCAACAGTCACCTCAAAGAAACCACAGCTTTTGAGAGTGTTGTTGGTGGGGAAACATTCCAGATCGGAGACAGCGTCACCTGCAGGTCCTCCAATATACCTGATAGACTGTGAAAAGTGCAGGGAGCAAGAGTATGTGGGGCAGACAGAAATGTCTGTTTGGAAGAGGTTCTACAACCACAGGTACAACATTCGGTGTGCAACTGAAAACGAGAACAAACTCCCCCTGGTTGCAAGACACGTCCGACAGCCAGATCACAGTCTACAAGACATGAGGTGCACTGTTATAGAACAGGTCCACTCAGAAAATCCACAGATCAGGAGGGGGAGGGACAGGTTCTGGAGGTGGAAGCTACGCACCAACTACCCCAATGGTCTGAATGTTTTTGACTAATCCCTTTGGGGTGGTTGGTGATGGTTGCCTCTTCTGGTCCCTCGTCTTCCTGTATCAGAAGTGGCCCTCTTGAATACCTGGAGGACTTGGAGGAAAGACAATTCTATTAGTGGGGGTTCTATGTCGCAGAATTAACCAGAATTGTGCACTTCGCGCAACAAGCACAATACTTTGGTATATTGTTCTTTACAATGTCATAATTGATTTTAGATTTGAAGCCACTTCAAAATATTTTTTTATTTTGAGAAATAAATAAAAAAGATGAGCCAAAATTGCAGACGATTTTCCAGCATGAGGTGCCCGCAGTGAATATTATCAAGCAAAATGAATGTAAGCTAAAATTATTTTCTAATGATAACATGTTGGAGAATGATATATCGTGTATGAAAATACATATGTTTATCCAAATATTTGCCGGCCTTATTTTGTTTCCTTAATTTTCTATAATTTTGTAGACCCGCAGCGGGAAAATCAAAATGGCCGCTTCCGATCGCGTGTTCGTAATTTGCCAGTGAAAACTTCATCTTTCGAGGTGAATTATGGATTTACAGCTCTTCAGATAGTCTTGAAATGTCATTCTATCATTAAATTTGTTTTCTGAAGCGTACTAATACCATCCTTTACCTTAATCTTTAAATAAGTTGCCTATTGTGTTTGTGTTTCCCGTACACTTTGGAGAAGTTCGTTTAAATATAATATTCTTCTTCCTAAAAGACTGGTTCACTCAAAAACGAGTAGGTCACCAGCGCGCATATATATATATATATATATATATATATATATATATATATATATATATATATATATATATATATAATAAATGTCTTTGAGGATTCTCAGGAGATTTAAAAAAAAAACAGGAAGACAGAACAAATATTGACAACGCGCGCAAGTGCGTGTGTACGTTTGCGTGCCTGCGTGCACACGTGTGTGTGTGTAATGAGGAAAAAGGACAATTCAGTGTCCAATCCCATTTCACCTCGAGGAAAAAGAGAGGCAGATAGAGGGATAAGATGAGCAGAAGCAGAGATAAAGAAAAAGAGAGAATGGCAGATGAGTCTTATGTTTGGAAGGGGACGCTTGAGAGTGTGTAAAAGAAAGTGAAAGAGTGGTAGATGAGGAGTCTTATTCTTGGAAAGGGGCACTTGAGGGTGTGTTTGAAGGGGAAAATATAGATAGATAGATAGATGCATATACATTGTTCACATGTGTATGTGTCTATGAGTATGCGTACTTGGATGGTGGAGATGGTGTTTGGGGTATATATATATATATATGGTCAATCAGTGGGAGATTGCATCTCTTAGGAGATCCAAGTAAAGGTTGTTCTGTACAATTCTTAGCCACTTACAATGCTTGGGTTATTGAACAGCAGAGCTGACCACTCACACTGTTCCATATCTTTTGATCTCCCTTGCATCCTTGAATGGATCCTCAAGCATAGGCTCAAAGATTGTCCCCTACATTTTATACTGTTTGCATAATGCTTTTAGTTTTTAAGCACTTTTTTCCTCTCCACATTTTCCTTTTGTTCCATTTTGCTACCCTTCGCTGGCTGCTTTGGGGGTGCTGTTGGATTCTTTTTTGAACCCTTGGTGATGAGAACACCACAGAATTATGGACTTTGGTGTGTCTCTATTTGACACCAAGAGCACAGACACAATCAGCCGTGTCTCCCTGATGAGTCCGATCCAGCGGACGAAAGGCCTAGGAGCAGGCAATACAAATAGATTTGCCTTCGAAGGGAAGTACGATGGTTCCCTCAGGCTGCTAGTGAAGGGTTTCTCATTTATAATATATTCCCCCCATTTTTTTCATCTTTATTTTTTTTTTTTTTTTTTTTTTTTTTTTTTGTTAAATTCAAATCTTTGCCAAGTCATTACTATAATGAATGAAGAATTGTTAACCTGCACTTGTTTTCTCCCACTATTTAATTGTTCAGCAGTATATATATATATATATATATATATATATATATATTATGCTCTACATGTGATATTATAGATATGCTATATATGTACATGGGGTGTGCATAAGAATAAGGTAGGATGGGGAAATTTGGGGTGGGGGTATAGAGAGAACTTTAGGGGTGGAGGAGAGGTTGTGGGAAAGGAAAAGAGCTGGAATGATTCAAATTAATCCATCAATCATCAATCATTTTCCTTTTTCCACCCCCAGCAGGCATTATCACACCAATCCAACCACATTATCTCACTTACGACAATGATCATCATCCTGTAGCACTGTAGATCTCACTTATGATAGTGATCATCATCCATCAGTCATAGATCAATTCCTCTATTCCCCCAACTGGCATTAACATACTAAGGCCAGCACACTATTCCACCTTTTTAAATGACATCATACCACACTACTGTGAATCACACTCACACCATAACAATAATCATCATCCATCAATCATTGTTTGTAAACCTCCTACATTCCCCCAACCGGCATTACTACACCAATGCCACAACATTATCCAACTTATATAACAATGATCATCTTCCTACAGTACTGTTGATCTCGAATGATACATGATTATCACCCATCAGTCATCGACCCCCACCCCCACCCCCATCCACCTTCTTCCTGAACCGGCAGTATTATACTAATGCCACCACATTATTTCCCTTATCACAATGACCATCATCCTACAGTATCTCCCTTATGACAATGATCATCACCCACCAGTCATTGATATCTTCCTTTATTCCCCCAACTGGCACTATTTTACCAATGCTACATTATTCCACCTACATGACAATGACCCTCACCCTATAGTACTACTGATCCCAAATGTTCACCATCCATCAGTCACTGGAAATACTGTCATCCCATGCTCACCTTCATATTGCAATATATATGGCAATGAGGAAGCTGACCATTTGGCAAAGGAAGGAGAACAGCAGCCCCAACTAGAACAGGAAGCCTTCTTTGAAAAAAAATCAAAAGTATTATCAAGGAGAACCAAAAACCAAAAAGGCAGATGGCTTGAGCAGCACCCTACTTCAACAAGAGGGATGGACACTACCATATGCCCAGATAAGACCTTTGTGAGACTGAGGACAGGGCACTCCAGACTGAGACATCATATGTCCACTATATTCCACAATGGCAGGTCTTCAAATCATCCATGCAGTACAGCAAAACACACCTGCCAACACACCTGCCAACACACCAATGAAGGGAAAGCCCTATTGACCACTGGAGGGCCTTCACCATGCAGCAGCCTTCGCCAATACCTCCAGGGTTCCTACCTAAGTGAACAAGGAAGAAGACCATCCTACTGTACTGTTGATCTCTAATGATAAACACCCATCAGTCATTGACCTCCCCTCCCCCAAGAATGATTATCATCCTGTAGCACTGTTGTTATCAAATGGTCATCACCTAATAAGATTTAGTACAATTATTTATGTATTTATTCAAAACCCCCTTGTGTGTGTGTGTGTGTGTGTGTGTGTGTGTGTGTGTGTGTGTGTGTGTGTGTGTGTGTGTGTGTGTGTGCGCGAGCGCGCGCGCGCGCGCACGCGTGTGTGTGTGTGTGTGTGTTGTGTGTGTGTGTGTGTGTGTGTGTGTGTGTGTGTGTGTGCGTGTGTGTGCATGTGTGTGTGTGTGTGTGAGCGTGTGTGTGTGTGTGGTGTGTGTGTGTGTGTGTGTGTGTGTGTGTGTGTGTGTGTGTGTGGTGTGTGTGTGCATGCATATGGATGTGGATGAGTGTTTGTACATAATATATACACAATGTATACACAGATATAATGTGTGTGTGTGTGTATATATATGTGTGTGTGTGTGTGTGCTTATATATATATATATGTGTGTGTGTGTGTGTGTTGTGTGTGTGTGTGTGTGTGTGTGTGTGTGTGTGTGTGTGTGTGTGTGTGTGATAGTGTTGATTTCACCTATGACAACGTCACTATTCATCAGTCATTGATCATTTCCAATTTTCTGCTCAGTTGGCATTATCATACCAATGCTATCATGTTATTTCACTCATGACAATGATCAACATCCTACAGCATTGTTTATCTCACTTATGACAATGATCATCATCATCATTAAAAAAAAAGTATATATATATATAGTGTGTGTGTGGTGAGAATGGGTGTGTATGTGTGTGAAAACTCCCCACAGTTAGTCTCATTATGACCATAATTCACCCATAATACCCTCCCCTCTCTCCCCCCTCCCCACCCTACCGTCACCCCCTTTCTTTTCCCCCAACACTATTTGCAGGAATTTCTCACCCTCCACACACCCCATGCATACATTTGTGTGGGAGGAGAGATATGAACTCTTTCTCTTTCTCTCCCCCTCCCCCATTACCCTCTTCCACGCCCCCTCCATATTCTGTTTCCCCTCCTCCCCCCCCCCCCCCTGCCCAACAATATCTTGCCACCCATTGATCATTTCCATTCTCTTCCAATCATTACTATCATTACCCACACCCCCACATACGACTACCCCCACATAACTACTTTCATCACCAGCACCTCCCATTAAAATTGTTCATATATTTATTTATTTATTCATTTATCTTTTATATATTTTATTTACTTCTTTTATCTTATTTCATTTATTTATTCATTCATTTATTTATTATTATGATTTTTATTCATTTAACTTAAAACCCCCGAACTTATTTGGTGTTATGGGTGAAAATGAATGAATGTACAGCATACGACTCCCCTTTCTGCTGGCGGCCATCTTGGAAATTGCTCAAATACACAAATTTTCCTTCTTTTTTTTTAAACAGACCTGTATCTGGTTATGTTCAGGGCATGAAATTGTGCTTCTCAGCCAGATTTGGTGTTTGTAGCATTAAATGAACAATTTTGCAACATATATTCCAATGACTATTCTATGAGTCGAAAAGCACTCACCTGATCATTCTCTCCCTCTCTCTCCCCCCTCCCTCCCCCCTCCCTCTCCCTCTCTCAATCCCTCCCTCCCTCTCTCCCCTCTTTCCTACTTTCCCTCCCTCCCAACTTTCCCTCTCTTCCCCTCTTCAACCCAGCACCAACCTCCCTTCTTCCCTCCCTCTCTCTCTTCCTCTCGTGTACCGTGACATTTTTTTTCATTCTTCCTTCTTTTATCTGTGCCGTGACGTGTTTTTTTCCGATTAAGTACAATGAAATGATTAGACATAGCTCATAACCAAGTATTGACAGTTGTTTACACCTCAAATCACAGACATTTATAAACGAGATAGTGACTAACAAAATCGTATTCATATTCGATTAATTACAACAAAGTGATTGGACGTAATTAATTAACAAATTATTGTTGTTTGCACATCAAATCACAGAAAGATATATTTTAAATCACAACAAGCCTTAGGGAGAGAAATCAGAACAGCATAAGCAACAGAAAACAAAACAATCAAACAATGTGATTTGTTCATTCAACATCAAATGACAGAGAAATGTAGTACTTTCAGAAGTGGGTACAAAAATGCTGCAGAAACGAAAGGAAGCACAATGATGGTGCTGACAAACTGATTGCACACATCTTTGAAAATACAGGATATTTTCGGGTTGCAAGATATTTTGCAATCGAATGTAGGTGAACATGATCTAGGAGGGAAAGGGGACTTAGGTAAAGAAGCATTGTCATATGAATGAAGGCAACAATATCAAAAGACACTAATAATCAATGATTTTGAGAGAGAGAGAGAGAGAGAGAGAGAGAGAGAGAGAAGAGAGAGAGAGAGAGAGAGAGATGGAGGGAGGGAGGGAGGGTGGGAGAGAGCGAGGGAGAGAGAGGGGGAGATAGAGAGAGAGATGGGGGAATCAATGGTTTTGAGAGAGAGAGAGAGAGAGAGAGACAGAGATAGACAGAGACAGAGACAGACAGACAGACAGACAGAGACAGAGAGAGAGAGACAGAAAGAATGAATAAGTGATTTTGAGAGAGAGAGAGAGAGAGAGAGAGAGGGAGAGAGAGAGAGAAGACATAGAGAGAGAGAGAGAGAGAGAGGGAGAGAGAGAGACAGACAGACAGACAGACAGACAGACAGACAGACAGACAGACAGACAGAGACAGAGGCAGAAAGACAGAGACAGAGAGAATGAATGAATGATTGAGAGAGAGAGAGAGAGAGAGAGAGAGAGAGAGAGAGAGAGAGAGAGAGAGAGAGAGAGAGTGAACGCAATTTGTTCTGTGAAAGTACCAAAACTATAGGTGATTTAAACTGCAGATTTCGTCTAACCTTATAACCCAATACTCTCTCTCTCTGTCTCTCTCTTAGAAAATTTCAAGTTTAAAACTGGTTGATTCTCCAGTAACCTGAAGTCTTTACAGGCTGATGCAGAACTTTCAAAGTGAGACACAGTGATGAAACTTTGGCGCAGGTTTGTTCGTTTGTTTGACAAATTTCCATTTTTTTTGCGCGCCCTGCATCAACCTGTGAGCGCTTCAAAGCAATGAAATGGTGTCCTATGTTATACACTTTGTATCTTCTTAGAATACTTTTTAATCATCGTGGATTTTTTTCCTAAGTAAGTAAGGCTTTACAGGCGTGTCTCTTCCATTTTCTCGTCTTGATTTTGAACAAATTCTTGTCAGACATTTTACTTCAGATTCTTTCTTTTACTTTAACCGAGGTCTCACGCTCAATATTTTTAGACATTCTTTTCCACAGGCAGCAAGACCTATCCGGTTTCAGAAAATCCCGTTTCTGGTTATATGGCAATATCTGTTAACTTTAAAAACCTATTGACAACATTCCCCTCTCTCTCTCCCCCCCCCCCCTCTCTCTCCGTCTCTCTCTCTCTCCCCCCCCCCCCCCCCCCCCCCCACTCCCCAAATCGGAGCCGTTCTTACTGTCTATGTGATGGGAATGTTGACAAACAACACAGGCCCCATACGTCAGAAGGAGAATCACCCAGCCACTGTGTAGTGAAGGGGGCGGCCCTTTAGGTCTATTCCACATCAATGAGTAGATCAACCGGGAATAGACCTCCCGTAGTGAATGTGTCATGACCATGACGTGTACCAGTGTGACATGCAGACTGCGATGCTAGCTGAAAGCACTTATACAGTCGAATGGTAATCTGCTTCTCCGTGGGTCTTCCTGTTGACCTTTTTTTAATTCCTATTCCGCGGTATCCAATTTCGCTAACACCAAACTTTAAGTTTATAGCACCCCGCTGCATGCGGCACAGTATAAGAGACGTGATGTGTGATAATGTGAATTGAGATCTACGAAATCTCAGCGGCGACAAATTTCGGAAGCCGTGTTCCAAAAATTTATCATCTGAAAGAATTTGCCACTGATAAACAAATTTCAGAGGTATGTTGGATATTTCATGGAAAAAAATCATTATTGTGTTGACTTCGCTAATAAATCAATAATAGCGTGAGCACTAGTTTCATGCAAATACCTGTCTGTTGTCTGTTGGTCGGTTTCTGTCTTTGTGTGGCTGACTATCTTTGTCTCTGCGTCCCCAAATTCATTCTCCATCTCTCTTTCTCTCTCCAGTGTGTGTGTGCGTGTGCGTGTGCGCGTGCACGCGTGCGCGTGTGTGTGTAAAGAATAAGCCATAACCTCAGCTACTACAATCAGATCCAGTTCATTACAAGAAAGACCTACACTATTTTATTTAGTCCAGTGTGCAGGACCATGACTGAAGGCAGGTGGTCAGCAGCCATCGCTCTGTCCTCCATGTCCAGCTTGGGACACACTCAGGTTTGGGGACAGAATAGGAAAAAGTCGTCGGAAATGAGGTAGAGCTCTGTTCTTCTCCAACATGTGTCTGCAAAGTCAAATTGTGGCCTCGTCCAAGAACATTATAGTCTCACCTAATTCTACTTTGTTTGTCTGTCTGTGAGTCCTTTTAAACTTTAGTATGCAAAATGTCCTGAACTGATTTTAAGGAAACTTGGAGGAAACATGTGTGACCGGAGAATGACCCGCATAGCTTTTTTCATTCTGTTTTTGTTTCGTTTGTTTCTTTGTTTTTGTTTTCCTGTCTCACGCTCCGTGTTACTTCAGTGGTGTTACTCCCACGCCGCACATTCCTGTTCCACGTTCACAAGCACGCCCTGGCTTGTTCTGCCGCTGCCCCAGCGCCGGCAAGTCCCAGACAGTTGTTAACAGATACCATTTATTTTGGAGTGGATCCGTGGTATATATCTTGTTAAAGGTCAGATCCTGGATCTGTTGGACCTTGACAGAGATCTACGCACTCATATGCTCCCAAACGCTCTCCAGTTTATAATTGTACGAATGATGATAACATCAACGATGATGACGACGACGACGACGATGACGATGATGATGATGATGATGATGATGATGATGATGATGATGATGATGATGATGATGATGGTGTTGATGATGTTAGAAGAAGAAGAAGAAGAAGAAGAAGAAGAAGAAGAAAAAGAAGAAAAGACAGATTTTGGCAGCTGTTCAACAATGTACGAATGACGTTCAAACTACGACCACTTTAGGCCCATGAGCCCAATTGACCTAGTCTAATTTGGGCAAATTAATGTCTCCCCCTCTAACATGTAATTGAGAGGTGGGCATGGGGGAAAGAGGGGAGGAGGACGGAGGGTGCATGGGATGCAAGTTATTGAGAAATGTCATACATGTCGTAAATGTCATGCAAGTTTCTGAGAAATGACATACAGTATTTTACCATAGTTCAGTTCACGGAGCCTTCCAGTACAATGTTACTAGCAGCTGCCGGGCAATTTTATTCGGCATTAGTCTGAAATGTCAACAGGCTGTAAATAGGGAAAGTTCATTGCTTTCACCCCGCTTGACACTTGACGTTACACACAGACACACAGACACACAGACACACAGACACACACACACACACACACACACACACACACACACACACACACACACACACATACAAGCGCGCACGCAGGCACACACACACACACACACACACACACACACACACACACACACACACACACACACACACACACACATACACATGACACACACACATCGCCCACATACACTCACACATACAAGCTCTTTTGCTTTTAGAAGGGAAAATGTACCCCGAATTATACATAAAAAATATATGAACTTTACGTCCCATTCGTTTTTTTGCATCTGATTTCAAAAGCTTTAGTTATGAAAGCAGCAACAATCTTTAGCCATTTTATCATTGGCAAGTAATAATGACATCTTGAAAGCCGACGCTCTTGCATAATATTTAGTGGGTATGAAATGCTCTCGAACATCCTTATATTTAGGGCATACAATAAAAAAGTGATGAACTGACTTGGACAAAAAGGACAGCAGAGTGCCTCTCGGGGAACACTCGAATGCCGCAGTTTGTGAGTATTTAAACAAGATACGCCTAACCTGAATCTTATGAGATTTTTACGATTGTTCAAATTACTTACAGTAAACAGATAATTCGGTATTTGTCTGAATTGCTTAAAGGAAGAATGGAAGGAAAAGCGATCACTAACATCCATTCGGGTGTACCATTCTTGAAGATGACAATCAATCAACCGATTTCTAAATTCTAAGAGAAAACCTTTGACATTGTAAACGTTCTGGTTTTCCCATACATACCCAAAGCCATAGCGGTTTAACATAGAGCAAACTGATGAAACCCAGTTGTTCTTGCCTCGATGATGCAAATCATATAACGTGTTGTAAGCTTTCTTAGGAAGGCGATTATCCGGCATATTAACGACACGTATCCAATACTTGATACATTTAGTATAATTGTTTATATAGAGTGGATACCGACCAGTTTCTCCATAGACAAAGGCGCTGGGTGTTTTTATGGAAACATTTAAGAATCTCTTGAGTGCAAACAAATGCACTTTTTCAATAATTGAGTTGTTTGCAATCAAACCCCATACTTCGACACCATAGCTAAGCACTGGCTGGACTTGACAGTCGAAAAGTTTAAAGAACAATTTCGGGGAAAGACTTTGAAACTTCCACAGTAGTTTTATAACATTGATGACTTGACGTTTTGCCTTGGATGCTAAATCCTCAAGGCAATGGGAAAAAGAAAGACCCGTGGAAAAGATAACGCCTAGATATTTATACTGATTAACAATTTCTAGTTGCCTACCGTCGTAGAACCATCTTTCCCTTGAGGCGATATACCCCCCATTTCTAAACACAATAACTTTTGATTTTTCTAAATTTACGATCAAATCGAGTTTTTTCGCTGTGCTACACAAAACATTGTTTCCCTAGGTCTCCACGTTGTCTGGAGGATGCAGGGGCACCAGAGGATTGTTATTTCGTCCACAGATACGTCCAGAGCTGTTTTTCGGGTGGGCCCTGGAAAAACTTTCCGTGAGTTGCATCTGCCTGGTCCTCACACGACTTCGGGTACAAGGGCCATGGCCTGGGGACCGACCCTCAGTTTCATTGACAAGGGACACTTGAGAGGGCTGAGGGTTCTTCAGCACACCAGCACCGTCACTCACTGCAGCTATTGTCTCCATACAGTCAAAGGACTGGCTCTCCACGTCGGCTGGCGGGTCCACAGAGGAGACTTTCTGTTTAAGCAGAGTCAGGCTATCGTCCTGTACGTCTGCTGGGATCGATGTGGGACTCTGAAGATCCTCTGAAGCACTGACAGGAACTCCTACCTGGTGCACGTCGTTGCAGCCCGTAGTTACGCCAGGACCTGACGCCTCCCCATGGGAAGGTGGACCAGGTCTTAAGTCACGGCAGTATGTGTGGGCCTCAGGGTGGTTGCTCTGGCTCTGGACTCGCTCAGGACGTGCGGGGGTCAGTCCTCTATTCCTGGGTGTACTGGTTCTGGGCAGAGTGGGAAACTCATGCATGCTGCACAGAGGAGGGGGGAAGGAGGATATGGAGGGCGGCACTGGATGTCTAGAAACACAAGATGGAAGGGGACAGGTGGAGGTGGAAGGAGAGGGGTGAATGGCTGTAGGAGGCACAGGGGGGTAGATGGAAGTCGGTGATGCACATGGACGGTTGGAAGTGGAGGGTGAAGACGAACAAGTGGAAATGGAAGGCAGAGAGGAATGGATTGAAGTAGAAGGTGGAGGGGAACGACTGGAAGTAGGTGACAGAGGGGGACGGATGGAAGTGGAAGGAGGGGAGTGGGTGGAAGCATGTGGCAGAGGGGGACGGGTGGAAGTGGAAGGTAGAGGGGAGTGGGTGGAAGCATGTGGTAGAGGGGGACGGGTGGAAGTTGAAGATGGGGGGAAGTGGATGGAAGCATATGGCAGAGGGGGACGGGTGGGGGGGACGGGTGGAGGGGAGTGGGTGGAAACATGTGGGAGAGGGGAATGGGTGGAAGTGACAGGTGGAGGGGAGTGGGTGAAAGCACATGGCGGAGGCGGACGGGTGGAAGCGATGGAGGTGTGGACAACAGGCACGTCACCGTTGAGAACAAGGTGCCCCAGCTGCGTCTCGGACCCAAACACCGACCGGCGCTGGCCGTCACGCCGGCTGCCACGTCCCCGTGCTGCCCCGAAACGGGGAGATCCCTGTTCCCGGAAACACAGGCGACCATTTCGAAAATACGCCGTCTTGCCCTGTGATCGCTGTCGACGCAGCTCCCCCTGCTGACGGACTGTCAGATCACCAGCCACGCGGATACCCAAGGTGTCCGACCTGTCCTTTCTGCAGTCGCCCTCTTGTAGGATGGAAATCTTGTCACTCCAGCTACGCAATCGCGCGACAAGAGTTCGAGGTCTGCCATCTTGGTACTTAGGGCCTACCCGATGAGCCCGCTCTATATCTTCCATAGACCATGTCTTGATAGGGTAAAAACGAGTGAGCAGCTGTACAACTTTGCGAACACACGTTATGTAATCTTCTCGCTGATCTTCTTGAACATTAAAACATCTGACGTTATATTGTCGAGAAAAAGTTTCCAGTTTATCTTGGTGATTATGTAAACGTTCAATCGTGTCCAGAAGGTAATCTTTCCATTGGAAGAGTTGGGAGAACCGACGCTCAAAGACAGAACATTTATGCGAGAGACACGACAGTTCCTCCCTCAGTCCCCTATTTTCGTCCCTCAGTGAACAACACAGGGATTGGAGAGCACAAAGATCAGTCTGGTGAAAATCGTGGCCCTGGGCTTGAGTGGTGTGTTTGTAAGTGGGTCCGGGGTTCAACTCAATGTCTCTACATCGAATGAGGACTAAACTCCAATACAGGTAAGTTAATGTACACCGACCGGCTCCTACCCAGAGTTGAGTTTGCTGCGGACTCAGTTGGGAAGACTGGGACCACACAGTCGAGTTTCATCCACTTAATGGATGCGTTTCTGAGAGTGTTGCTCAAATTTCCTGACCAACACTGCAGGTGCCTGTATCTCTCGGGCCTGATTTACGCCGGGATATATTATGAAAGGAAGCGTAGAGTACAGCCCTGTCATGTAGTCTCAGACCGAAATGGAAATCCGTAGCATCATCTTAATCATCCTCATTCTCACCGATCAGCATAAAAAAAAATGTCTCAGGTTCTGTGGCCCTTCATGCCCTGCTCTCATGGTGACCTCAATTTCGATGTCCTCTCCACGTCTGTGGCCTTGGTTTGGTTACGTCGGGGTCACCGGTATCGGCGAGTCCATGGGGGCTGTCGTTTGACGGATGTGGTGGCGCCCTCCGGAGGGAGAGCTCACTCACGCCGGCTCCGCGACTAAGCAATTATTGTCGTCAGTAGGGGGCTTAGTAGATGGTGTCCTGCGTATGTTAGATCAGAACAGGCGCCACTGAACACCACCGAAGTAACTCGGCAGCAGTGCAGTGTCTCCTCCGGTGGGTTGCCTCTTGACGACTTGACATTGACTGCTACCTGTGGATTGCCGGTGCCGAGGCTGCGGCGGGACCGACCGGGCTGTGGCTGTGGACGGGTGTCGGAATGAGCGGCGTGGGTGCACTGCCTCTGAGGCGGCGCAGAATTTGGGACAGCAAAAAAAAAAAAAAAAAAAAAAAAAAAAAGTTAATGTACACCCCATCAAAACACCATTTGGCCTGTCCTTCAAACGTATTACTCGCGTTATCCTCTTCCTGACCGACACTTCCCTTTGTGCCATGAAACTCCAAAAAATCCACAGAAAACCACCAGAGAGAGAGAGGAGAGGGAGAGAGAGAGAGAGAGAGAGAGAGAGAGAGAGAGAGAGAGAGAGAGAGAGAGAGAGAGAGAGAGAGAATATGAATACGAGTAGGGATGTTTATTCAGCTTTAAGGCCCAGGCACATTCTGAAGAGGCATAAATAGAATCGAACATAATAAGTTAAAATAAGGTATACATGGTGAAAAATGTAAGGAAATTCAGAACAGTCGAAACGCATCATTACATGCAGTATTAGGTAGCAGCACGCAGTCTTTTCTGTGCTTCATATACATATGCAGCCAGATTTGAGAGGATATTTTTTTTCTTGTGGACAACAGTAATGCTGCCTTGAAATGACATGGTTCAGTTAAATGCTTTTGCTCGATAAGTTTGTTTCTGATATTATAAAGTGCAGGATAACATAACAAAAATGAACGTTTTTTTTCCTCGCTGAACCACACAATTCAACGTCGGGCTGGGTTGGAATATCTTAAACGATGGCAAGCGATGCCAGAAACACCATGTCTAAATGCAGCCAATGTGCTCATAATACATCGATTCATTTTTATATTAATATATGGTTCTAACCCATGAGTAGTCTTAAAATGCCTGTACTATATAAATATATCACTATGATGACTTATCATGGCAATCTTGCCATCTGCGGTCAAGAATCCTCTTCTTTAAAAAAATCTATATCATTCAGATTCCCACGGTCATCGCTGCTGTTTCTTGTTGACATATTCACCCAGAGAACTAATAAATGTTCATTCTGGCTCACCTACCCTCAACTCCGTTTCGGGTAGTTGAGCCGGAATAAACATTTATTAGTTCTCTGACAAGTAACACTTCAACAATTAATTAAAAATGATAATCCTTCACACATTCTTTTTCAATGGCCAAAAAATAACGACCCTACAAACAAACATACTGTGTAGGATTATCCGTTTTCAATACTAATTTACTAAACTTTTTCAGATTTTAGTTTTTGCTTAATCCTCTGTCTTTTATGTAAAATAAAACTACAGAAATTATGTATGGCTTGGCTAAGACACTGTGAAAGCAGACTAATTACAGGGGCTGTAGATTGTAGCAGGGTATATCAGGCCGTACTTGTTGGCGCCTGGCACCGCCCGTAATTAGCTGACTGTAATTAGAGGCCACACGGGCTGCTGTACCTATTGCCACCAGCACACCTGATACGCTTGCCACAATCCACTGTAATTAGGTCTGCACAATGTTTCGGCCAAGTGGACAACAGTGTGTAACACTGTCATGCGCTGTTGAAACTTCCTGTCACGAAAAGTTTTCGAACACGGGAGGTGTGACAAGATTGCTCTGACCGTGACAGGAAGTTAAGAGAGAGTCGGACAGGAAAGGCATATGTATTGCAATATGTAAGTAATGTAAGGTAAGTAGTAATGTCACTAAGTTTAGAAAATGGCGGAGTGCTTTGTTTGCCAGTAATATTTAAACCCTTGCAGCTAGGGTGTAGTCAAAAAATGGAAACTGAAACTAGTCTCACTGACGCCTTCACTTCTCAGTGAAGATTAACCCTTGCGTTCATCGTGTTTATAATTATTTAGCAATGTTGCAACTTCCAGACAGTTTCAAAAACTAACAAGGTACAT
>CM031612.1:13467639-13474413 GCA_018398815.1 Conus ventricosus | reverse complement strand
ACATCACACGGGAAAAAAAAATCTGTTTCTGACCAAAAGTGGGAAACCATACACAAGCGACCGCCGACACGCAGCTGATGACAGAAATATCCACACGCGCAGACCACAGACAACGCGCTTCCTTTGCTTTTCGCCTCGTAGCTCGTTTCGATTGTGTGCCTAGTATGGCTAACAGGCGTCGCTGAAATGCTGATCTTAACACACACACACACAAAACACACACACACACACACACACACAACACATAAACACACACACTAAACGCCCGCAAACAAGCACGTGCGCACGCACGCACGCATGCACACACACACAACACACACACACACACATATATATAGTCGCACGCACACATACACACGCCCGCGCGTGCACGCGCGCCACCACGCACGCGTGCATGCTCGCATGAACGCACGCACACACACGCACACGCACACACACACACACACACACACACACCACACACACACACACACACACACACACACACATACACACACACATGCACGCACGAACACACGATCGCGTGCGCACACACACACAATGATGATGATGTTGGAAATTCAGGTTAGGGCTATCCCGTATAACAAGAATGGCCTGCAGAGACTCAAAAAAATGGAAGCATGCCAATACATTCAGCAATAAAAATGAACAATCAGTATATAAAAACAAACAAATCAGAACCAAAATAAATCCACATAACGTGTTTTAAACTTGGTTTGTTTCAATCTATTTTGAAAACATCATCACGGAAATCAGGGGTTATTAAAAGTACAACAGATGGTGTAAAATTAAATAAAATGCATGTTGCTGGTTTTAAAATGAAAATACCACGTTGTGTTTCTTGAGGAGCGAGGGCCTCTCTGTGTGTGTGTGTGTGTGTGTGTGTGTGTGTGTGTGTGTGTGTGTGTCTCTGTCTGTCTGTCTGTCTGTCTGTCTGTCTGTGCAAATGCAATGTGTGTGTGTGTGTGTGTGTGTGTGGTGTGTGTGTGTGTGTGTGTGTGTGTGTGTGTGTGTGTGTGTGTGTGTGTGGATAAGCAGATCTTCATGAAAGTGTGCCTTGCTTACTTACTTTAGATTTAGATCATTGGCGATGTTAATGGAGCTGCCTAGTTCTCTACTTCTTCCACTTGCTTTTGGTCGATGAGAACATCTGCTGGCGCCTGGTGTTTACTGGTCAGCGTGTTTTCAGTCTTTTGGCACTGATAATGAGGCCAATGGTGCCTGCAAACTTGCTGATATTGTCTACAGGCATCTGCAGAACTTGAGTGGTGCTTGCCAGAGCGGCAATTTCATCGGCAAAATCCAGATCTGAGAGGCTGTTTCCTTCTGTCAACCTGATTCCCTTTCCTTGGGTTGCGTGTTTCAGAATCCATCAATGGCAAGTGCAAAGAGGAGAGGGGAGAGGATACAACCTTGCCTTACCCCGGTGACAACTTCAAACAAGTCACATTAGCCATCTTCCGTCCCGACTTTGCACTTGGAGTTTATGTGGTGGATATGTCCAGTATTACTATCATCATTATCATTATTACTTTCATTATTATCATCCTCATCACTATTGTTATTATTGTTGTTGTTATTATATCATTATTATCATTATCATTATTGTTATTGTTGTTGTTGTTGTTGTTGTTGTTGTTGTTGTTGTTTTGTCGTCGTTGCATTAACTGATTATTTATTTACATAAAGAAGAAAAAACATCGAGGGAGTCCTACCTTTTTTAATATAGTCATTAACACCACAGTTGCTTGTGTAATAGACAATTAGTGACTTTAGTGCAAAAGTGGGGGATACATATTAACAAACGAAGAAACTAAAATCATGTATTTTACAACTTACTTAATAAACCCAATTTACCTAAAAATTTTAATGAATTAGTGCTGTGAGATGAATAAAACCTTGGGGCCTTATTTCATACAAATGGCAAATTCGCTGAAATTTTCGAGCAAACAAACCAATAAAGCAATGTCTTCTGTTAAGAATGAAATAACTTAAAATAAAACTTGCAGGTTACGAAGAATTGTAGATAAAAATCACGATACAGTTGCAAACTCAGTATTAATATTTGGAGCTGAAGTACAGTTTCCGTGTAATTACATTTAAAAGTTAAGACAAGATGACCATGATCAGTGCAAACGGTCCTTATTAATTATCTTTTCATGCGAAAGTGATGAGGAAAATATATTGGTAGTTATTAAGACTAAATAGAAAAGTAGTGGTTATCTGTTCATGTAGAATTTGGAAGATTTCCAGTGACAAAAGTACGGGAGGTACGCTAGGAACAAGTACGGCCGTATATAAAGCATGTGATATAAAGGCATTCTTCAAAGGAAATTACAACAATTCCTGCTGAGATATGTCAAGAAAACACCAGACAATACTGCACTAAAACAATGTCTGAAAAAAAATAGGTAGTATTTATTGTTGATGGACTAACATATGCCTTCCGTAAACAAAAATCTAGAGCAAAAGATTATTGTTGTGCAAATAAAGTACGAGAGTTTCAGTTTCAATTTTATCAAAGAGGCGTCACTGCTTGCGGACTAGTCCATATACGCTACACCACATCCGCTAAGTTTTGAGACCACACTGCGCATGGCTTTAAGCTGATGGATAAATGAATTATTTCTCGCATAGCGATTGGTTCATCCACTTACACATAAAATGCTGTGCGCTGCAACATACTTAGTTGGTGCCAGAACATACAAGGTGGAGCACGCGCCTAACGATTCAGGGCGGTATTTAGTCTAGGCCCTAGTGAGTGTGCTTGAAAAACTTTTCTTCTCAGACAAGGGATAACAGGTCAGTGAAACTTATTTTTCTTTTTCATACATTAAAAAAAATATATCTAAGTCGTGAAAGCCCTTCAGTGGCTTCGATAAAACATCAGGTTGTTTGTCGCACTCAGTCTCGACACAGACCGGCTGCTTCAGTTCGGCACCGCCACCGACAGGGCTTCCGGTGCCAGTCATGTCTAGTTCAGACCATGATCCGGAACACAAGGGCTGCTCCCAGTCTGCTGATTCTTGTGATGACATTAAAAAGATCATTGTGAATTTGCATGCCAAATGGCAACAGCAATTCGACTCTCTCAGAAGTCAAATTGATTCAGGCGCTCTTGACTGCCATAAAGAGCAATAGACGCAGACAAAGGTGTAGAGCCCCCGCGCAAAAACAAAGCGCGTAACGAAGACCCACCGAATGCGATGTCCTCAGCCTTCATGAGGACGAAGACACTGATGAAGAAGAAGAAAATCTCATCAAATCAGTGGTGCAAGACCAGATTCAAAAAGGACAAAGTGGGGAATCATCTAACACTGTGTTGGATAATATCGAAAATGAGTACAGAACTTAGGAGACAGTGGGTGAGAAGTTGAATGAAAAAGTGGCAGGGGTTGTAAACAAAAGATTCCAAGACAAACTCTCAGATGAAGTTTTGAAGAAACGTTTTGAAACTTACAATAGACCCAAAAATTGCCCCGACGTGACCATAGCGACCGTAAATCGAGAAGTGTGGACTCAGATCCCACCTCATGCTCAAAAATCGGACCTCAAAGTGTCCCACATTCAACGCGCCATCACTAAAGCCTCCATTGCAGTGATGCGGGTGGCGAACTCCCTGCTGTCAGCGGACACGCACAGCGCTTGCGCAGAAGAACTTTGGCAATGTACGGACGCGATTGGCTTGTTGGGCCACGCGAGCAGAGAAATCTCACTTCGCCGGCGAGCGGACATTAGGCCATTCGTCAATAGAAACATCGCGAAAATTTGTGACGAATCTGTGCCAATCACCGGCTCATTGTTTGGCGATGATTTGCCAGACACATTGAACAACATCAAAGAAATGGACAGACTGGGGGATGCTTTTGCGCCTGAGAAGCGTTTTGGTGGAAACCAACGGAACTTCGATGACAGACATAAGTCTTTTTTAGGACAGAGCCATCAAAACCCCAGACACGCCCACAGGCCTTTCTGGGGCCACATGCAGAAGCGGTTTCACAACAACAGAGGTGGCAGACAGATTAAGTCCCAAAGGCCCACTGTTAACGACCAATCTGTCGCCCCTGCCCAATTTGTCGCCCGGCGACAGATTGGTCCTCAACACCAGGACCAATTTGTCGCCCAGATGACAGATTGGTCCTCAACACCAGGACCAATCTGTCGCCCATTCTAAGTTTTTGAGGGCGACAGATTGGGTCGCACTTCACCGTCCAATCTGTCGCCCCTTGGCCAATTTGTCGCCAACTTACCTTGCTCTCAATAAGTTGATGTTGGGCCACAGTTTCTCTCATTCCCACACTTTCTCTCACTTTAGGAGAAAGTGGGGGGGCTTTTTTTCTCTCACTTAAGAAGAAAGTGCAGGATTGAGAGAAAGTGTGGTCCTTCCCCTTTCGCACTTTCTCCCGTGTGAGAGAAAGTATGAGGGCGCTCCCACACTTTCTCCGATTGCGAGAGAAAGTGTGGGAAGTGCCCCATATTTTTATTTATTTATTTATTTTCAATTTCGTTATTAGTTTCTTGTCTTTCCTTAACAGCCTAATGATAATAAAATCTAATAAAAACAGATGGAATGAGACAGGAGTGTATTGTTGTTTTTCTATTGAATGGTCACATTGAGAAATCTTCAGAGTGCATAATCAATCAGAAAAATCAAACATGCAAGTGTTAAATCAACTAGTTATCAAATCCAAATAATATAATTCACGCTGGAAAGTAGGCAAACACACAAAAAATGTTGCCTATGTTATTTTGGTAAGTTTATATAGACATGGTACTAAACATTGGCCATAAACGTTACCTGTCCAGTACTCTCCCTATCGAATGGGGTGACCACAAGTAGTTCAGTTTATTGTAAAATCCAAATGTTCACTACTTAGGCTGCATATGCTCTAATGGTAACTTTATAATATTCACAACCTAGATAACTACCGGTACTGGTCAGTGCCAAAACCAGTGGTCAGCTTCATGAAATTTTCACGTTTACACTATTTCACTGCATGTTGGTGTGTTATAAACGCTTCTGTACAGTTTACAATATAGATGTCCGGTGGTCAACAAGATTGACCAGTGGTCAGTTTCATGTAAGGTAAAACTTTTCCTGAGTTCACTCCATATTGATATGTTTAATGCTTTCTTTTTTAATATAGAAAACCAGTGGTCTGCAAGAAAGACTAGTGGTCAGTTTTATGTCAATTTCATATTTTCACTATCTCATTCTGTATTGATGTGTTATAGGGTGTATATGCTTCTTAAAACGTAGTATGACTAGTGGTTAGCAACAATGACCAGTGAGCAGTCTGGAAAACGTAATTGCTTACTGTTTATTATATGAATATCTCTGTGCTTCTCGCAATTTAGATGACCAGTGGTCAGTGACAATTACCAGTGATCAATTTGATGCCAATTCCATATTTAAGAAAAACGTCCACAGATTAATTGACCCAAAGGCTTGGTTCTATTTACAAGCCTCCTTTATCTCTGTAAAAAAATCAGATAAATCGCTCTTGGATAAATCAACACTTTGGATAAATCGACCCTATAAACGTAAACTCTTCTTCCATAAGCAAACTATCATCACACACACACACACACACACACACACACACACACACACACACACACACACACACACACACCATAATCTTTTTTTTTCAGAAGACTGAAACCCTATTAACCATTTTTTTTCAGAAAAGACTTTGAAGGAGGTTTTACGAAAACCCCTTTTAATGTGTGACATTGTTTTAGGACTTGTTCAATCTTCCATTTTTACTTTTCTTGATTGGAGGTCTTTTTTTCTTTTCCTGTTTAAATGTATTTTCACGTCATTTTTGTTATTGACGTGGGCCTGTATTCACATCCGGATAGCATGGGGCCAATAGAATTTAACAGGATTTTTGGAAGAGCTTCTACGCTGGCATGGTGCCAATTCTCATGCTATCTCAATGTGAATACAGACTCGAATGTTATTAAATTGTTTTTATTTCTATTTTTTTCTAGACTAAGAAAACGTGTGCGAGAGGTGCCTGCCAGAAGTGACTATCACAAAAGGAATTGGTACAATAAACCCTCACACCAAATTAGAAGAGAATTGGCCCCAGTGCCCTGAGTTACAGGGGCCGCAATACTTTATTACCCCACCACAAGAGTAGAAACACTCCAACTTCAAAAGTAGTTCGCTGTGACGCTGTGTTTTTCTATCCGCTCAAATATTCCCTCTTCAATCATGATGTCTTCCCAAAAAGGTCTATCCCATCAAAATATGCAACACCCGGGCCCAATCTGTCGCCGGGCGACAGATTGGTTCAGGCGTTGAAGACCAATCTGTCGCCCAGTCCTGGTTTGAAGACCAATCTGTCGCCGGATGACAAATTGGGCAGGGGCGACAGATTGGTCGTTAACACCCCCACTATTGCCTACTTTCAGTTGTAGAGGTGAGTGAATTTTTAGCTTTGTTACCAGAATTTACTGCTCTTCTTGAATGTGAACAGGCAGAATTAAGGACTTCATGAACTCTTGGTTAAAGATCGCCTCTGATCCAGATATTCTTAGCATTGTTTCAGTTGTATAAAAATTCAGTTTGACTGTCCCCCAGACACTCTGAACAGACTGACAGTGTCCCATACAAATCGTTTTATTTCAATGAATATTATCATTCATCGCAAGTGGAAGAGGTCAGTAAGATACATTGTCATCATTTGATCGAGTGGATGGTCGAGTCAGTCTTAAGGGTTTTTTTTGTTTGTTTTTTATTGCATTACTCCTGTGCGTGAGGAC
>CM031612.1:13462639-13465139 GCA_018398815.1 Conus ventricosus | reverse complement strand
GTGTGTGTGTGTGTGTGTGTGTGTGTGTGTGTGTGTGTGTGTGTGTGTGAGTGAAACGTTTCTTTTTCTCAGGGGAAAAAAGGAAGAATAGAAGTCTTTATCTACGATAATCTGAACTTTTGAAGAAAATAGTGTAGAAAAAAAGCATATTTGTAATTGCTCAGATATAGATAATTGTTGTAATCACAGTAGCCAGTCTGAGATCGACAACAGCCCAGATATTGCTGGGTATTCCTTTAAAACAGAGAGAAAGAAGAAAATAATAAACAACAAAAATAAAAACAATGATGAATGACCGCACAGACTGTAAAGCGTTGGTTCCTAAATAAGGAAAAGAAGAGAAAATGAAACAAACCAACGAAGGAAGGAACGAAAAGTAAGAAAGAAAAGGAAGAGGTGATCCCAAAATGTTGAGATGAACCTGATGCTCTTTTGACATAGGCTTACCGGAGGGACACTGGCACGTTAATTTTCCCTGTCTACAACGTAGAACAATTACAATGGCCTCTTTCCCTCCGGATCCCCTGCCACTGCCATTCTACCTCAGGGGCGAAGGGCTTGTTTGACAGGAAGACCAATCTTGGAGGGGCTCGGGGGGCGTTGGGGGGTGATATTATGAGGGATCACGTCCTGTTGTTTGCAGAGAGTATGGTGAGAACACCACGTGTTGGAAGGAATTAAAGGTGTATAGAATTGGTACGTTTCTTGCCCAAAGTTATTTTGGGAAGAGAGACATAAAGAGGGAGAGAGACAGACTGAAACAGAGAGAGAGAGACAGAGAGAGAGTGTGTGCGTGTGTGTGTATGTGTGTGTGTGTTGTGTGTGTGTGTGTGTGTGTGTGCGTGCACATGCTCACATACTTATCTTTCTGATTTATGGTGTAATTCATTCTTTTCTTTTCTTTTCCTTTCTTTCTTTCTTTCCTTTCCCTTTGCAACGTTGACTCACCAAAAGCCAGTTTCAAGAACAAGATTATTTTAGGGGGAATGGGAGTCCAAAAGAGAGACAATAAGAACTAAATGATTTTAGAGGTATTGAGAATTTTCAAAGGTTGACATCAATAACAAGAGGATTTGAGTGGAATTGAGAGCAACAAATACAGACAACAAGAACTATAACATTTAATGGAGTTTGAGACCCACAAAGACAGACATCCAGAGCAAGATGATTTCAGGGGGAAAAAGTTCCAACAAAGACAAACATCAAGATCAATATGATTGAAAGGGGACTGAGATCAACAAAGACAGACATAAAAAATCTGTAATACATGTCACATGCAAGAGTTTCTAGGGACTTGTTTAAAACCGGATCTTGTGATAAGTCATATTTTAAATCTTCTTCTGAATCAACCGGCGCCATCTTACTTACTAACTTAGCATATAGACTAATCATTGTCTGCCCCACCGATCTAACCATTTTTGAACCTAGCTGTGCTTCGTACCTAGCGTAGTACTTCTCAACGTCTGATGTAGGCAGTTGTTGAATCTGTTCAATACTTAGTTCAGTGCCTAATTACTGTTTAGTTTTTCCACACCCAGCCAGAGAGTATAATCTTTCTTCATGGCAGTGGTCTGCTGAGTAGTCTGCTTGCTCCTCACACTTTAATAGTTCGTCACAATCCATTTTAAAAAGCAATAAAAAATAATATAATACTTTTAAAACCATGAGTTTAAAGCTGGTTAATTATGCAGTGCCTATCGCTGGCGTTATAGTTTATTCAACCCTTGCAAAATGTTTGTTAAGAATAAAACCGCCCAACATGGGAAAGATAGAAGATTTGCCAAAACTAGTTGCAACCTTATTTTTAGCTTTAACAACAAAAGATTATCTGATTAAATAGACATAGACAGTCTTTCGTATTATGATTATTTTAATTATTTTTTTAGTTAGTAAAAAGATGAGCGAAAAAAAAGATTATCAATACGATTTACCATTCTGCTGTGATTGGCGGCCTTAGTATAGGCTATAGCGTGTTAGCAAAAAACATGTTTAAAATGAGGCCAGCTGATCTAGGAAGGTTAGACATTGAGGATGTTGTTAAGGTTATAGTTGTAATTACTGCAGGGATTGCTTCAAAAGACTTTCTTGTTACACAGGGGATTATCCCAGAAAATATTAATGCATATGTTAATGCTATTGTTAATGCTTTGGCCTTCTCTGGAAGCAATTATATGTTTAGTAAATTGCGGTCCGATGAAGAGAGAGAACGACATAATAAGGCAATGGAAGATTTAGCTAAGGCAAGAGACGCTTATGAGAAAAGACGAATTGCTTACTTAGACTTTATTAATAAAACGTTAAGAGAACAGGGACATGCAGAGCACACATTTACAGGCGTTGAAACAGCGCCATGGGTATTTCAAAACACACACACACACACACACACACACACACACACACACACACACACACACACAAACACACACACACACACACATACACTCTCTCTCTCTCTCTCTCTCTCTCTCTCTCTCTCTCTCTCTCTCTCTTTCTGTGTGCA
>CM031612.1:13448537-13461334 GCA_018398815.1 Conus ventricosus | reverse complement strand
AAAGAAAAATTAAAATTGATTGTTTGGGCCCCTAGTACCCAAAAATTTTAGGGCTACGGTTCATCTAAAAAAAAATGTCTTTTGTATTTCAAAACCCGGGACTTTAAAAATGCAAATATGCAATGTGTTTGGCTAGAGCATGCCACAGAAAGAGAGAGAGAGAGAGAGAGAGAGAGAGAGAGAGAGAGAGAGAGAGAGAGAGAGAGTGTATGTGTGTGGTGTGTGTGTTTTGTGTGTGTGTGTGTGTGTGGTGTGTGTGTGTGTGTGTGTGTGTGTGTTTTTGAAATACCCATGGCGCTGTTTCCGCTCTGCAATGACATAAATTTCCTCATCAACGTTTTCTCCAATGTCGCTTTATTTCCTTACTAACAGGCGTGTACTTTCTGCTCTTAGTCAGCACATGTGAGACAGACGCAATGGACTCCCGACAGCTGACTACAACGCTTGCTTGAGAGAGAGAGAAAAGAGAGAGAGAGAGAGAGAGAGAGAGAGAGAGAGAGAGAGAGAGAGAGAGAACGCTCATAACACCACACACATGCACGCACGCAGGCGGGGACACACACACACACACACACACACACACACACCACACACACCACACCACACACACACACACCACATTCCAACCCCCCCCCCCCCACACACACACACACACACACTAACACACACTAAACACAACACACTACCACACAAGCACACATGCACACAGCGCCCATTCACCCACCTACATGCAGACCAGTACACAGACATATAAATATCTACTGTGGAGGCATACGTTGCATTACCAAAATGCGTGATGGAAGCATTTCAGAAAGAAACGTCACGATTTGGGTCATTTTGTTACCACCCAAGCAGGTCAGCCATAAAGATATGATATGAGGATACATCAAGAACTCGCTTTTTTAGTCTATACATATTCAAGTCAGTGATCACTGCTGTTTGAGCCACGCATCAAGCCTGACTGCTTTAGGGAGGGGGGGGGGGGGTGGAGGGGCGGGAGGGGGGGGGGACAAGAAGACATGTAGCCAACACGCTTCTCTACTTCCTCTGATCCTCTGGAGAATATCGCTTGATTTCTCTGAGTCTTTTTTCGACCCGGTTTTAAATGATGACTCACTAAGATGTGACACTGGTTTATCAGTAACGCTACTCATCATCTTTGCTCACGTGTGGCCATTGTCATATTTAAAAGAAACACACACACACACACACACACACACACACACACCTTCAATGACATTCGACTCTCATATAATCTGCACGCAAAAAAATAACGAAAAGAAATGAACGGCAGAAGGGCGCAACTCCTCAGTGCAAATTCCAGCAGTGGGTATGACAGCTAGCCTTTCACTAACCAAAATGTTCCAGCTTTCCTGCGCAGTTGATAAAAAATCAACAGAAAAAGCTAGTACAAAAGCCAAAAATCATTTGATCGTTGGAGCAAAAACAGGGGGGGAATATGTCACGAGACAAGCAGAGATGACACCGCCTTTTAATTAATTATTCCATGTTTTTCTGTCCACACTGAATGTGTCCCCCAACCCATATAAATACACGCCTCCCCTTTAATCTTGCCCCTTACTTGTCTTTTATTTAGCTGAACGCCTCCGTCATCTCATCATCACAACATATCATCATTTTTTGTCACTGTCTCTCATCGACTCGTCACCTCATCATCATCATCTTATCGATCGTCGTCATCCATCATCACTCATCCTTCCAGAAAAAAACTTTAATATTCTGCAACAGACGTACCTTTGGGGGCAAAAACATTTTGTGTAACCTCCCTTTTGCAGATAAAGTTGATTCACAGTTCTTAAGGGGAAAGGTAAAGGGACGCCCGCCAGGGGAGGGGTAAAAAAATCCCTAAAATGACGAAACGGTAAATTTTTTGGGTGCAAAAGCCGAAATGCTGAAAGCTTAAAAAAAAAAAAAAATTTTTTAAAAAACAAAGAAAAAAAGGGTGTCTTTAATTGGGTCCGAATTTTTTTGAAAACGGAAGGGGTTAAGCTGAAAGGGAGCGAAGGAGAGGAGAGAGAGAGAAGAGAGAGAAGAGAGAGGACTCTTTTTTGTTACTACTAAGATACAAATAAAAATTTTCCCCCCTGGAAATAGAACGTAGAGGAAGAAACAGTTGCGGAAAATGATTTTCGAAATAAAGCAAGGTTTAGTCAGCTGTCGGGAATCTTGCGCTGTCTCACAGTGCTGACAAGAGCAGAAAGACACCCCTGTTAAAAGGAAATAAAGCGACAGTGGAGATCGTTGAGGGAAATTATGTCATTGCAGAGCGGAAACGCGCCATGGGTTTTAAAAACACACCACACACAACACACACACACACACACACCCCCCACACACAACACAAACACCCCCCCGGGCGCCCCCGGGCGCGCGGGGGGGCCCCAAACCACACCCCCCCACACACCACACACACATCTCCTCCTTTTTTCTGTGCGCGCACGGCGCGCGTGTGTGTGTGAATTTGTGTGTTTGTAAAAGGATGGGGTTACGTGTCCGCGGTGTCGGGGAAAAATCTGGGAACTGTTATCGGGGGAAGGGTTTTCCTAGAATCCAATTTTTTTTGGGGGAAACCTTTTTTCCCAAAATGTCGTAAAATCTGGGAAGGCCCGTAAAACGGGAACGTGGTCTTTAAGCTCAGAAGGTAGAAAGAAGACGAAAAAAAAAACGGATTTTTGAGATAAAAGGAACAAACAATGTTTTTAGGGCAATTGAGATCTTTTTTCCTTTTTGTACTTTTTTTTATTTTTTCGTGGCAGATTTTCACACCAGTTAGATTTCACGATTGAGTTAGGGGGTCCCCGGGGAAAGCGTTTTTCCCCGAACACGGGGTTCCAGAATTATACACCCCCTGGACCCACTCTTATCAAGGAAGTGAGCAATCCCGACTGACCACACGAGATAACAAGTACAAGTAGCCTTGACAGGATGGAAACCCTTTTGGGGAGCATTCCCGGGGAAGCAGCAAACCAGCCTACCCCCTGAGTCATAGGCATGCTTAAATCATTTGGGGACGAAGCTGGACACTAAAACAGAGAGGTGAAAGAAAGATCCGCAGCCTCCAGAAGACTTTTTAACCCGAAGGACGACTGAGGGCTGAGGGAGGAGGTCGTCACACTCCTCCCGGCCCGAAGGAAGGGGCGATATCTCTTATTAAAATTTTTTCTTTTTTATTATTATTGTTTCTTTTATTTTTCAATTATTTATCTGTTTATTATTATTATTTTATTTTTTATTTTTCTGTTTTAGTTTTTTATTTTGTTTTATTATTATTTGTTTATTTATTTTATTTCATTTATTATTTATTTATTTATCTATTTATCTATCTATTTTTGTTACACTTATGTTACATTTATTTATTTTTTTATTTTATTTTTTTCTTGAATTTATTTATTATTATTCTAAAAAATGTATCTATTTTCTAAATATATTTCTGTATCATGCTTGTATCACCCTTACCTTCACAATAGTTGTTAGCAGTGTCTCAGTATATATTATGTTAATATTGACCATCCCCATTGCCATCGCCACGAAGACTGTTGCCATGGCAACCAAGGTGCTTAAGAACCCTCTGGACCCACTTTCCTTTCTCCCTACTACAACTGCTATTGCCTTATTATCACCAAAAGTAGTCGTAATCCTGTCTTAATTTTATTATTTCAATATTTTGACCTTTATTAGTATTCTTATCAGTAATAAAATTATCATCATTACCACCTTGACTCACATATTATCTCCCTTCTAACAGCCTCGTTTTCATTCAACGCATATTTACCTTGCGCTGAAGAGGTGAAGAGATCGAAGCTGAGTACCAAATTTGTTCATTTTTCGTTGTCTTATTTGTTTGTGTCTTGCCTGAAGAAGACCTAAAGGTCGAAACGCGTGGTGTTTTGTCTTGGTAAACTCGTTTGTCCACGTTTCTCTTAGGCGGTTCGCTAACATTTATTTAGATTTGTTTAGATTTCCGCCTGCAGTCGTCTCACTTTGCAACTAGCTAAAATTTCCCAACTGATGCTACAATATGGTGCTGAAACAGGGGCTTGATTCTGCTGCTATGCTTATTGAGAAAATTCATTGTATGCTCTAAAGAAATTTGTTGGTTTTTCTTTGAAAACACCGAACGATCCGGTATATGGAGAGACCAATAGATGCCCTTATATTAATTTCAGTAGTAAAGTGTTACGGATGGTATGGGTGTGTTCTGCAGGTGTCTGACTGTCTGACACACAAAAATTTTATGGATGCATGCACGATTTTTTCAATGCACAAACACACACACACACACACACTCCCCGAACATTGACAGCCAGGCAACAGAACAACACTTCTTTTTTGTTTTTATGCTGCCCGAGCCATCAGACAAACATATAATATAACAACGCAATGAAATGCGATTAACACAAACATCAATAAGACGGCACGCCAACCATCAGGCGTACACACAAGATATATCAAATTGATAACTATCAATGATGCTGGATCCAACGTCGCCGTAGACAAATGACAACGACTAGATAAAGGGACAACGAGACGACAAGGCGACGAGACGATGTAGGCGACCCAGATGATGACGACGACGACTGCAGCGTCAAGTCAAGTCCGACACAAGACTCAAACTTCAGAGAATGTAAATATCTTCGTTCAAGCCCACCCATCTTATTTTGCACGAAACCCCCCTTTTCACAAACAAATCTCGTCCTTTCATGTTACTTTTACAACCAAACTTAAGATAAGATAGGGTGTTTGTGAACATAGATATTTACATTCTCTCCAGGGGCCCTAAAAATTAAGGACTATTAATAAATCAGAACAAACAACTAGTTTTCCATCTTGATTAGTTATTTTTACTCAATGAATTTATAGGCCCCCAACTAATTCTTTAAATTGACTGTTCCGTCAAACCTTATAAACTGATAATCCAAAAACCCCGCCTTAATTGACGGCAGTGCTCGTAAATGGACATACAACATTTGGGTTCACGAGAAAATCAGATGGTTTATTACCTTTAAATTGCCAGATGTCTTCTCTTGTTTCTAATTTATAAGATCTGTCACTACTGTGGAAGCCCAAGATTCGAGCAAGGCCTTTAGGGAAAGTGTACTCTCTTCTTTCTTCTTGTGGGAAATGTATAGTTAATTCTGAGGTTTGCTTCGTTGATTGTTAGCAAAATGCCAAATTCGTTTAAGTACTTCTTTTAAGAACAAAAGTTGTAATAACTTTTGGTATTTGTATATGGCTTATTTGATTGCCCACCTCGTCATTAATATTATCCAGTTATTTTGAGCCCCTTCAGATATGTTAATCCTTTTTACTTTAAAACCAATTTCTTTAAAGGGCAACCCTACAAACTCCCGCTCCAATTGACAATTGGGTACGTAAGAACACACGCTCGTTTTGCTTGGTTATATAGTTTACATCTGTTTTATAACTATTTAATAAAACTAATTTAAAAATGGAACCTTTTAAATATACGAAAGTGACACTTTACAATGTAGGAGCGTTTTATAACCCAAATCTTTGGATTTGCCAGTATGATGAATCATTATGGCTTTCAAGTTAGGATTGTATAACCATAACTAAGTATATTAAAATCCGCTAATAAAGAGTGATAGAGTGCCACTCAGCATGGTCATCCAACCCTATGGCTTTTTACCAGAATCAGTTAAATTTTGCTATTTACTGCGCAAACTACTGGCTGCGGTGTTTACTATGCAAAACCATTTAAAAACCACCCTAATCTTTAGTAAAGTTCAGTATATAACTTTCATGTGTTATTACCGTTACAGACGAATACTAAACTGAATGCAAGTGCCCCTTTCCAAGACGACAGCGCTGTTTAATCCATTTTAAAAGCCCATTACAACAATAATGCTTATGGAAAAGAATCTGCAACGAATTTAACACTAATCCTTCAACTGATTTTAGACAAAAGTTAGACGCAATCATGTGTTAGGCCAACATTGTATTTGTGGGGCGAACGTTAGAGAATATAATTATGACTACTGGCCTGGCCACCCTGTTTTCAACCAAACAAACAAAGTTCGTTAAGGGTCAATTGAACAAAAACATCCTATGCTTGGACAACATTTATCTAAGATGAAAGTGAATGAAGGCTTAACAATGCCAGGAGTGGCAAAGACTTAGTGACACCATACGACAGTACGTTTGTGTCTAATAGGTGCCACAAGCACAGACTAAGTCTAGCATAGGAGATCAATCTACAGGCTTTGACGCTAGAAAACACAGTTTTCTAGCCAATTTCGATGTTGAGATGCTATTAACTCTGCTTGTTGATTTGCCTGCCAGCATACAAGGTAATCAAAACGTTCTTGCACCATGCTATGTCAAAGGTTGACTTTGGTGTAGGCCATGGATTTATACATGCTACCCTCTGACCTTAGACTTACAGATTGGCATATACAGAATTATTAATAATGAAATCCTCATAGATGAGACGACCGCAAAACTTAGGGCACCAATCAAGGCTTAAAACACAAGGCTCCTGCTTCCAATCATTTTAAAAAAAGTACCTAACCTGAAGAAAGCGGATCCCCCACCCAGTTTTTTAAGATGCCCCAGAATGCACGCCAACTGTTGATGTACCCTCGCACTGACAGTCACCTAGCGCACATGACTGCCATGTTGTGTTTTTTAACTTTACTGGATTAGCTATACTATTTCACGAAAAAATTAAGATCCAGCAGCTAGCACTCCTAACGCCACAGATGGTCAGCCATATAAACCAGCAACTTTGCTATAGTAGACAAAACCCAACTAACAACATGCCTATTATGCCAGGCAGAGCATCAAGCGCTTTGGCAGCTAACTTCTTTAATACGTTTGCTAGGTGGTGTAATTGTCTTCTACATCCTAACTTTTTACCAGGTGAGGCGTTTGGAGGCGCTACTGGCCCTGTTGGCGCACCGCCAGTTAAAGCATAATCAGTGTAGAGATGCAAACCAACGGCTGTTATATTACTAAACTATTGTTAACTCACCTGTTCTCTGAACAGATATCCTTATTCTTTTCTGCTTAGTGTTGTATTTTCATAAAGTATTTTGTTTATAAGTTCTCTGATTCTGGTTATTTGTGATTATAGCTGTCCTCTGTTAATAGAATTCGCGCCCACCTGTTCTGTCTGTTGTCCAGTTACCCTGTAATTTTTGCTGTATTCCAGCCTTTTGTTCTAGTCCTTGATTGTTATCGTCTGCATCAGCCCAGTTTATTTTTTTCTTCTGCTATATCTCTTCTTAGCTCACCAAGTTTTTGCCGTGTTGTGCTTTAGTTCACCCCTTAATGTCTGTAGAGCTTTATCAAGGGGCCTTGCGCTCTAGATCAGAATCTGAGAATTGACAAGCTTTTTCTTTTTACCCTGTCTCCTCATTAAAACTTGTATTAATTTTTGCTTCTTAGACCCATCTGCTGTTCTATTTACTTTTGGAGAGGAATGTTTTGTTCTTTGAGATTATGCTGGCAACATTTGCCCCAAGTTCTGTAAAACGACTAACGGCTTCGGCTCTAAGCTCTAAAATGGGTATTTTAATTGTTTGCCTTAGCAATTGGGAGTTTTCGCTATTGTGCTTAGGTTTAAAACTTGTTTAGGTTTTGCGTTTTGAAGTACTTTACGCGGTCTCCTGCACCAGTTTTTTATACAAATGCCCACCATCGTCCTCATAAATCGTTAGGATCACACTTACTTCTGGTAGCTCTTCGTCCTTTGCTGTTTATAGCAATCGATTGAATTCGCTGTCGCAATAGTTCTGACGAGCTTTAGGGAGTGAAGAACCTACTCCTTTAGTTCCTGTCGGCTTTAGGAGTGAAGAAACTTCTCCTTTCGGACTTTTAAGCAATGGCACCTGCTGCTCCTTCAAGCTCTTCTCGCAATGAAGGGACCGGTTCTGTTTCATCTTCTTCTTCAACCGGAATCAGGAACGTCATAATCTTCATCCATATTTTTTATATATATTCTTTTCTGTTTTATCAAACACTGAACTCATACGGATGTGCCTCGATCCATACAGAAGAGAGAGGAACCCGTGGGGTAAGAGGTATAAGGCAAGTCTGTAAATTAGTGTAAATACTCCATCAACAGTTCAGCCTGACAGGCCTTAATGTATAGTTCCCTGTTCTTGGCGCTGGCGATGTTATAATGCCAGGCACTGCTAAACTATCACTTCAAATAATATTAAATCGACAGATCCTAATGCTACTGTGGTGGCTATTTGGGCAGGGCCATCGTTTAAACATGTGGCCAATCAAACTGGAGGGCAGTGAGTCTTGGTACTAAGCGAAGCAGACATTTTTTTGCCCTCTTTCCTGACCTTTGCCCTGCCTAAAAAAGAAAGAAAAGAGAAGTTTATCAGGGAATACAAAGCCCCCCAAACGGCCTTAAGCACGGCTTAAAGGCGGTGGATGCAAAGGTTGATGTTAAAGATGAGGCAGTAGCCCGGAAGCATTTGGCAACCAGAATTCTGCCATCCCTCTAGATTTGAATGTTAAAGAACGCATTATGCCCTATTTACCAAGGCGCACTAAATGAAAAAAGTTACTTTTGAACTAACAATTTAATCCTAGGCGATTCTCGTTGTTCTGTTCTGAAGGACCCTTTAGCTAAATACACAGTCCAGCGACATTTTCTCTTGAGTTTGATGTTGTTACTACCCTGAACTGGCCCGAACAATCTTACCCTGTCTAAAGCTATAAAACCAGTTAATTTATTTGAAAGTGTCTGCACTCCACACAAAGAAAAAGAAATAAGCGAGACTACTTCTGGAACATACATCTAATCGTCTCTGAAGTCTTTAAAAGGAATTTTTTTTCTGGTTTACTGAAAGGAACTATCCTTTTCATAGAGAATCAGAAGCGTATTTATAATCCATAAATGAGAAGGTTGACTGTGCAATAAATGGCAAGTCTGATCAGTTGTATTCGCGGCTGCGGACTTTTACCTCTCCAGCACTTGATGAAATAAGAAAGTTGTTCGCTGGAGGTAGGCAAAGAGATCCTTGCTGTTGATCTGTATGTAAAAACTTCGCCTTTATGTGTAAAACTCGAGACTACTTAACAGCCAAATATGGGCTGGGCTGGATTTTTGATCTTCCATGTGCCAACCGATTGTTTGGAGTGGAGGGGAAAGGGTTAGGGCAAGATGTATAAAATCAATATTCACAAGTAAAAAATAACAAGCAGACGGAACGCCCAATACAGTGCATGTTTGTATGGTTTGGATGCTCAGTTTAAACATTGAAGAAAACAGGCTAAAAAGACGTGGCTTATCTAAAATGCAGAAGACATAACCTGTTTAAAACAAATGGATCGTTTTGAAGTTTCTGCTCAAAGATCCGGCACACTGTTCTCTTATCTGCGGGATTACTGGGTGTGGGAAAAACTGTTTCGTACTTGATTTGTTACAAACTAATATACAGGTTTCATTACGAGCACATTGTTATATTCTGGCACAACCATTCAGCACAAAACAAGTCTATAAAGAAAGGAAGTTTATTTTGGACAGACGGTATATATTTCTAATTGATCCTACGCAACAAACTGAGCGGACTGTTTAGACTCATTACTATAACCCGTTTGAGGGACCTGAAACCCTGTTTATTATTGATGACTGTTCAGCTGTACGAGACATTGTTAGTAAAAAAGAAAGCTCACGTCAAGCTTAGCTGTAGTGGTCCGCCAGCCTTAGTTTCTGTGTGGCTCTTAACTCAAAAATACAATGATGTCTTAAAGACTTTAGATCGCAGTTAAAATCGGTTGTATTTTTTAACACTACGGACAGAGATAGTTTTTTTTGAAGGAATGTTTAAGTGAAATTATATAATAAGGATAAGATGAGCTAAAAAATAAAAAGAGCAGTTAGAAAAATCTAAGCACGCTAAAGCTATGCTTGCCGGACTGACCCCCCCAGTTTCAATACGTTTGTTTATTATATTTTTAATATTAAAATAGAATGTTCAAGGCCAGAATCAAAAGTGCAGCTAGGCCTAAAATGCACTGCAGTAGGCTAATAGACTAGCAGACACAACTGAGTTTGATCTAATGGAGTGCAGGAATTGTTTATGGATTGAGTAACGATGATTGGGGGTGTTTACAAACGAAAACCGAAATTGAAGACAAAAAACGACAGCATATCCTAACCTGGAAGAGATAAGGAATTTAGGGCAAAACGATTTTTGGCAAAATACGAATACAAACTTCATAAAAGAGAGAATGTCTGGGCATGCGCCCTGAAATTGATGGGAAATTAAAGTTTGAAATACTAAGAAACAACAATTTTAGAAAGGCTTTGAATGCGGGCCCCGTTCTTGTTAGCTGGTTCCAGGAACACAACAGAAAAAACAGATTGAAATACACTAGGCAGGGTTCTGACTATGTGCTACAGAGAAAGATGTCTTTAGTGAAGGGTGGGATAAGACACCGTCGGCTTAGAATTGTAACCAAGCCTACAGTGAATACCTAGGAAATGCCAATGCTTTCGCTTAATTTATTACTCCAAGGGAGGTGATCCTTGTTGCCTGAACATACAGTTAATTTGATGTTTACAAAGAAAAGGCGAATCATGATGCTCTCTTTAGCTCGTTATTGCAATTACCTAAAACGGAGATGAAATAAACACCCTTGTATCATCTGACAAGGTTCTGTGATGGTTGACAAAGGACAAAACTAACAGTACTCGCACTTTATTTCATTAAGTATGTTGGTTTTATTGCGTGTTACTCTGTTGATGAAGTGCTGCCAGAAGGATTAATAAGAAGATATGTACAAGATTAATTTTAAAATTAATCTGATAAAATTGGAGGTTAAACAGTTAGATTAGAGCAATTAAATGCACTTCAAATAGGAAATAGAAAGCGATTGGATAAGTATAGAGTTATAGACAGAAATATGCTAAAGCTATAAATCTCTTTCTTATGTAATTCTGGCTCATCAGCTGTAGCTAGCGTAAAGTGTGGTCTAGTGTTGTGTTTTAGCTACTGGGGTTGGAGCGCAGCCCTGTAGCATTAGGTGCCTTAGAGTTTAGGTTTAGGCGCCATGTCTATGATTGTAAAGTGCTGTTTAAAAAAAAAACTCCTAAATTACAGAAAGCCATGCCTTTGTAGCCCTAGCTTCAGCAAAACTTTGTTCATAAGCTTAAGACATACAAGCCAAATCATTACAGGATGAAAAAACATTACAGACGAGAATTTCTGAAGCTTATGGCTGATGGTTGAGGATTACAGACGGCACAAAAATTGAACTTCAAAAGGCAGGTGGGAGAAAGGACTTGTACCTCACAACAGGTTAGGACACGATGCTAATTTAAACAAAACATGAAAAACAAACAAATGATCGGTTTTTAAACCCAAAATAAGTTAAAACAGGTTTTTTTAAAAAAATTTATAAGTTTTAGCAAGAAAATTAAATACTTTTTTTTTTAACTCACTGTGTTTGGTGGGGACAACTTGCAGCTCTTCACGAACAAAGGATCTTTTTGGGAAGGCCTTTTTAGCGAACGGTTTCTCTTAAGTAATATACGGGGGGATGTTTTCATAATTCTCGTTCAACTTCATATCACGTCTGCCGCTCCATATAGTTCTGTAGCTCTAATTTAACATCACCTTATGCCCTCCATGCAGCATACAAGTATCGTGCTTTTAGGCCAACGGCAAGGTTTTTGAGTCCCCTGCACTCGTCAGTAATGCTTTTTTTTTTTTTTTAATTTGATTGAGTTTACTGGTTTAAGGCCTGTTGCTTTAAATTCTTCATTGGTCATGGCACGTAGACTGCTGGCAATCTCCTAACCCATTCGGTGTTGCGGTCTCCTATCCATTTTTTCTGTGATATGATTGCTAAACAGGCGTTCAGCCTAGTATGCTTATTAAAGTTTTTTACTAGGGCTTGTGCTCCCGATGGTTGCTGCGGATCCTCTCGTAATCTGTAAACATGAGTTTTAAAAACATCTGTTTACAGACCCTTTAAACTCTTTTCTCATCATCAACTTGAATCATCCAAGGATACTTTAATGGGCCTTCGCATGTATACTTTGTTGGTAAAGCCTCAGCCAAAGCAGTTGAGCTTTTATTCCGGTAAAGTTTCAGCGTCTTTGTATCTTGAAGCACATGTAACAACTGTCAGAGAATCCTTAACTTTTTTCTTCTAACTTTGTCATGTGGAAGATACAGCAAGTCCATTGGTGGGTTGTCATTTGGAAACTGAGTTAACAAATCTAGGCATTATTACTTCTTTTGGGGGCAGGCAGATATATTTGCAAATTGCCTGTTTTGAAAGCCAAGTCTTTCGCAAATCTTATTCAGACATCTCTAGACAGGCTTTACTCTGTTTTTCAAAAGCGTCTTTCCTTTCCAATAACCTTTAGCGAGAATAATATCTTTTATCCATAAGATAAGAAACTGTATTATATTTGGTTGTTTTATTTTTACACAAGGAAAGGGAGCAACAGGAATAGACTGAGGTCAAGCAACTGCTTAAAAACTATTCTGCAGTCTTCTGTTTCCTCAGATGGTTCATAAAGTAGACAGTTCTTGGCGGTGGCGGATTTTGAAACGTCTTTTCTGTCACTAAGTAATATCTCATTCATTGCGTCATCAACGCCTGTAATGTGTGCTCTGCATTGTCCCTGTTCTCTTAAGTTTTTATTAATAAAATAAGTCTTAGTAAGCAATGTCTTTTCTCATAAGTGTCTCTTGACTTAGCTAAATCTTCCATTGCCTTATTATGTCGTTCTCGTCTCTTCATGGACCGCAATTTATAAAACATATATTGCTTCCAGA